>LR999959.1:25729342-26329342 GCA_905220385.1 Xylota sylvarum | reverse complement strand
GTATGATACCCTATCCTCCTCTCTATAAAGTGGGCGTGGTCAAATTGCATATTGCACTCAAATATAGCTATAATGTCGAACGTTTGAGGATGTTACATGTAAAATTTTATCAAAATAGGTTTTTTGATGATAACGCCCCCAAAAAGTGGGCGTGGTCAAAACTGTGCTACGGGTGAATTGTAGGGAATCTACCTAAATATTTGGACCTAACACAATTTTTCGGTTTCATATAATTTAGTGAAGTTATAAAAAAGTAGGCGTGGCAGTCGGCGGATGTAAAAAATGTTTACAATTCTACTGTATCTTTTTCTTGGAAGCCCAGATATGAAATTTCAGCGTCCTAGCTAAAAATTTAAGGTCCAAAAATCGGTTTTGTGATGAAAACGGCCCCAAAAGGTGGGCGTGGCCAAAACTTTTGTATGGGTGGATTGTAGGGAATCTGATTGCCTAAATATTTGGTCTTAACAAAATTTTTCGGTTTCATATAATTTAGTGAAGTTATGAAAAAGTGGGCGGATTTCAAAAATTTTTACACTTGTACTGTATCTTTATATAAACAGTTTTTATACCCTATCCTAAGGGTATATTAAGTTTGACACATAGTTTGTAACATAGAGAAATAATCGAGATAGACCCTATAAAGTATATATATTCGTGATCAGCATCAATAGCGAAATCGATTGTGCGATGACCGTCCGTCCGTCCGTCCGTTGTCACCGCTTTTTGGGCCTTAAATTTTGAGCTAGAACGATGAAATTTCATATCTGGGCTTCTGAGAAAAAAATACAGTACAAGTGCAAAATTTTTTTACATCCGCCCACTGCCACGCCTACTTTTTTATAACTTCATTAAATTATATGAAACCGAAAAATTTTGTTAAGACCAAATATTTGGGTATTTAGATTCCCTATAATTCACCCATAGAACAGTTTTGGCCACGCCCCCTTTTTGGGGGCATTATCATCAAAAAACCTATTTTGATAAAATTTTACATGTAACATCCTCAAACGTTCGACATTATAGCTATATTTGAGTACAAAATGCAATTTGGCCACGCCCATTTTATAGAGAGGAGGATAGCGTATCATACGATCCGTTCCAGACGGATTGTAGCTTTTCTGTATGTTTCTTTTTTAGTTCAGACCAGAGCCTGACTTGTCAAAAAAACTGTTAGTGTTCCTTTTTTAGTTCAGAGCGCTTAGAGCACTCAATTCGTGTTTCTTTTTTCGTTCAGAGCGTGTTCAGGGCGTACTCAGAGCTCAGAGCATCCTGAGCAAAACCCGAACATGGTGAATTTGACGATTAACAGGGGGTAAAAAGCAATGAGAAAAAAAATCGAAAACAATTGAAATGGAGTTTGAGGCTTTGGTTTAATTATTAGCAGTTAATAATTAAATAAATACTTTTTATGTGTATAAACGCTATTTCAGTGTTTAAGAAGATAAAAAGCATGAATCTTCGATTAATTTTGCAGTCATATGACAGGTACTGCTCAATCGTGTTTCTTAAATAAATCAGAGCGTTCAGAGCGCGCTCGACATGTTCAATTTCTGTTCAGAGCTCTGTTCTGAACTAAAAAAGAAACATACAGAAAAGCTACAATCCGTCTAGAACGGATCGTATGATACCCTATCCTCCTATCTATAAAGTGGGCGTGGCCAAATTGCATTTTGTACTCAAATATAGCTATAATGTCGAACGTTTGAGGATGTTACATGTAAAATTTTATCAAAATAGGTTTTTTGATGATAACGCCCCCAAAAAGGGGGCGTGGCCAAAACTGTTCTATGGGTGAATTATAGGGAATCTAAATACCCAAATATTTGGTCTTAACAAAATTTTTCGGTTTCATATAATTTAATGAAGTTATAAAAAAGTAGGCGTGGCAGTGGGCGGATGTAAAAAAATTTTGCACTTGTACTGTATTTTTTTCTCAGAAGCCCAGATATGAAATTTCATCGTTCTAGCTCAAAATTTAAGGCCCAAAAAGCGGTGACAACGGACGGACGGACGGACGGTCATCGCTCAATAGATTTCGCTATCGATTCTGATCACGAATATATATACTTTATAGGGTCTATCTCGATTATTTCTCTATGTTACAAACTATGTGTCAAACTTAATATACCCTTAGGATAGGGTATAAAAATTGGTGCCGCTGAGACTTAAACTCAATTTAAACATAGTATCTGCCAACACTCTCAGTAATATTAATCCGTCAAAACTACGTACAGTTTTTGAGTTACCCACATCGATAATATATTTTTGCAGCATAGGTTTCACTTATTTATTGGTGTTGTTTGTATGATTAAACATACAGAAAAGCTAAGATCCGTCTGGAACGGATCGTATGACACCCTATCCTCCTTTCTATCGAGCCCCTATAAAGTGGGCGTGACCGTATGGCATATTCTTCACTGATTTACGATGATAACTTCGACCCTTTGAGTATGTTACATGTAAAATTTTATCAAAATCGGTTTTTTGATGAAAACGCCCCCACAAAGTGGGCATGGCCGAAATTGATGTATGAGTGAATTGTAGACAATCTGATTATTTAAATATTTTGTCTTAACACAATTTTTCGGTTTCATATAATTGTGAAGTTATGAAAAAGTAGGCGTGGCAGTAGGCGGATATAAAAAAAATGTTCACTTCGACTGTATCTTTTCGTCAGATATGAAATTTCAGCGTTCTAGTTAAAAATTTAATACACAAAAATAGCTTTTGTGATGAAAACGCCCCCAAAAAGTGGGCGTGGCCAAAACTTTTGTATGGGTGGATTGTAGGGAATCTGAATGCCTAAATATTTGGTCTTAACAAAATTTGTCGGTTTCATATAATTTAGTGAAGTTATGAAAAAGTGGGCGTGGCAGTGGGCGGATTTCAAAACTTTTTACACTTGTACTGTATCTTTTTCTCAGAAGCCCAGATATGAAATTTCATCGTCCTAGCTCAAAATTTAAGGCCCAAAAAGCGGTGACATACGGACGGACGGTCATCGCACAATCGATTTCGCTATTGATGCTGATCACGAATATATATACTTTATAGGGTCTATCTCGATTATTTCTCTATGTTACAAACTATGTGTCAAACTTAATATACCCTTAGGATAGGGTATAATAAAATGGAAGAAAAGGACGTAGAAAAATTTTATAATTAATGCGTTACTTTTATTTAAAAACTTTAGCTATATTGCAAAAATAATGCTTTAACTTAGTTAGATAAAATTGTAGTTGAAATTGAAAAAAACTAACACAATTTCAGTCAGCTTACTTTTGTTTAACGAAGACGCGACACACCACTATGGGCGAAATTTTTTGAAGTGGCGACACACAGTCTAACAGGTCCTACTATCGACACTACTACCCGACACACGACATTGTGTTCGGGCAGTTAATTCAAAATATGCATATGTAAATTATAGAGTACCTACTTATATCTTTATTTGTTCATAAATTATAAATGTATCTAATTTTTTTAATGATGCAAAATGTATTTAAAACTACTTGCACGTTACACATTTTTGTACATTACACATTGTTTACTTATAAATATACTCAGTTTTTTCTCAACAATTAAAACTTATACTCAATGCAGACCACTTTTCAGGAACTCCTAGTCATACAAGAAAAGGAGATGTATTTACTTCAAGAAGACCATGTATTAGCCAAAACAGTTCAGTAACTGAAGCTGCTAGCGACGATGTTGAACAGGAAGTGGAAGGTGACGATGAAGGCGAGCCTACGCGTGTAACTACGTATGTATATGTACAATCTCTACTTTTATAAACTCAAACCAATATTTTTTTTGTCAGCTACAAAAACACGACTATTGGAATGATGAAAATTATACCCTATACAATTATACCCTATACACCCCCAAAAAGTGGGCGTGGCCCAAACTTTTGTATGAGTGGATTGTAGGGAGTCTGAATACCTAAATATTTGGTCGTAACAAAATGTTTCGGTTTCATATAATTTAGTGAAGTTATGAAAAAGTGGGCGGATCTAAAAAAATTTTTACACTAGTACTGTATCTTTTTCTCAGAAGCCCAGATATGAAATTTCATCGTCCTAGCTCAAAATTTAAGGCCCAAAAAGCGGTGACATACGGACGGACCGTCAATCGATTTCGCTATTGATGCTGATCACGAATATATATACTTTATAGGGTCTATCTCGATTATTTCTCTATGCTACAAACTATGTGTCAAACTTAATGTACCCTTAGGATAGGGCATAAACATACAGAAAAGCTACAATCCGTCTGGAACGGATCGTATGATACCCTATCCTCCTCTCTACAAAGTGGGCGTGTTTTGCGTATTTTGTACTCAAATATGGCTATAACGTCGAACATTTGAGGATGTTACATATAAAATTTTATCAAAATCGGTTTTTTGGTGGCCAAAACTTTTGTATGGGTGAATTGTAGGGAATCTGAATACCTAAATATTTGGTCTTAACAGCATTTTTCGGTTTCATATAATTTAGTGAAGTTATGAAAAAGTGGGCATGGCAGTGGGCGGATTTAAAAAAAATTTTACACTTGTACTGTATCTTTTTCTCAGAAGCCCAGATATGAAATTTCATCGTCCTAGCTCAAAATTTAAGGAACAAAAATCGGTTTTATGATGAAAAGGCCCCCAAAAAGTGGGCGTGGCCAAAACTTTTGTATGAGTGGATTGTAGGGAGTCTGAATGCCTAAATATTTGGTCGTAACAAAATTTTTCGGTTTCATATAATTTAATGAAGTTATGAAAAAGTGGGCGTGGCAGTGCGCGGATTTAAAAAATTTTTACACTTGTACTGTATCTTTTTCTCAGAAGCCCAGATATGAAATTTCATCGTCCTAGCGCAAAATTTAAGGCCCAAAAAGCGGTGACATACGGACGGACGGACGGACGGACGGACGGTCATCGCTCAATCGATTTCGTTATTGATGCTGATCACGAATATATATACTTTATAGGGTCTATCTCGATTATTTCTCTATGTTACATACTATGTGTCAAACTTAATATACATACCCTTAGGATAGGGTATAAATATGCTTTTAAATATGCAAAGTATTTCTATCTCAACAATTCCGAAAAAACGACTGCTCTACTGCACGGCAAATGATAAGGACATGACGTTTATGAACATCTGACTCAAAGCAAACAGCTGCAAAAGTAATTTGATGCAGATGATTTTTCCGAAAATGTCAAGAGGCGAAAAAGGGATCATTAGCGATGAACTAAAAAGTAGAAATGTCAGATGAAAAATGACTACCACTAAATGGATTAAAAACGTACAGAAAAGCTACAATCCGTCTGGAATGGATCGTATGATACCCTATCCTCCTTCCTATCGAGCCCCTATAAAGTGGGCCTGGCCGTATTGTATTTTCTTTACTGAATTACGATGATAACTTCGAATGTTTGAAGATGCAAAATTTCATCAAAATTTACTTTTTGATGAGTACGCCCCCCAAAAAGTGGGAGTGGCCAAAACTTTTGTATGAGTGAATTGTAGGGAATCTGAATACCTAAATATTTGGTTTCATATAAAAATTTTTCGGTTTCATTTAATTTAGTGGAGTTATGAAAAAGTGGGCATGTCAGTAGGCGGATTTCAAAAATGTTTACACTTGTACTGTATCTTTTTCTCAGAAGCCTAGATATGAAATTTCATCGTCCTAGCTGACCGATTGAGCGATGACCGACGGTCCGTCCGTCCGTATGTCACCGCTTTTTGGGCCTTAAATTTTGAGCTAGGACGATGAAATTTCATATCTGATCTTCTGAGAAAAAGATATTTACTTACTTACTTAGGTGGTGCTACAGTTCGGGGTGAACCTGGGCCTCAACTAACAAGCCTCTCCAGTTAGCTCGGTCCTTAGCTAACTGCCTCCAGTGGCGCACTCCAAGCTTGTTCAGGTCCTCTTCAACTTGTGCGCGCCACCTAAGGCGAGGTCTTAATCTGCTGCGTTGTCCCTCCGGGTGTGATTCGAAGACTCTTCGGGCCGGAGCACTGGTGTTCATTCGCTCTACATGTCCTAGCCATCTCAAACGACTAATGTGCAGTTTTTTGACTAGGTCGATGTCGCTGTACAGCTCGTATAGTTCGTCGTTGAATCTTCTCTTCCGAAACCCGTCAACGCAAACGGGACCGAATATTTTACGAAGAATTTTTCTCTTGAAACGACCGAGGATATCATCATCCGCTTTTGATAAAGTTCAAGCTTCAGCGCCATAAAGCAAGACTGGGATGATCAAGGTCTTATATAGAGTCTCCTTACTTGTTCGGCATAGGGCCTTACTACTTAATTGCCTTCTCAGCCCAAAGAAACAGCGATTGGCAAGAGTTATTCTTCGTTTTATTTCCGCCGAGGTGTTGTTGTCAGAATTGATAGCAGAGCCGAGGTAGACAAAGTCCCTTACTACCTCAAAGTTATAGCTGTCGATTGTGACGTTCTGTCCAATTCGTCGATGTTGCGTATCCCTTCTGGTTGACAGCATATACTTGGTTTTGCCCTCGTTTACCGCTAAACCTATTTTGGCAGCTTCTGTTTCAATACTAGCGGACGCACCGGTGACAGCACGCTGTGTTCTTCCAATAATGTCGATGTCGTCGGCGTACGCTAGTAGTTGCACAGACTTTTGAAAGATTGTGCCTACGGTGTTGGCTTGTGAGTTTCTCACAATTCTTTCAAGAACGATGTTAAAAAAATCACATGACAGCGCGTCACCTTGTCTAAATCCTTTTTTGACATCAAGGGTCTCGGTGAGATCCTTACCGACCTTGATGGAGCAGCGAGAATTCTCCATCGCACAATCTGACGAGTTTGGCAGGGATGCCAAAACTAGACATGGCTCTGTATAACTCGTCTCTATAAATGCTGTCATATGCGGCCTTGAAATCGATAAAAATATGGTGGGTATCGATTTGGACTTTGGGTTTTTCCAGGATCTGCCGAAGTGTGAAGATTTGATCGATTGTGGACTTTCCTGGTCTGAAACCATACTGATAGGGCCCAATCAGGTTGTTGACGAAGGATTTCAGGCGTTCACACAATATGGCAGATAGGATCTTGTACGCGATGTTGAGGAGACTGATACCTCTGTAATTGGTGCAATTGAGGGGATCTCCTTTCTTGTGGATTGGGCAAACGGTGCTGAGATTCCATTCATCAGGCATACACTCATCTGACCAAATTTTAGAAATGAGTTGGTGTATGCTCTCTACCAGGTCATTTCCAGCTGCTTTGAACAGCTCGGCTGTTAAGCCGTCAGGTCCAGCAGCCTTGTTGGATTTAAGTTTGGATATTGCATTCCTCACTTCGCTTAGGTCAGGTGGGCGGAAAATTTGGCTATCATCGTCTATGTTGAATGGTTAATTCTGCCTGACAGCGGGATGTTGGTCTTCGTTGCCGTTATACAGTCTGCAGAAGAAATTTTTCCATATTCTCAGCACCGACTGCGACTCTACTACGAGGTTTCCTTCTTCATCTCTACAGGCTTCTGTACGGGTCTTGTTGGCCTGACACGTTCTTTTTACCTGTTGGTAAAACTTCCGTACATTATTCCTGGAGTATAATCTCTCAATATCTTCGATCGCGCGCTTCTCGTGCTCGTTTTTCTTCTTTTGGAGAAGCCGATGTTCTTCCCGTCTCTTCTTTGCAGCGCCGCTTTGTATGCCTCTTGTTTAGCTGCATTTGCTTGCCGGCATTCTTCGTCAAACCATGGGTTTCTTTGTGGTGGTAGAGCGAAACCCAGTACATCAGTTGCGGCACTTCTGATGGCATGTTGGCAGTGTTGCCATTGGTCCTCGGCATTTGATGCTGGCGGCATAGGAGTTGTAGCGAGATTTCGGGATACGCGTTCGGCAAAGGTTCTGGCGATCTCTTGCGATTGCAGCTTTTCAACGTTATATCTTCTCACAGTATTTCTTCTTTGTTGTGACGTTAGGGATATCCGCATTCGTACCGTGGCTGCAACAAGGTAATGATCCGAGTCGATGTTGGCTGCTCGGAAGGTTTGGACATCCAGAATACTGGAAGCATGCCTTACGTCGAGCGCAATGTGATCAATTTGGTTGACCGTTTGATGAACAGGAGACCGCCATGTCCCCTTGTGGATATTGAGATGAGAAAACCGTGTGCTTGCTATGGTGACGTTTCGGCCCGCAGCGAAGTCAATAAGCCTAAGTCCGTTTCCGGACGTGGTGTCGTGGAGGCTGTGCTTACCAATCGTCCTACCAAAGATGTCCTCCTTTCCTATCTTGTCGTTAAAATCGCCTAGAACGATTTTAACGTCATATTTAGGGCATTGCTCGTAGGTTTTGTCGAGGAGCTCGTAGAAACATTCTTTGGTGGGGTCGTCCTTGTCTTCGGTGGGAGCGTCAGCTCATATAAGGCTTATGTTGGCGAATTTAGCCTTGATGCGGATTGTCATAAGTCGTTCGCTCACGTGTCGAAAGCTTAAGACTTCTTGCCTAAGTCTGATGCTTATGACAAATCCACATCCGAATAAGCGCTGTTTCTGCTCTCTATAGCAATCACTGTAATAGATGTCACAGTTTTTCTTCCTTTTTTTGCCCGGCCCATCCCATCGCACTTCCTGGGTGGCAGTGATGTCTGCCTTATAGCAGACTAGGGCCTCTGCTAATTCTTCGGCTGCACGCGGTCTGTTAAGAGTCCAAACATTCCACGTGCAGATCCGAAGGTCGTTATTATTTCGATTACTGGGGTCGTCAACAGTGAATCCATCCATATCCGAGGCTTGTTTGTTTTTCGGAACTATATTAGTTTTCCGTGGTCGGGAAGTTACCCCTACACACAACCTCCAACCTGGAGGACCAGTTCCCTTTTAAACCCCTAGGACGAGGGGCCGGATTTTCCGGAGTCAGTAACCCACTTCGGGGATATGAGTGCTGCCGATGGCCCATTAAGGGCTCTTCCGCCACCAACTCTTTTCCCACACCCTGACTCAGTGTTGGAGATTTCTATAGACCTCGGATCCTAATAAGTCAGAGCAGCTCATATGGGGATTGCACTAGAAAGTTCGGCCTGACTGGAACTGTGGGCGCCACCGTTGATTCCACCTGGAGAATTCGTCCGCTGCCGTCCAGATTAAGAGGAAGTGTCTTAGTGAGAAAACACTCCTCCCCCCCCTCTCGTTTGCTACCACCAGCGACCTTCCAAAGGGGTTGGTTACCCAATCTCCAGCCGAGGTACTAGGCACCCAGCAGCCACCAACGCAGAGGTGTAGAGTAGGAGTTGATAGTGAGAGGCTAAGGTGAGAACGCTTGTGTTCCCATATAATCCGCATCACTATCCTTTGACCGCTGAGAAAAAAAAAAGATACAGTACAAGTGTAAAATTTTTTAAATCCGCCCACTGCCACGCCCACTTTTGCATAACTTCATTAAATTATATAAAACCGAAAAATTTTGTTAAGACCAAATATTGGGGGCGTTTTCATCAAAAAACCGATTTTGATACGTTACACTTAAAAACGTGTAACATCCTCAAACGTTCGAGGTTATAGCCATATTTGAGCACGAAATGCAATGTGGCCACGCCCACTTTATAGAGAGGAGGATAGGGTATCAGACGATTCATTCCAGACGGATTGTAGCTTTTCTGTATGTTTATACCCTATCCTAAGGGTATATTAAGTTTGACACATAGTTTGTAACATAGAGAAATAATCGAGATAGACCCTATAAAGTATATATATTCGTGATCAGCATCAATAGCGAAATCGATTGAGCGATGACCGTCCGTCCGTCCGTCCGTCCGTCCGTATGTCACCGCTTTTTGGGCCTTAAATTTTGAGCTAGGACGATGAAATTTCATATCTGGGCTTCTGAGAAAAAGATACAGTACAAGTGTAAAAATTTTTGAAATCCGCCCACTGCCACGCCCACTTTTTCATAACTTCACTAAATTATATGAAACCGAAAAATTTTGTTAAGACCAAATATTTAGGCATTCAGATTCCCTACAATCCACCCATACAAAAGTTTTGGCCACGCCCACTTTTTGGGGGCGTTTTCATCACAAAACCGAGTTTTGGGCCTTCAATTATTAACTAGGACGCTGAAATTTCATATCTAGGCTTCCAAGAAAAAGATACAGTACAAGTGTAAATTTTTTTTACATCCGCCTACTGCCACGCCTACTTTTTTATAACTTCACTAAATTATATGAAACCGAAAAATTTTGTTAAGGTCAAATATTTAGGTATTCAGATTCCCTACAATTCACCCATAGAACAGTTTTGGTCACGCCCACTTTTTGGGGGCGTTTTCATCAAAAAACCGATTTTGATAAAATTTTACATGTAACATCCTCAAACGTTCGAGGTTATAGCCATATTTGAGTACAAAATGCAATTTGGTCACTCGCACTTTATAGAGAGGAGGATAGGGTATCATACGATCCGTTCCAGACGGATTGTAGCTTTTCTGTATGTTTTTTTTAATCGTTAACTAAGATCTCCGTGAATAATTATTTACCACTGCCAGACTAAAATTTTGGGTCTAACATCGTGCCAGACGCCATCGAACATTCAATGTCGGTACTAAAATAATGTGCGACAAATGTATCTAATACCCAGTTTCCATGAAAACTGTTAAAGCATTTCAAAACCTAAGATATGTATCTTATAGGAAATCGAATTTGGAATAAAAAATTTTATCTGCAAAATTTTCATACATCCAACAGAACACAAGATATTTAAGAAGAGTTGTTTCTTTCTTATTCAGATATTCAGATTCTCTTTCGGCTTGGGAGAAATGAAACAATCAACCTTTCAATATTTTACAATTTCGTTTTATTAATTTAAATTCATAAATGGTTTTTAACAATATAACTTGCTGTAGTGTTAAACTTGTGCATCATCATCTTCTTCGTCGGGTTCAGATCCATCATAGCCTAAGTTAAAGAAGTTTAATTTTATTGCTTAGTTTGCATGGAATAATCAATATACAATAAAATGGCAATACAAACAATTTATCATAATATTCATATTGTATGTAGTACCTGCATTCTCGCTTTCATCATCAGCATCAGGAGGTTGAATTACAACGTCTTTCACTAAAACAGGTAATTGATCTCCGTCGAACCAATGAATCTCATATATGTACACTTAATCACAAAAGTGAGTATACACCCTTCACTTGACTATATTCGCATTGAAAATCAAAACTAATTCCATTCAGAAAGAGACAAAATGATTTTTTAAAAAAATATTATTTTTAAGGAAATAAGAAAAAAATCATGTAGAAATTACAAAAGCAAATAAAAATTCAAAGTTAACTTAAAATACCGAGAAATTCATATTACAAAAGTAAGTATACCCGTATTTCACTTTGAGAAGGATCGCTCGGTGAATTTGTTGTACGTGAAGCAACTTTTATTAATTTCTTAGTTACTGTATTTTGGGGTATTTCAAGTGCTTATTACTAACCTAACTTTTATTAACTAGGTTTATTTAATTAGAAAATACTACAAATTTGAAAAAAGGCATAACGAGGAAGGGAGCTCTAGAAGAAAACAGAAGATTTAATAATAAAATATATCAAAAAAAAACTCTGGGATATTGAAATAATTGTTGAAAAGAGCCCAGTAACTCTTCAAAAAATTATAAAAAAAATTTGAACTCAGGAAAACACGGAAAACAAGCAACGATCTGAGTGTCCCACCAAGCTAACTGTGAGAGAAAAGCGACTTATTGTTTGTAAAGTAAGAAACAAAATCCATGATTAGTGGTCCTACAGTTCAATTGGAGACAACTTGTAACACAGGAAAGACCTACAATCTCCAAATTATACGTCGTGTACTGTACAGTGCTGGAGTCCACGGTCGATATACGACACAAAACCATTAGTTAACATAGTTGTATACGCCAAAAGCGTATACAATTCGCAAAGTACTATGAAAAGGTGACCAGACTTTCCGGAATGCTATTATTTTGTCAGGTGAAAACAAATTTAACATTTATGGATCGGTCGGTATGATAATGTTTTAAGAAAACGGGATACAGAGCTGTATCCAAAGAAAATGCAGGGTTCTGTAATGGTTTGCGAGTATGGTGGCAACTAAGGTTGGAAATTTAGTGCTTATTGACTCCATTATAACAATTTATAATGGATATAACTTGCAATAACAATTTACTCGAGAGTTCGATAAAATTGGGCTTGGGATCGGTCATTTGTCTTTCAGCAAGATAATGCTACTAAGCATACTTCGTATTTTGTTAAAGAATGAGTGTTGCACAACGTTAAAAACCAGCTAAGACGCCACCGCAATCACTTGATATGATCGTAATTTAGCGTCTGTGGGAGTATCTTGAACGACAAATAAGAAAACTCGATATAAGGACAAAAGATGGCCTAAAAACGACCATTCAGAATGAATGTTACAAAATCAGCCGAATAAAACAAAACATTTGGTTAACTCGATACCTTCGAGTATAAAAGCTTTTTGGAAACCGAAAGAATACCCCACAAAACATTAAAATCCATAAAACTTCTCAAATAATGGATTTTTTATTACTGTATACTTACTTTTGTGAAATGAATTTCTCAGTATTTTAAGTTAACTTTGAAGTTTTTTTTTCTTTTGTAATTTTTACACGATTTTTTTCTTATTTCCTTTAGACATAATATTAAGCTTTTTAAAAAAAAAACATTTTGTAATTTTCTGAATGGAATTAGTTTTGATTTTCAATGCGAATGTAGTCAACTGAAGGGTGTATACTCACTTTTGTGATTACCTGTACACCATTAGTTTCTAGCCATCCACTTTCAATTGGGGATAAGGTAGTCGGATTTTTATACCCTATCCTAAGGGTATATTAAGTTTGACACATAGTTTGTAACATAGAGAAATAATCGAGATAGACCCTATAAAGTATATATATTCGTGATCAGCATCAATAGCGAAATCGATTGAGCGATGACCGTCCGTCCGTCCGTCCGTCCGTCCGTATGTCACCGCTTTTTGGGCCTTAAATTTTGAGCTAGGACGATGAAATTTCATATCTGGGCTTCTGAGAAAAAGATACAGTACAAGTGCAAAAATTTTTTAAATCCGCCCACTTTTTCATAACTTCACTAAATTATATGAAACCGAAAAATTTTGTTAAGACCAAATATTTAGGCATTCAGATTCCCTACAATCCACCCATACAAAAGTTTTGGCCACGCCCACTTTTTGGGGGCGTTTTCATCATAAAACCGATTTTTGGGCCTTAAATTTTTAACTAGGACGCTGAAATTTCATATCTGGGCTTCTGACGAAAAGATACAGTAGAAATGTAAATTCTTTTTAAATCCGCCCACTGCCACGCCTACTTTTTTATAACTTCACTAAATTATATGAAACCGAAAAATTTTGTTAAGACCAAATATTTAGGTATTTAGATTCCCTACCATTCACCCATAGAACAGTTTTGGCCACGCCCACTTTTTGGGTTCGTTTTCATGAAAAAGCGATTTTGATAAAATTTTACATGTAACATCCTCAAACGTTCGATGTTATAGCCATATTTGAGTACGAAATGCAATTTGGCCCCCACTTTATAGAGAGGAGGATAGGGTATCAGACGATCCGTTCCAGACGGATTGTAGCTTTTCTGTATGTTTATTATTAATGATTTGTGCGATTTCTCCTCTATCACTTTTAGGTGGCATCGTACTCAAAATATGAACCGTTCACCGTACTGTTTTAATGTCTACTGCATGTACTGGAGACTGTGGAGACTTCCACATCTGCCACCATGTAAGAATAAAAGAAAACCAACTCGGTTGACTGTCAGTACACGACTGACCGCTGGCTGTTTATTTATGATACTGCAACAAAAATTTCATTTTTATACCCTATCCTAAGGGTATATTAAGTTTGACACATATTTTGTAACATAGAGAAATAATCGAGATAGACCCTATAAAGTATATATATTCGTGATCAGCATCAATAGCGAAATCCGTTTATAGCGTCCGTCCGTATGTCACCGCTTTTTGGGCCTTAAATTTTGAGCTAGGACGATGAAATTTCATATCTGGGCTTCTGAGAAAAAGATACAGTACAAGTGTAAAAATTTTTTAAATCCGCCCACTGCCAACGCCCACTTTTTCATAACTTCACTAAATTATATGAAACCGAAAAATTTTGTTAAGACCAAATATTTAGGCATTCAGATTCCCTACAATCCACCCATACAAAAGTTTTGGCCACGCCCACTTTTTGGGGGCGTTTTCATCACAAAAGCTATTTATGTGTATTAAATTTTTAACTAGGACGCTGAACGCTCATATCTGGGCTTCTGACGAAAACATACAGTACAAGTGTAAAATTTATTTACATCCACCCACTGCCACGCCTACTTCTTTATAACTTCACTAAATTATATGAAATCGAAAAATTTTGTTAAGACCAAATATTTGGGTATTTAGATTCCCTACAATTCACCCATAGAACAGTTTTGGCCACGCCCACTTTTTGGAGGCGTTATCATCAAAAAACCTATTTTGATAAAATTTTACATGAAACATCCTCAAACGTTCGACATTATAGCTATATTTGAGTACAAAATGCAATTTAGCCACGCCCACTTTATAGAGAGGAGGATAGGGTATCATACGATCCGTTCCACACGGATTGTAGCTTTTCTGTATGTTTTTTAATTGATTTTTCAAATCGATCAGGGTTTGGAGCACATTCAGAAATGAATTTCTCACGTAGATCACTTGCTTTTCTTTCAATATTCAATAAGAAATCAGCTATGGGGTTTGGTGCTGCTCGTCCTGTTGCAATGTCATATAAAACATACAGAAAAGCTACAATCCGTCTGGAACGGATCGTCTGATAGCCTATCCTCCTCTCCATAAAGTGGGCGTGGCCAAATAGCATTTTGTACTCAAATATGGCTATAAACTCGAACGTTTGAGGATGTTACATGTAACATTTTATCAAAATCCGTTTTTTGATGAAAACGCCCCCAAAAAGTGGGCGTGGCCAAAACTCTTCTACGGGTGAATTGTAGGGAATCTGAATACCTAAATATTTGGACTTAACAAAATTTTTCGGTTTCATATAATTTCGTGAAGTTATAAAAAAGTAGGCGTGGCAGTGGGCAGATTTAAAAAAAATGTACACTTCTACTGTATCTTTTCGTCAGAAGCCCAGATATGAAATTTCAGCGTCCTAGTTAAAAATTTAAGGCCCAAAACTCGGTTTTGTGGTGAAAACGCCCTCAAAAAGTGGGCGTGTCCAAAACTTTTGTATGGGTGGATTGTAGGGAATCTGAATGCCTAAATATTTGGTCTTAACAAAATTCTTCGGTTTCATATAATTTAGTGAAGTTATGAAAAAGTGGGCGCGGCAGTGGGCGGATTTCAAAAATTTTTACACTTGTACTGTATATTTTCCTCAGAAGCCCGGATATGAAATTTCATCGTCCTAGCTCAAAATTTAAGGCCCAAAAAGCGGTGACATACGGACGGACGGTCATCGCTCAATCGATTTCGCTATTGATGCTGATCACGAATATATATACTTTATAGGGTCTATCTCGATTATTTCTCTATGTTACAAACTATGTGTCAAACTTAATATACCCTTAGGATAGGGTATAAAAATCATTGTTTAATTCAGGTGCAAAAGGATTTATATTTTGTTTGATGTAATGCATAAAATTCTGAAGTTGTAACTTTTTCCATTCTACTTGTTTCCAAGTCTGCTGTAACATCTTGGCTTTTATTCAATCCACATTCCTCAAATACATCCGATATTATGGTAGATCTAATGCTGTGACTTTTACACCATCGTTGACGAGCAGATATCGAATTGGTGAAATGTATAACTCCTGTCAATCTTCTCGCAGCATCTGCATTTACTCTCTGTTCCAAAGTCAAATCTATTGGTTGTCTAGAGAATGCTTTTTCGGTTCTTTTTACACTTTATTTATTTATTTATTATACCCTATCCTAAGGGTATATTAAGTTTGACACATAGTTTGTAACATAGAGAAATAATCGAGATAGACCATATAAGGTACATATATTCGTGATCAGCATCAATAGCGAAATCGATTGAGCGATGACCGTCCGTCCGTCCGTCCGTATGTCACCGCTTTTTGGGCCTTAAATTTTGAACTAGGACGATGAAATTTCATATCTGGGCTTCTGAGAAAAAGATACAGTACAAGTGTAAACATTTTTTAAATCCGCCCACTGCCACGCCCACTTTTTCATAACTTCATTAAATTATATGAAACCGAAAAATTTTGTTAAGACCAAATATTTAGGCATTCAGACTCCCTACAATCCACTCATACAATGTGTTGGCCGCGCCCACTTTTTGGGGGCGTTTTCATCATAAAACCGATTTTTGTCCCTTAAATTTTTAACTAGCACGCTTAAATTTCATACCTGAGCTTCTAAGAAAAAGATAGAGTACAAGGGTACATTTTTTTTACATCCGCCCACTGCCACGCCTACTTTTTTATAACTTCACTAATTTATATGAAACCGAAAAATTTTGTTAAGTCCAAATATTTAGGTATTCAGATTTCCTACAATTCACATACAGTGTAATTTTGGCCAAGCCCACTTTTTGGGGGCGTTTTCATCAAAAAACCGATTTTCATGAAATTTCACATGTAACATCCTCAAACGTTCGACGTTATAGCCATATTTGAGTACCAAATGCAATTTGGCCATGAGCACTTTATAGAAACGAGGATAGGGTATCATACGATCCGTTCCAGACGGATTGTAGCTTTTCTGTATGTTTATACCCTATCCTAAGGGTATATTAAGTTTGACACATAGTTTGTAACATAGAGAAATAATCGAGATAGACCCTATAAAGTATATATATTCGTGATCAGCATCAATAGCGAAATCGATTGAGCGATGACCGTCCGTCCCGCCGTCCGTCCGTCCGTCCGTCCGTCCGTATGTCACCGCTTTTTGGGCATTAAATTTTGAGCTAGGACGATGAAATTTCATATCTGGGCTTCTGAGAAAAAGATACAGTACAAGTGTAAAATTTTTTTACATCCGCCCACTGCCACGCCTATTTTTTTATAACTTCACTAAATTATATGAAACCGAAAAATTTTGTTAAGTCCAATTATTTTGGTATTCGGATTCCCTACAATTCACCCATAGAACAGGTTTGGCCACGCCCACTTTTTGGCCGCGTTTTCATCAAAAAACCGATTTTCATGAAATTTCACATGTAACATCCTCAAACGTTCGACATTATAGCTATATTTGAGTACAAAATGCAATTTGGCCACGCCCACTTTATAGAGAGGAGGATAGGGTATCAGACGATCCGTTCCAGACGGATTGTAGCTTTTCTGTATGTTTTTTTACTCCTTAGGGCCCACGACCCCCGAAAGGCACCACCAGACCGCTGCTAGACGTTGATTTTTGTGGTCACTATGTCAGCTTTAACAAAAAAACATACAGAAAAGCTACAATCCGTCTGGAACGGATCGTATGATACCCTATCCTCCTCTCTCTGGGCGTGGCCAAATTGCATTTTGTACTCAAATATAGCTATAATATCGAACGTTTGAGGATGTTGCATGTAAAATTTTATGAAAATCGGTTTTTCGATGAAAACGCCCCCAAAAAGAGGGCGTGGCCAAAACTGTTCTATGGGTGAATTGTAGGGAATTCAGATTCCCAAATATTTGGTCTTAACAAAATTTTTCGGTTTCATATAATTTAGTGAAGTTATAAAAAAGTAGGCGTGGCAGTGGGCGGATGTAAAAAAAATTTACACTTGCATTGAATATTTTTCTTGGAAGCCCAGATATGAAATTTCAGCGTCCTAGTTAAAAATTTAAGGCCCAAAAATCGGTTTTGTGATAAAAACGCCCCCAAAAAGTGGGCGTGGCCAAAACTTTTGTAAGGGTGGATTGTAGGGAATCTGAATGCCTAAATATTTGGTCTTAACAAAATTTTTCGGTTTCATATAATTTAGTGAAGTTATGAAAAAGTGGGCGTGGCAGTGGGCGGATTTCAAAAATTTTTACACTTGTACTGTATCTTTTTCTCAGAAGCCCAGATACGAAATTTCATCGTCCTAGCTCAAAATTTAAGGCCCAAAAAGCGGTGACATACGGACGGACGGACGGACGGACGGACGGACGGACGGACGGACGGACGGTCATCGCTCAATCGATTTCGCTATTGATGCTGATCACGAATATATATACTTTATAGGGTCTATCTCGATTATTTCTCTATGTTACAAACTATGTGTCAAACTTAATATACCCTTAGGATAGGGTATAAATATATAAATCTTCTTTGCTGAAATGACGTTGCAAAAACGTTCACTAGCTCTCCGACTAGACGAACAGGCATGGCTAAATCGTCTTCGCTATTGTTCACGAATATACATATATGTACGTCACGAATATATACTTTATAGGGTCTATCTCGATTATTTCTCTATGTAACAAACTGTTTATCAAACTTAATATACGCTTGGATAGGGTATAAACATACATCAAAGCCATAATCCATTTGAAACGTATCGGTTGATACCATATTCCCCTTTTTATGCAATTCTAATATGAATATCTATATATTTGGTTTCCGCAAAATCTTGCGATTTTATGTAAAATAATAAAGAAACGAAAAAGTGGACTTAGCACATTTCGAAAATGTTTACACTTTTACTGACTCTCTTTCTCAAAAGCCCAGAGATTTAATTTCATCCTGTGTTGCGGAGCACAAAAACACGAAGCCTGGAGTGAAATGAACAGCGTAGAGATTTCCTTGAGAGTGTGAAGCAAAACACATTCACTCCTTTCGATGGATTATTCGGGCAATTAAAAATTCACTCTACTCCTTTCGGTGGCAGCTCAGCCTGTATTCGTCGACAATCGAAAACCTCTGAAAATCGTCTGGCCTCCTTGTCTGCTCCCACGAAGTTCTTTCCGTTATCGCTGCGGATTCTTAACGGCACTCCTCTTCGATTAATAAAGTTGCGTAGAACTACTATGCACGCATTCGTTGACAAGTCGTGAGCAACCTCTAAATGTACAGCTCCGACTGTGTGGCAGGAGAACAAGGCGATCTATCGTTTTTCATGTTGGCGACCAATGGAGACAGCGAGCGGCCCAAGATAATCTAGGCCCGTGAACGTGAACGGCCTCACGAACGGCATGACTCGGTCTTCCGGCAGAGGACCCATTACAGGTGCAACTGTTTTGGCTTTGAGGATTTTGCAGATGATGCTGTTGCTGATGACACGGTGAACGACTTGTCGTAGACGAGGGATCCAGAACTTGCGACGTATGTCGCATATGGCAGCTTCGATATTCTTATGTTTCATCTCCTTGTGAAAGTGGTCAACCAAGAGCACCGTAAACGGATAAGCGGAGGTCAAAATGATGGGTCGTCTGGCGGCGTACGCAAGCCAACTGGGGGCACCGATTCGTCCATAGACTCGAAGAAGATTTTCGCTGTCAATGTACGGCATTAACAGCTCACTCTTCGCTGGCACCGGTAAACCACGCTCTATCTTCCCTTTTTTGGCCCTGGTTCTCGGTGGAGACTAATTTCACTGCTGTCAAACTTCCAACTTCATCGTGACTCTGCACTCTTCGGCAACGATCGATAAATCTCAGCGCCCAGGCGACAATTCTCTTAAGTTTCTTGAAAGAGGAAATACGGTCAAATTCTAACAGAGAGCTATTCACCACGACCAAGGAGTATTGTGTATGAAGCTCTTCTTCGACACCACCGAAGTCCTCTGGCACCCGTAAAAACTCTGGCCCTCTAAGCCAACGTGAAGATGAACTCAATCTCATTCGGTGCATGGATCTGGTTGCGTCATCTGCAGGGTTATCATTAGTTGGTATTCATCTCCAACTAGTCTACTGGGTGTTCGTAAGTATTTCGCTATGTATGTATGTACTTAATGACGGTCGCGGAGTCACTCCAAAGGACTTGGCGGGAAACGCGTATGGAGTGAATTTCTAAAACGGTCTTCGTTAAGCGGGAACCCAGCACGGCAGCTTGAAGTTCTATTCGGAGAACAGTCATCGCATTCAAGGGAGCACATTTGGTTTTCGAACATATGAAGGTTACTTCAACCATGTCGTTTTCGTCTACGGTCCTCCAATATGCTACGGCTGCGAAAGCCTCCTCACTGCCGTTCTTCACCAAAGCTCACGCATCAGTATTTTGGCGGTCACAGTGAAGGGGTTTAGAAAACCCAAGGGGTCAAACACCGACATGACGACGCTCAGCAGCTGCCTCTTCGTAGGACGTCTTTTACCTGCGATGACGTCGTTGTCCACACGTTGAAATTGCAGTTTGTATTTGAAGTCATCATTGCCAGCACGTGCCTAGAACAAGCCTACAACTTTTTCGGCTTGCAAGAGACTCTCTTCGTTGGCTGGTTTCTGTGGTTTGTCGAGCTCCAATGCATTGAGAACAGCGGGCGAATTCGATCTGAAGCCTCTTAGCTTAAATCCAACGGCTTTGTGGATTCTTCGCACCTTGGCTACTACTTCGACAGCTTGAGCGGCGGAGTCAAAACTGTCTACGAGGTCATCAACGTAGTGGAACTCGGATATGGCACGTAGATTGCGGGTGTTGGCGTGCTCTGAAGCGTGTCTCATCTTCACATAATGGGCCATAGAAATCTCTGGGCACATCGATCTTCTGGGCGAACTAAAACTTGGTGGAACATCTCCCTTATGTCTCCACACACGGCAGCAGCTCCTTTCCTAAAGTGGAATAAAACCCACGGTAGTGATTGGTGTTGCTGTGGGCCATTCAACAAACGGGAGTTGGGTGACAGTCCCTTCACTTCGGCAGCGGCATCGAAAACTAGTCGGAGCTTACGTGACTTAGTTGCGTTCATCACCCCGAAGTGTGGCAGATACCACGTTCTTGGACTCGTTTTGGCAACTTCTACTGGCGGCAGCTTCCAGATCTTTCGCATTGTTGACTGAAGGATATTTCTGGCCTCGACGTCTTCTTTACTTTCCACTGGCGGTACAACAGTCACTCCAAAATTTTCTGTACGGAAGTAATCGGCAACTAATTGATGTAGCTTGGAATCACTGGAGTTGTCAACGTGGCTTAGGAGACATGAAGGTGTAGTACAAACGTCCATCGTCGTCGGTCCAAATACCACCCAGCCAAGCTTCGTACGGGCAGTGTATGAACCTCCCTTACACAAGTACTCGAAGTTTGTCGCTAGCCCCCAAGTGGCAGTGATCAAGCCCAATTAAAAGTTTTGGCTCAGCATCGGCGTAAAATTGTGAGGTAGCTCCCTTTAGGGGACTTGTAAAGCGAATCAAATCATCTGTGCTTAGGCTTTGCATAGGCAATCTGAGATTCGAGACTCCGTAGACATTTTTAAGGGGATGCTTCTTTTTCATACGCTTTCCACTCACACTTAAGTTGACCACAATGATTGACTCCTGTGCCTGTCTACCTGCGACTCACTTCATATTTAATTAGCGAAGACCCAATTCTGAGACTAAGAAAGCATCCAACATGGATATGGATGATCGTCCAGTAGGGCATAGGTTACCACGGTTTTATTCGGCCATGTAGGGTGACCGGCACGATGCGGAACAACAATTTGTTGTCGACGTCGGATACTTCTTTGGCCAAAAGAGTACTAGCTGAGTAACTCTCACCAGTTTCCATGTTTATACCCTATCCTAAGGGTATATTAAGTTTGACACATAGTTTGTAACATAGAGAAATAATCGAGATAGACCCTAAAAAGTATATATATTCGTGATCAGCATCAATAGCGAAATCGATTGAGCGATGACCGTCCGTCCGTATGTCACCGCTTTTTGGGCCTTAAATTTTGAGCTAGGACGATGAAATTTCATATCTGGGCTTCTGAAAAAAGATACAGTACAAGTGTAAAAATGTTTGAAATCCGCCCACTGCCACGCCCACTTTTTCATAACTTCACTAAATTATATGAAACCGAAAAATTTTGTTAAGACCAAATATTTAGGCATTCAGATTCCCTACAATCCACCCATATAAAAGTTTTGGCCACGCCCACTTTTTGGGGGCGTTATCATCAAAAAACCTATTTTGATAAAATTTTACATGTAACATCCTCAAACGTTCGACATTATAGCTATATTTGAGTACAATATGCAATTTGGCCATGCCCACTTTATAGAGAGGAGGATAGGGTATCATACGATCCGTTCCAGACGGATTGTAGCTTTTCTGTATGTTTTTGTCCTTGGCCGGACCTCGTTGCGGATTAGTTTTCTTGGCTGACACGTCGTGAAACAATTTATGATGACGTCGGCTGCAACCATTCGTGGAACAAAGACTCCTGACATGGCAAATCTCGTATCGTATGTCCCCCGCTCAAGCACGTAAAACAAAGGCGATGACGCTTCACATTGTACCATCACTCTTGAACTGTGGCTCGTAGAAAAACGGTGCAGTCACTGACCTTATACTGTCCATGACAGATTGGACACACAAAGGTAATTCGTCGTGGTCCAGCAGCATGCAACACCGGCAAACGTTTCTTCGCCTCCTTCTCTTCGATGCCTTGAATGGAACAAATCAGCTTGGCGACCTACAATGAACGATGGTTGGGTACGGATAAATCTAAACTGCGCAGTTAAACTGAGAGTGTGTGGGCCGCTTAAGAGGAATACATTTTGTATTTTGTTTTTGACGACGATGCCATGGCGAACAATGAGAAGGAACTGAGAGAACTGAACGATAAACTGTGTGACCTGTGCAGTTTACCGGAGGAAAACAAGGTCCAGAAGCTCAGTCCGCAGGACTGAGTGAAAATGGTTAAAAACTGCGCAGTTCACACAGTTTTTCGCTCAGACATGACGTCACACGTGATAAACTGCGCAGTTAAACTGAGAGTGTGTGGCCGCTTCAGAGGAGTACCTTGCCCACTCTAGATTCCTACTCATCGGTAGTTTTGACACCAGTTCTTTGAGCAGTGACGGATTTGCCAGATGATGTTGTCCGTTGACTGACTGCAGAAACACTGACAAATTGCTCGTCTTCGTGGCGAACGGGATTAGGCGAGACAAACTTCTTTCACTGACAAGTGGAATTTTCCGCACTTGATTTAATTGACTGCTGATTAACTGCTCCGGGCGGCCGAAACGGAAGCGGAGCTCTTTAATAATTCTGTTAACATTATCTGGATGGATCAGGAGAGACTTAACGGTTTCCCTTGCTTCACCTTGAAAGCACTGCTGAAGTCTTTGATTATTCTCCCAGTTTGAATAACCATAGGCGGCGGTTGATTGCACAAACGATGCACGTGTGGAACATAGGCCAATCTTCAGGGCATCCAGAAAATGTTGGCAGGTTCTGAACCTTGCGAGGTACGTCTACGCATTATTTGGTGTAACCTGCTGCTGGCTAATGGTGTTCTGGACTGGCCTCTTATGTGATGGCTGGGTTTGTGTGTGCATCGGCGCTTTAGAATTGAAAGGTGATACAGACGCAGATTCCGCAGGTGATACAGACGGCGATTCCGCATTTAGCCGCCAAAAAGTATAGACGTGTTTATAAAATGACCTTCTGTAAAGTTTGTAAAAACAAAATAGCAAGAGACTCTTGCAAAATAAGTTGCAACGACTGCAATTGTCTTCTCCATGCGGATTGTGCTAAACTAAAACCCAAGGATGTGGAGCACATAATTAACAGCAAGAAACCTTGGAGTTGTCACCTCTGTATCCAGAAGAAACTAAACAACTCGCGCAGATTGTCAACTTCATCCTGTGGTGTTACTGAACCAAGCAAAGACAAAATAACTCTCGAGGGAATTCACCGCCAAGTAACTCAACTTCAACTGACCTTTGCTTCTACTGTCCAGTCCATCCAGGCTATAAAGGAACAACTCGCCCTATTGGAGAAGTCAACCCAATTGCTGACTGAAATCAAAAAGAATGAACAGCTGAAGTCTCAGTTAACCGAAACCAAAGAGAGACTTAATAATGCCGAAATGCTGATTCATGCAAAATTTATCGAACTGCGTGAAGTTCCGCTAATTGAAAACGAAAATGTGCGTGACTCAGTGATTCAAATTATTAACTACGGAGTTGGTGTTAAGATAACTGATGATGACGTCGATATGTGCTACAGAAAGAAGAGTAGAGGGAAATCATCTGGCGCTATTGTGGTGCAGCTCCGCAGTAATGGTATTAAAGAGCGCATCATGTCGGCGGTATATGCAAAGAGAACACCCATCGATGGAAACCAAATATTCTCTTCGAGTAAAAGCAAAACAAACATCTACATAAACGACTGGCTGTCAAAGGAAACGAAACATCTCTTAAACGAGGCGAAGAAGGCAAAGAAGAAATCAAATTATCAATTCCTCTGGGTGCGGTATGGAAAGATTATGATGAGGCAAGCTACTGGTATGAAGATCAAATTTATCAATAGTATGAATGATCTTAATCACTTGGATTAAGACATCTGTATCTTAAATTTTAATTTCTTTTTTCTTCTTATTTGTTCTTAATGTTACATCCAAATGAACTATTTGATCTTGATATTAGTAGCCACAGTAATGAAACCCTTATAAGATCGTCACTCAATTTAAATTCTAATGCTCTAACAATTTTCTATCTAAACATAAGAAGCCTAAGAAAAAATTTTGATAACCTATGGTCTTATTTGCAAAATAATTTTATTGATTTACCTCAAATAATTGCTTTAACTGAAATCTGGGTGTTTAATCATGAGTTAAGTCATTATTTTTTGCCGGTTTATACTCCCTATTCTAATTGTAATGAAGAATATTCTTCAGGTGGAGTAGTTGTTTTTGTTAAGAATAGTCTTGTAGTTGCGGATGTGATTACACCAGATCTGAAGAGTGCCGATTGTATTACTTTAAAAATAGTAATAGATAATTTTATCTTAGATCTTATTTGCGTATATCGGTTACAATCTTTCCATAGGGACATTTTTCTGCAGGAAATTGAGGGTGTACTATCTCAGGTGAGCAATCCCAATACCTGTCTAATAGGTGATATAAATATTGATATACTCGGACTACCTTCGAGTAGTGATAGCTATGTTGTCCTATTGTCTTCTTTGGGCTTTGAGTCGTTAATTACACTTCCAACTGGAGTTACTGAAAATACGAGATCCTGTATCGATCATATTTTTCTTCGGAATAGAAATATCTATAACGTTTGTCCGTTTTTATTAGAATGGGATATAACTTCCTTCATCACTTTCCTATTGGTGTTTCATTTCCTAATCTCTTGAAGGATCACAACAACAGAAAAAGGGATGTCCTTTCTAATAGTAATGAGCATTTGTACATGGAAATTAATTTCTCTAAGCTGAATGGTTATCTGACTGTGGAAACTTGGCGCGATGTGTTCTGTTCTGATTGTCCTTCTGTTGCTTTTGGAAAATTTATTGATATTATTTCTGACGCTGTAGCTAAAAGCAAATCCAGTATGCAAAAATCTAAACTGAATAAAATTAAGCCATGGATGACAGACTCTCTCTGCCAAAGTATTTATGAAAAAAATATCTTCTACCGTACCAATAAAAACCGTTTCCACATCTGCTCTATAAAAAAAAAATACCTAGATATGAGAAAAGACGTATTTGAACTAATAAAAAAGCAAAAAGAACTCTATTATAAGCGTCAGCTATTTGAAAGCAGATTCAATGCTAAACGGCAGTGGCGTATAGTGAATGACATATTAGGTAAAGGTTCTAACGAAAGCAGTCTTAAAGCCCTAAAACTAACTGATAATTACACTACCTCAGATGAGCACGAGATGAGTAACGGTCTAAACTTATTCTTTAAAAATATAGCCGACAAGTCTCAACTACCTCTAACAGGCTTCGCAGAAGAATCTTTTATTAATTCTCAAATAGTATCCTCATTTTTCTTTGGTGTAGTTGATGAAGCTGAGGTAGTAGGTGTGATTTCTCACCTAAAACCAAAGCTTTCATGTGGATTTGATGGTATAAGCAGCTTGGTTGTCAAAAGGATTAGTAGCCTAATAATTCGTCCACTAACATACTTAATCAATAGAAGTTTTGATACAGGTATTTTTCCTGAGTGTCTCAAAACTTCTATCATTGTATCTGTATATAAAAAAGGCGATAGATGCGATCCCAATAACTACAGACCAATATCGTTGCTTTCAGTTTTCTCTAAGATTTTTGAGAAAATTATTTCTAATAGATTGCTCAAATTTATTGAGAAACACAAGCTTCTTAGTGATTTTCAATTTGGTTTCCGGAAAGGGAAGTCTACTGAAGATGCCATAATGTCCTTCTTGACCAATATTCACGAGGCAATAGATAATAATAAAAAGTCGGGTTATATGTTTCTGGTTTTAACTAAAGCATTTGACCTTGTTAATCATAAAATCCTACTAAAAGTACTACAGAGCTTTGGTTTCAGAAATAATATCCTCAGTTGGTTTTCGTCCTACCTAAGCAACAGAAAGCAACACGTTCGCATAAATTCAACCATGAGTGAGCCCTTGCTCTGCACAGGAGCAGGTGTCCCGCAGGGATCAGTACTTGGTCCTCTGCTCTTTATAATATATACAAATTCCATCTTTAAGTTGCCTTTAAATGGTAAAATAGTTGCTTTTGCGGATGACTTGGCTCTTTCTTATGTTGCTCCCAGCGTTATTGACCTAATTCAACAGATGAATATGCTAAATGACTGGTTTAGGTATCATCAAACGATCCTTAGCAGTAAGTCAAAAGTAATGTCTTTTTCCCTGTTTAATAAATATGTACTCAATGGTGTCGGTTTCCATGAGCTTGATTGTAACCACTTGATCTGTGGTAAAAATTGCATGTCTCTACTATCTGTTACTGAATTCAAATACCTTGGTATAACTCTAGATGGCAAATTAAATTGGAAACCACATATATCTATTGTTAAAAGAGCTTTATACATTGGCTTAAATAGGATTTATCATCTACGAAAACTTGTTCCGGCTAATCTTCTTATAACAATACATTATGCCCTAGTCAATTCCCGTTTGGAGTATGGTATTTCTTGTTGGGGTAGTGCATTTATAAGTAACCTAAAGCCTCTCATAACAGCCCAGAAGAAGGCAATAAGGACAATATTGTTTAAACCAAGATGGGAACCATCACTTCCCTTATTTCAATCTGTCAATATTATGCCGCTGCAATACCTTTATGTATTCAAAGTTATGAGGTTGTTCTACCTTCGAGGTGGTTACTTCCATGTAAGTCGAAATGAAGTGTACTCACTACGTTCTTCGACTAACGTTGTAGTTCCAAGAGTTAGAACAGAACACTGCAGAAGATTTGCCATCAACATAGCTCCCTCAATTTACAACAGATTGCCGGCCAATATACGCAACCAAGTAGGATGTAAATCTAGATTCCTTAATCTTCTGAGGAATTGGTTACTCTCCAGATCTGATGTACTGACTTTAATGTATGTTATTATATAATGTTAATTCATTACTTGTCACTTGAGACATCTTTTCATATCTTTCATTTCTTCCTACATAACGCGTTTCTTCTTTTTGTGCGGCTCCATGGTATCACTGTATACACTTGCCACTGGTTCCTCTAACCACAAAGTGTATGTTAGCCATTTCAATACGATCAAAAAAAAAAAAAAAAACAGCACTCATGATTAAATCGATCTAGCTATTATATAATCAATTTATCTACAAGGAGATAGTTGTCTAAATTCCTAAATAATTAATAATTGTAAATTAACTTTTCTGGAAGCCTCAATGAGTCACTTGTAAAAAATGAACATTGTATTATGAAATGGAAAAAATAAATCTAAATCTAAATCTAGATATCGGCGGCGGCGGTTGTACGGTTCCCTGTCCGTAAATTCAGAGAATACTGTTTGTAATTCTGTCACGATGGGCGACCGGGAAAACGACTGATGGAACATCGGTATGTATTCACATTTCATACTCTGGTTCTTGTGGGGACTGAATGCGGAGGTAACGGCTGAGACAAAGTTTGAGTCTGAAGTGCCATTTTCAGTGCAATGCACTGCGAATCACTGTTTTTTATCATTACTTGCATATTTTTAAGCTGGCTTTCCAACACGACTCTTCTAATGCATGAACATTAATTTGGCTGGATTGAGCAGAGGCGACGAAAGCAAAGTCCGATTGCGACGAGGCTCCTGTAGAGGCTGGATTTTCTTGAATTTGGACCTCGGCTGGATGGTTGACGGCGGCGGCAGATGTCGATGGCAACGAGGTGACTGACGTGGCGGCAATTGTACTGGCGATTGTTTGAGTTACTGGCGAATCCATGTTCTGGTGGCGCGGACATCGTCGTGGGAGCGGCGTGCGTCTCAGCATGTGAAAATGGCGTGCGCAGTACAAGTGAATTTCAACGCCAAGAAATAAAGGTTATTTGAAATGAACAGCGTACAAACGCGCACGCGTATGGTTTATTTCCATAAAGAAATTAATATAATTCATGTAATAAATTATTTCAATACAATACCTTGGTTGATACTCCGAGGCGGCGTGGTCCGTGTAACTCTGAAAAAAGAGGGAAATGAAAAGGAACAAGATGGCCGACCACTCAGCAACCTCAGCAGGAAATTACAATGTTTCTGTTTCAAGTTCTAGAGGGCGCACAAAGCGCTTGGAATTACTTAAGACTAGGTTACATTAGATTCCATTCAATTTATAATATCCTTGACCTAGGCCTAAAAATTGGTGACATGCGAACAGACGGACGGACATAACTAAATCGTTATTGATAGTGATTATGAATATACGAGTTTATCTCGATTATTTCTCTATGTTACAAACTATGTGTCAAACTTAATATACCCTTAGGATAGAATATAATTAATAATATTGATAAAACTAATTATTTAACTATAACCCAAAAGCAATTACCTGATCGTAGCTTAAAACGAAACTGACAAACCTATGTACATTTCATTAAGAACATTGCAATGCTATCTCTCCTAAAATTCAAACGAAATAACTGTAACTGTCTTACGGTAAAACTGATTTTGCTGGCTGAAGTGAACACAGAGAAACAGCAAAATTGTTTGACTGATAACGTGAATTGGTTGAAATAAAGCAGTCACATTGTATGCATGTCGCTTACGATATTTTGCTGTTAGGAAAAAATGTAAATGTCGCTTACGATAAATTTTGTTTTCTCTGTAATTTATAACTAGAATGATTTATTAAAACATACCAAAAAGCTACAATCCGTCTGGAACGGATCGTATGATACCCTATCCTCCTTTCTATAAAGTGCTCATGGCCAAATTGCATTTTGTACTCAAATATGGCTATAACGTCGAACGTTTGAGGATGCTATATGTAAAATTTTATCAAAATCGGTGTTTTGATGAGAACGCCCCAAAAATTGGGCGTGCCCAAAACTTTCGTATGGGTAGTTTGTAGGGAATCTGAATGCCTAAATATTTGGTCTTAACAAAAATTTTCGGTTTTATATAATTTAGTGAAGTTATGAAAAAGTGGGCGTGGATTTAAAAAATTTTTACACTTGAACTGTATCTTTTTCTCAGACGCCCAGACATGACATTTCAACGTCCTAGTTAAAAATTTAAGGCCCAAAAATCGGTTTTATGATGAAAACGCCCCTAAAAGTGGGCGTGGCCAAAACTTTTGTATGATTGGATTGTAGGGAGTCTGAATGCCTAAATATTTGGTCATAACAAAATTTTTCGGTTTCATATAATTTAGTGAAGTTATAAAAAAGTAGGCGTGGCAGTGGGCGGATCTAAAAAAAATGTACGCTTCTACTGTATGTATCTTTTCGTCAGAAGCCCAGATATTAAATTTCATCGTCCTAGCTCAAAATTTAAGGCCCAAAAAGCGGTGACATACGGACGGACAGACGGACGGACGGTCATCGCTCAATCGATTTCGCTATTGATGTTGATCACGAATATATATACTTTATAGGGTCTATCTCGATTATTTGTCTATGTTACAAACTATGTGTCAAACTTAATATACCCTTAGGATAGGGTATAAAAACAGAAACAAAACAAATGTACCATACCCCGAATATACATACATACGGAAGTAATGATGAAATCTTTTTGGTTCTTGACAGTATAAAATCATCTGCATATGCAGGGGGATGGAATTCCTCCCCTTTTCTTACAAAATGTAAGAAACAGGACTCGAATCCTCTGAGGTGATATGTATATATATTGTTCGAGAGGTTACGAACCAGACCACTGTATTGGGTCCCTTTTCGTCTCACTTCCACGATCCATCTTAGCCGGAGAGTCCCTCTGGATTTCTCCACAGTTCATCTCTGGCTTTGATCTGCATCTGCTTAACAGAAATCTGGTTCACCCTCTGGGTTTCTACCCAGTGTCTCCCCAGGATCTCCCTTCTTCTACTAGCTAACGCAGGACATTGGCACAATTATGTGCTGCCGTCCGGACTTCCTTCAGGCATAGTTCACAGGTGTCGTCCTCCAGAAGACCCATCTTCTTTAGGTGATACCCGAAATTCCCATGACCTGTAGATAACGCTACCACCCATTTCAGTGTTCTTCGCCCTAAGCTTAGAACCTCTCTGTGAGTGGTGCCACCCGGCATTTTAATAGCCATTTTCGCCCGTCTGCAACCTTCTACGGACGACCACCTTCTCTGGTGTTCCGCCGCCGCCCAGTTGCTAATCAGGTGTTCTACCATCCCTCTGCCAAGTGCAGCGAATGGTTCCGGACCGGAGAGCTCCGAGGTTGACCCCTGCTTTGCCAAGGAGTGCGCCTTTTCATTCCTCTCAGTCCCTACGTGCCCACTCACCCAGAGCAGCGTCATTTCATTTCGAGATGAGCACTCATTGAGCTTATGAGCACATTCCAATGCCAGTGATGTATTGATATCTGTTTGGTCCATGATCCAAGATGATTATATCACCAATCTTCTTTCCGGAAGTGTTCCATCTCCGATAAGAGTTTTGTGATGCCTTTCGGTAACACGCATTCTCTTTATTCCATCCATGGACATATTCAACTCCCTAATCTCGTTTTTCACGATATCCAATATGTTCCTATAGATTGTACCACTCCAGTGCCAGTTGGCATCCCGGTACAAACGAAGTGCCATCGAGGCCGCCACTTTCCTAATAAATAAGTCGAGCGGCAGGATACCTAGGATCACTTCCATTGCGCATGTTGATGTCGTTCGTATTGCACCCACGATCCCTAAACATGCCAGTCGTTGGACCCTATCTAATTGCTTTTTACAGTTTTCTGGTTGGCTTTCTGCCACCATATAACTGACGCATATGTGATAAGCGGTCTAACTATCATCGTGTACATCCAGTATGTTGACGAGATTCCCCACCTTAGTTCACATACTCGTTTGCACTGATGAAGCACCCTTTTCGCCTTGCTAATGTTCTCTTCCACATGGAAGTTCCAAGTTAGTCCAGCATCTAGGTATACACCTAGATACTTAACCTTCCTGGTCACCTGCAGCTCAGATCCGAAAAGTGTCAAGGGCTGAAATTCCAGATCTCTCCTCTTCCTTGTGAAGAAGATCAGGTCTGTCTTTTCCGCATTAATGGACAGTCCTTGTTCCTGACACCACCGCTCCACCACTATGAGAGCATTTCTCATGATATCTGCTGTGACGTTCATGAATTTACCTCCACAGAGTAGGTGATAAAACTCCTCCCTGCTGGCAACCTATGCTGACCCTTCCTCTAAGTCTTGAAGTTGCGTCCGAATATTTATCGCCCTATTTTTAACATATTGTCCACCCATCTCACCACCAATGGGTTAACCCTGCGTTCTTCTAAGGCTATTCACAGACTTTCGAAGCATATCTTATCGAAGGCACCTTCAATGTCCATAATTATGGTCATTGCTATGCCTCCGGTATTCATCTCCTCTTTCGTAACGCGTACTACCTCGTGTAACTGTTTCCGTAGACCTGCCAGCTCTGTATGCATGTTGTCTACTACTCAACGGACACGCTTTCAGCGCCGTGCTTTCCATATTCCACCACAATTCTTTCCATTGTTTTCAACAGAAATGATGTTAGGCTGACTGGTCTGAAAGACTTCGTGTCCTTTCCCCGGTGTGTAGTCCTTTTTCCCCGGTTTTGGGAAAAACACCACATTTGTTTCCCTCCATGTTACCGGTATGTAGCCTATTGCTAGGTATGTAACGTATATACCCCTAAGCCTTGGTACTATGAGGTCTGCACCCCATTGCATTAAAGCTGGGAAAATACCATCCGGTCCCGCGGTCTTGCAAGGAGAAAATGTTTTTATCGCCCCACTGACCGCTTTTGGCGTTACTATCCGTTCCGCTTCAGCCCTATCCATCCTGTTTGTTCCTTGTTTCCTCAGAGCCCAGGGCTGATCTGACTTAAGTCTTCCCGGAAAGCGTATTTCCATGAGGACCTCATTTGTACGATCCAGTGTCTCAATAATCTCCCCCTTTCTATCGCGAATGAGTCCGACTTTGGAAACTGGATCCCTCGGAACAATTTTCTGAAATCCATTGACCTCAGCTGCGCTTTTCATATTCGAGCAAAATTCCCTCCACGACTCCATTTTACGTCGTCGAAGAGCTGCTTTTAGCTCTTTCTTCTTTGCCTTATAGGATCATCCCTTCTCATGGCATGATTAAAGGCTTTTCTCACTTCCTTTTTTAGATTTTGAAGTTCCCTACACCACCAAGGCGTGGGTCCTTTTCATCTACCAAAGCAGGTGTACACGCCTCTTGGTAAGCGTTTTCAACAGCTGATTGTAAATACTATATCCCAAGTGGTTTTCGGTATTTTGGGTACCCTCCCATTCAGTTTATCCCGTAACACTTCCTGGTATTTATACCCTATCCTAAGGGTATATTAAGTTTGACACATAGTTTGTAACATAGAGAAATAATCGAGATAGACCCTATAAAGTATATATATTCGTGATCAGTATCAATAGCAAAATCGATTGAGCGATGACCGTCCGTCCGTCCGTATGTCACCGCTTTTTGGGCCTTAAATTTTGAGCTAGAACGACGAAATTTCATATCTGGACTTGAAAAAGATACAGTACAAGTGTAAAATTTTTTTAAATCCGCCCACTGCCACGCCCACTTTTTCATAACTTCATTAAATTATATGAAACCGAAAAATTTTGTTAAGACCAAATATTTAAGCATTCAGACTCCCTACAATCCACTCATACAAAAGTTTTGGCCACGCCCACTTTTTTGGGGCGTTTTCATCATAAAACCGATTTTTGGGACTTAAATTTTTAACTAGGACGCTAAAATTTCATATCTGGGCTTCTGACGAAAAGGTACAGTAGAAGTGTAAATTTTGTTTACATCCGCCCACTGCCACGCCTACTTTTTTATAACTTCACTAAATTATATGAAACCGAAAAATTTTGTTAAGTCCAAATATTTAGGTAATCAGATTCCCTACAATTCACCCGTAGAACAGTTTTGGCCACGCCTACTTTTTGGGGGCGTTTTCATCAAAAAACCGATTTTGATAAAATTTTACATGTAACATCCTCAAACGTTCGAGGTTATAGCCATATTTGAGTACGAAATGCAATTTGGCCACTCCCACTTTGTAAAGAGGAGGATAGGGTATCAGACGATCCGTTCCAGACGGATTGTAGCTTTTCTGTATGTTTTTTTCTTACATCCTGTGTTTACAGTAATCCCCGGATAATAGCATATGCGCATGGGTATGAAATTGTGTTGCTTATAAGCGGGTTTTCAATTAAATTTCAATTAAGCGGGGACTTGTAATAGCATATAAATGTGTTTTTAGGAAGGTAAAATTTCTCAAATTTATAAATACATACATAATAAGATTTAGTTACAAGTTTTTTTTATTTATTAATGCAAAAAAAAACAAATAACAAAACACAAAAATATTGCATTGGACAATATGTACTTATCTCAGTCTTAAAAAAACAAAAATGTTATTAAATTCAAGTATAAATTAAATTGTTAGTACATATGTACATTTAATGAAAAAAATCTGAAATTTTTCTTTTATTTATTTTATTTTTCAGTAGTTTCCAAAAAATGATCCTCTATTTCATCTAGAGTTCTGATAGTAAGGTTGTTTCCATCCAGGTACTTTACTAAAGTTGCATGAGCCTTAACTGCATCTTTCCTTAAAAGAATTTCGACCACATTCTCGACTACTGGAATTTCCATCTCCAGATCTTCACCACTCGTTACTGAATATTCTAGAAATGAAACCACGTCATCACAAATTTCTTGATCGGTTAAACATCTGAAACATTCTAATTCATCATCGCAATTCAGTAGCTCGTCAAACCCTTCTTCTGGTGTGTTGTCAACCAATCTCTTCCAATACCTTTTCATCCCCAACGCCTCCATCTCTTACAAACCCAGCTTTCTTAAACCAATTTTTTATACTTTGTCTAAAGAAGAGAAAAGAAGTAAGAGTAATAATTCCACCGAGATGCAATTTTACCCTATTTCAGATACGAAATCCATTCATTCCTTTCAGCGAAAATAAAACAAAATATTTAATTTTTTTTGAGGCAAGCACAGAAAGAAACGTACATAAAAGCTACAATCCGTCTGGAACGGATCGTCTGATACCCTATCCTCCTCTCTATAAAGTGGGCATGGCCAAATTGCATTTTGTACTCAAATATGGCTATAACCTCGAACGTTTGAGGATGTTACATGTAAAATTCTATCAAAATCGGTTTTTTGATAAAACCGCCCCCAAAAAGTGGGCGTGGTCAAAACTGTTCTACGGGTGAATTGTAGGGAATCTGACTACCTAAATATATGGACTTAATAAAATTTTTTGGTTTCATATAATTTAGTGAAGTTATAAAAAAGTAGGCGTGGCAGTGGGCGGATTTAAAAAAAATTTACACTCTACTGTATCTTTTCGTCAAAAGCCCAGATATGAAATTTCAGTGTTCTAGTTAAAAATTTAAGGCTCAAAAACCGGTTTTATGATGAAAACGCCCACAAGAAGTGCGGCCAAAACTTTTGTACGAGTGGATTGTAGGGAGCCTGAATGCCTAAATATTTGGTCTTAACAAAATTTTTCGGTTTCATATAATTTAATGAAGTTATGAAAAAGTGGGCGTGGCAGTGGGCGGATTTAAAAAAATTTTACACTTGTACTGTATCTTTTTCTCAGAAGCCCAGATATGAAATTTCATCGTCCTAGCTCAAAATTTAAGGCCCAAAAAGCGGTGACATATGGACGGACGGACGGACGGACGGACGGTCATCGCTCAATCGATTTCGCTATTGATGCTGATCACGAATATATATACTTTATAGGGTCTATCTCGATTATTTCTCTATGTTACAAACTATGTGTCAAACTTAATATACCCTTAGGATAGGGTATAAAAACACAAACTATCCGAACGTCGCAGGAGATACGAATGCGTTATTGTATCATTTTGCAAATGTGTTCATAGATTTGTTCATACACAACACACAGCTGGTAGGCGCGGCGCGGTGGCGACACACTCAAGTGTATATAGCTGCTACCGTTGCAATTGGATACACACAAAATACAAATTGCAAAGCAAAAAAAAAAACATACAGAAAAGCTACAATCCGTCTGGAACGGATCGTCTGGAACGGATCGTCTGATACCCTATCCTCCTCTCTCCAAATTGCATTTTGTACTCAAATATGTCTATAACCTCGAACGTTTGAGGATGTTACATGTAAAATTTTATCAAAATCGGTTTTTTGATGAAAACGCCCCCAAAAAGTGGGCGTGGCCAAAACTGCTCTATGGGTGAATTGTAGGAAATCTGAATACCTAAATATTTGGACTTAGCAAAATTTTTCGGTTTCATATAATTTAGTGAAGTTATAAAAACGAAGGCGTGGCAGTGGGCGGATGTAAAAAAAATTTACACTTCTACAGTATCTTTTCGTCAGAAGCCCAGATATGAAATTTCAGCGTCCTAGTTAAAAGTTTAAGGCCCAAAAATCGGTTTTATGATGAAAACGCCCCCAAAAAGTGGGCGTGGCCAAAAATTTTGTATGAGTGGATTGTAGGGAGTCTGAATGCCTAAATATTTGGTCTTAACAAAATTTTTCGGTTTCATATAATTTAATGAAGTTATGAGAAAGTGGGCGTGGCAGTGGGCGGATTTAAAATTTTAGCCATTTCAATACGATTTAAAAAAAAAAAAAAACAGCACTCATGATTAAATCGATCTAGCTATTATATAATCAATTTATCCACAAGGAGATAGTTGTCTAAATTCCTAAATAATTAATAATTGTAAATTAACTTTTCTGGAAGCCTCAATGAGTCACTTGTAAAAAATGAACATTGTATTATGAAATGGAAAAAATACATCTAAATCTAAATCTAGATATCGGCGGCGGCGGCGGCGGTTGTACGGTTCCCTGTCCGTAAATTCAGAGAATACTGTTTGTAATTCTGTCACGATGGGCGACCGGGAAAACGACTGATGGAACATCGGTATGTATTCACATTTCATACTCTGGTTCTTGTGGGGACTGAATGCGGAGGTAACGGCTGAGACAAAGTTTGAGTCTGAAGTGCCATTTTCAGTGCAATGCACTGCGAATCACTGTTTTTTATCATTACTTGCATATTTTTAAGCTGGCTTTCCAACACGACTCTTCTAATGCATGAACATTAATTTGGCTGGATTGAGCAGAGGCGACAAAAGCAAAGTCCGATTGCGACGAGGCTCCTGTAGAGGCTGGATTTTCTTGAATTTGGACCTCGGCTGGATGGTTGACGGCGGCGGCAGATGTCGATGGCAACGAGGTGACTGACGTGGCGGCAATTGTACTGGCGATTGTTTGAGTTACTGGCGAATCCATGTTCTGGTGGCGCGGACATCGTCGTGGGAGCGGCGTGCGTCTCAGCATGTGAAAATGGCGTGCGCAGTACAAGTGAATTTCAACGCCAAGAAATAAAGGTTATTTGAAATGAACAGCGTACAAACGCGCACGCGTATGGTTTATTTCCATAAAGAAATTAATATAATTCATGTAATAAATTATTTCAATACAATACCTTGGTTGATACTCCGAGGCGGCGTGGTCCGTGTAACTCTGAAAAAAGAGGGAAATGAAAAGGAACAAGATGGCCGACCACTCAGCAACCTCAGCAGGAAATTACAATGTTTCTGTTTCAAGTTCTAGAGGGCGCACAAAGCGCTTGGAATTACTTAAGACTAGGTTACATTAGATTCCATTCAATTTATAATATCCTTGACCTAGGCCTAAAAATTGGTGACATGCGAACAGACGGACGGACATAACTAAATCGTTATTGATAGTGATTATGAATATACGAGTTTATCTCGATTATTTCTCTATGTTACAAACTATGTGTCAAACTTAATATACCCTTAGGATAGAATATAATTAATAATATTGATAAAACTAATTATTTAACTATAACCCAAAAGCAATTACCTGATCGTAGCTTAAAATGAAACTGACAAACCTATGTACATTTCATTAAGAACATTGCAATGCTATCTCTCCTAAAATTCAAACGAAATAACTGTAACTGTCTTACGGTAAAACTGATTTTGCTGGCTGAAGTGAACACAGAGAAACAGCAAAATTGTTTGACTGATAACGTGAATTGGTTGAAATAAAGCAGTCACATTGTATGCATGTCGCTTACGATATTTTGCTGTTAGGAAAAAATGTAAATGTCGCTTACGATAAATTTTGTTTTCTCTGTAATTTATAACTAGAATGCTTTATTAAAACATACCAAAAAGCTACAATCCGTCTGGAACGGATCGTATGATACCCTATCCTCCTTTCTATAAAGTGCTCATGGCCAAATTGCATTTTGTACTCAAATATGGCTATAACGTCGAACGTTTGAGGATGCTATATGTAAAATTTTATCAAAATCGGTGTTTTGATGAGAACGCCCCAAAAATTGGGCGTGCCCAAAACTTTTGTATGGGTAGTTTGTAGGGAATCTGAATGCCTAAATATTTGGTCTTAACAAAAATTTTCGGTTTTATATAATTTAGTGAAGTTATGAAAAAGTGGGCGTGGATTTAAAAAATTTTTACACTTGAACTGTATCTTTTTCTCAGAAGCCCAGACATGACATTTCAACGTCCTAGTTAAAAATTTAAGGCCCAAAAATCGGTTTTATGATGAAAACGCCCCTAAAAGTGGGCGTGGCCAAAACTTTTGTATGAGTGGATTGTAGGGAGTCTGAATGCCTAAATATTTGGTCATAACAAAATTTTTCGGTTTCATATAATTTAGTGAAGTTATAAAAAAGTAGCCGTGGCAGTGGGCGGATCTAAAAAAAAAGTACGCTTCTACTGTATGTATCTTTTCGTCAGAGCCCAGATATTAAATTTCATCGTCCTAGCTCAAAATTTAAGGCCCAAAAAGCGGTGACATACGGACGGACAGACGGACGGACGGTCATCGCTCAATCGATTTCGCTATTGATGTTGATCACGAATATATATACTTTATAGGGTCTATCTCGATTATTTGTCTATGTTACAAACTATGTGTCAAACTTAATATACCCTTAGGATAGGGTATAAAAACAGAAACAAAACAAATGTACCATACCCCGAATATACATACATACGGAAGTAATGATGAAATCTTTTTGGTTCTTGACAGTATAAAATCATCTGCATATGCAGGGGGATGGAATTCCTCCCCTTTTCTTACAAAATGTAAGAAACAGGACTCGAATCCTCTGAGGTGATATGTATATATATTGTTCGAGAGGTTACGAACCAGACCACTGTATTGGGTCCCTTTTCGTCTCACTTCCACGATCCATCTTAGCCGGAGAGTCCCTCTGGATTTCTCCACAGTTCATCTCTGGCTTTGATCTGCATCTGCTTAACAGAAATCTGGTTCACCCTCTGGGTTTCTACCCAGTGTCTCCCCAGGATCTCCCTTCTTCTACTAACTAACGCAGGACATTGGCACAATTATGTGCTGCCGTCCGGACTTCCTTCAGGCATAGTTCACAGGTGTCGTCCTCCAGAAGACCCATCTTCTTTAGGTGATACCCGAAATTCCCATGACCTGTAGATAACGCTACCACCCATTTCAGTGTTCTTCGCCCTAAGCTTAGAACCTCTCTGTGAGTGGTGCCACCCGGCATTTTAATAGCCATTTTCGCCCGTCTGCAACCTTCTACGGACGACCACCTTCTCTGGTGTTCCGCCGCCGCCCAGTTGCTAATCAGGTGTTCTACCATCCCTCTGCCAAGTGCAGCGAATGGTTCCGGACCGGAGAGCTCCGAGGTTGACCCCTGCTTTGCCAAGGAGTGCGCCTTTTCATTCCTCTCAGTCCCTACGTGCCCACTCACCCAGAGCAGCGTCATTTCATTTCGAGATGAGCACTCATTGAGCTTATGAGCACATTCCAATGCCAGTGATGTATTGATATCTGTTTGGTCCATGATCCAAGATGATTATATCACCAATCTTCTTTCCGGAAGTGTTCCATCTCCGATAAGAGTTTTGTGATGCCTTTCGGTAACACGCATTCTCTTTATTCCATCCATGGACATATTCAACTCCCTAATCTCGTTTTTCACGATATCCAATATGTTCCTATAGATTGTACCACTCCAGTGCCAGTTGGCATCCCGGTACAAACGAAGTGCCATCGAGGCCGCCACTTTCCTAATAAATAAGTCGAGCGGCAGGATACCTAGGATCACTTCCATTGCGCATGTTGATGTCGTTCGTATTGCACCCACGATCCCTAAACATGCCAGTCGTTGGACCCTATCTAATTGCTTTTTACAGTTTTCTGGTTGGCTTTCTGCCACCATATAACTGACGCATATGTGATAAGCGGTCTAACTATCATCGTGTACATCCAGTATGTTGACGAGATTCCCCACCTTAGTTCACATACTCGTTTGCACTGATGAAGCACCCTTTTCGCCTTGCTAATGTTCTCTTCCACATGGAAGTTCCAAGTTAGTCCAGCATCTAGGTATACACCTAGATACTTAACCTTCCTGGTCACCTGCAGCTCAGATCCGAAAAGTGTCAAGGGCTGAAATTCCAGATCTCTCCTCTTCCTTGTGAAGAAGATCAGGTCTGTCTTTTCCGCATTAATGGACAGTCCTTGTTCCTGACACCACCGCTCCACCACTATGAGAGCATTTCTCATGATATCTGCTGTGACGTTCATGAATTTACCTCCACAGAGTAGATGATAAAACTCCTCCCTGCTGGCAACCTATGCTGACCCTTCCTCTAAGTCTTGAAGTTGCGTCCGAATATTTATCGCCCTATTTTTAACATATTGTCCACCCATCTCACCACCAATGGGTTAACCCTGCGTTCTTCTAAGGCTATTCACAGACTTTCGAAGCATATCTTATCGAAGGCACCTTCAATGTCCATAATTATGGTCATTGCTATGCCTCCGGTATTCATCTCCTCTTTCGTAACGCGTACTACCTCGTGTAACTGTTTCCGTAGACCTGCCAGCTCTGTATGCATGTTGTCTACTACTCAACGGACACGCTTTCAGCGCCGTGCTTTCCATATTCCACCACAATTCTTTCCATTGTTTTCAACAGAAATGATGTTAGGCTGACTGGTCTAAAAGACTTCGTGTCCTTTCCCCGGTGTGTAGTCCTTTTTCCCCGGTTTTGGGAAAAACACCACATTTGTTTCCCTCCATGTTACCGGTATGTAGCCTATTGCTAGGTATGTAACGTATATACCCCTAAGCCTTGGTACTATGAGGTCTGCACCCCATTGCATTAAAGCTGGGAAAATACCATCCGGTCCCGCGGTCTTGCAAGGAGAAAATGTTTTTATCGCCCCACTGACCGCTTTTGGCGTTACTATCCGTTCCGCTTCAGCCCTATCCATCCTGTTTGTTCCTTGTTTCCTCAGAGCCCAGGGCTGATCTGACTTAAGTCTTCCCGGAAAGCGTATTTCCATGAGGACCTCATTTGTACGATCCAGTGTCTCAATAATCTCCCCCTTTCTATCGCGAATGAGTCCGACTTTGGAAACTGGATCCCTCGGAACAATTTTCTGAAATCCATTGACCTCAGCTGCGCTTTTCATATTCGAGCAAAATTCCCTCCACGACTCCATTTTACGTCGTCGAAGAGCTGCTTTTAGCTCTTTCTTCTTTGCCTTATAGGATCATCCCTTCTCATGGCATGATTAAAGGCTTTTCTCACTTCCTTTTTTAGATTTTGAAGTTCCCTACACCACCAAGGCGTGGGTCCTTTTCATCTACCAAAGCAGGTGTACACGCCTCTTGGTAAGCGTTTTCAACAGCTGATTGTAAATACTATATCCCAAGTGGTTTTCGGTATTTTGGGTACCCTCCCATTCAGTTTATCCCGTAACACTTCCTGGTATTTATACCCTATCCTAAGGGTATATTAAGTTTGACACATAGTTTGTAACATAGAGAAATAATCGAGATAGACCTTATAAAGTATATATATTCGTGATCAGTATCAATAGCAAAATCGATTGAGCGATGACCGTCCGTCCGTCCGTATGTCACCGCTTTTTGGGCCTTAAATTTTGAGCTAGAACGACGAAATTTCATATCTGGACTTGAAAAAGATACAGTACAAGTGTAAAATTTTTTTAAATCCGCCCACTGCCACGCCCACTTTTTCATAACTTCATTAAATTATATGAAACCGAAAAATTTTGTTAAGACCAAATATTTAAGCATTCAGACTCCCTACAATCCACTCATACAAAAGTTTTGGCCACGCCCACTTTTTTGGGGCGTTTTCATCATAAAACCGATTTTTGGGACTTCAATTTTTAACTAGGACGCTACAATTTCATATCTGGGCTTCTGACGAAAAGGTACAGTAGAAGTGTAAATTTTGTTTACATCCGCCCACTGCCACGCCTACTTTTTTATAACTTCACTAAATTATATGAAACCGAAAAATTTTGTTAAGTCCAAATATTTAGGTAATCAGATTCCCTACAATTCACCCGTAGAACAGTTTTGGCCACGCCTACTTTTTGGGGGCGTTTTCATCAAAAAACCGATTTTGATAAAATTTTACATGTAACATCCTCAAACGTTCGAGGTTATAGCCATATTTGAGTACGAAATGCAATTTGGCCACTCCCACTTTGTAAAGAGGAGGATAGGGTATCAGACGATCCGTTCCAGACGGATTGTAGCTTTTCTGTATGTTTTTTTCTTACATCCTGTGTTTACAGTAATCCCCGGATAATAGCATATGCGCATGGGTATGAAATTGTGTTGCTTATAAGCGGGTTTTCAATTAAATTTCAATTAAGCGGGGACTTGTAATAGCATATAAATGTGTTTTTAGGAAGGTAAAATTTCTCAAATTTATAAATACATACATAATAAGATTTAGTTACAAGTTTTTTTTATTTATTAATGCAAAAAAAAACAAATAACAAAACACAAAAATATTGCATTGGACAATATGTACTTATCTCAGTCTTAAAAAAACAAAAATGTTGTTAAATTCAAGTATAAATTAAATTGTTAGTACATATGTACATTTAATGAAAAAAATCTGAAATTTTTCTTTTATTTATTTTATTTTTCAGTAGTTTCCAAAAAATGATCCTCTATTTCATCTAGAGTTCTGATAGTAAGGTTGTTTCCATCCAGGTACTTTACTAAAGTTGCATGAGCCTTAACTGCATCTTTCCTTAAAAGAATTTCGACCACATTCTCGACTACTGGAATTTCCATCTCCAGATCTTCACCACTCGTTACTGAATATTCTAGAAATGAAACCACGTCATCACAAATTTCTTGATCGGTTAAACATCTGAAACATTCTAATTCATCATCGCAATTCAGTAGCTCGTCAAACCCTTCTTCTGGTGTGTTGTCAACCAATCTCTTCCAATACCTTTTCATCCCCAACGCCTCCATCTCTTACAAACCCAGCTTTCTTAAACCAATTTTTTATACTTTGTCTAAAGAAGAGAAAAGAAGTAAGAGTAATAATTCCACCGAGATGCAATTTTACCCTATTTCAGATACGAAATCCATTCATTCCTTTCAGCGAAAATAAAACAAAATAATTAATTTTTTTTGAGGCAAGCACAGAAAGAAACGTACATAAAAGCTACAATCCGTCTGGAACGGATCGTCTGATACCCTATCCTCCTCTCTATAAAGTGGGCATGTCCAAATTGCATTTTGTACTCAAATATGGCTATAACCTCGAACGTTTGAGGATGTTACATGTAAAATTCTATCAAAATCGGTTTTTTGATAAAACCGCCCCCAACAAGTGGGCGTGGCCAAAACTGTTCTACGGGTGAATTGTAGGAATCTGACTACCTAAATATATGGACTTAATAAAATTTTTTGGTTTCATATAATTTAGTGAAGTTATAAAAAAGTAGGCGTGGCAGTGGGCGGATTTAAAAAAAATTTACACTCTACTGTATCTTTTCGTCAAAAGCCCAAATATGAAATTTCAGTGTTCTAGTTAAAAATTTAAGCTCAAAAACCGGTTTTATGATGAAAACGCCCACAAGAAGTGCGGCCAAAACTTTTGTACGAGTGGATTGTAGGGAGCCTGAATGCCTAAATATTTGGTCTTAACAAAATTTTTCGGTTTCATATATTTAATGAAGTTATGAAAAGTGGGCGTGGCAGTGGGCGGATTTAAAAAAATTTTACACTTGTACTGTATCTTTTTCTCAGAAGCCCAGATATGAAATTTCATCGTCCTAGCTCAAAATTTAAGGCCCAAAAAGCGGTGACATATGACGGACGGACGGACGGACGGACGGTCATCGCTCAATCGATTTCGCTATTGATGCTGATCACGAATATATATACTTTATAGGGTCTATCTCGATTATTTCTCTATGTTACAAACTATGTGTCAAACTAATATACCCTTAGGATAGGGTATAAAAACACAAACTATCCGAACGTCGCAGGAGATACGAATGCGTTATTGTATCATTTTGCAAATGTGTTCATAGATTTGTTCATACACAACACACAGCTGGTAGGCGCGGCGCGGTGGCGACACACTCAAGTGTATATAGCTGCTACCGTTGCAATTGGATACACACAAAATACAAATTGCAAAGCAAAAAAAAAAAACATACAGAAAAGCTACAATCCGTCTGGAACGGATCGTCTGGAACGGATCGTCTGATACCCTATCCTCCTCTCTCCAAATTGCATTTTGTACTCAAATATGTACTCAAATATGTCTATAACCTCGAACGTTTGAGGATGTTACATGTAAAATTTTATCAAAATCGGTTTTTTGATGAAAACGCCCCCAAAAAGTGGGCGTGGCCAAAACTGCTCTATGGGTGAATTGTAGGAAATCTGAATACCTAAATATTTGGACTTAACAAAATTTTTCGGTTTCATATAATTTAGTGAAGTTATAAAAAAGAAGGCGTGGCAGTGGGCGGATGTAAAAAAAATTTACACTTCTACAGTATCTTTTCGTCAGAAGCCCAGATATGAAATTTCAGCGTCCTAGTTAAAAATTTAAGGCCCAAAAATCGGTTTTATGATGAAAACGCCCCCAAAAAGTGGGCGTGGCCAAAAATTTTGTATGAGTGGATTGTAGGGAGTCTGAATGCTTAAATATTTGGTCTTAACAAAATTTTTCGGTTTCATATAATTTAATGAAGTTATGAAAAAGTGGGCGTGGCAGTGGGCGGATTTAAAATTTTTTTACACTTGTACTGTATCTTTTTCTCAGAAGCCCTTAGGATAATGTATAAAAAATTCAATGTGCTTATGAAAGTGTAAAATACCAGGTAAAACACAATTCTTGTTCAGATTTTTATTTGATAATAAGAGGGGGTTGCTTAAAACCGGATTGTTATAAAGCGGGTGCAATTGCAAAGGATGGCGTTGGTAAATCTCAACTGAATATAATTCGTTGCTATTAGAAGGGTTTTGCTATTAAAGGGGTTGCTTATATCCGGGGAGTACTGTATACCCTATCCTAAGGGTATATTAAGTTTGACACATAGTTTGTAACATAGAGAAATAATCGAGATAGACCCTATAAAGTATATATATTCGTGATCAGCATTAATAGCGAAATCGATTGAGCGATGACCGTCCGTCCGTCCGTATGTCACCGCTTTGTGGGCTTTAAATTTTGAGCTAGAACGCTGAAATTTCATATCTGGGCTTCTGAGAAAAAGATACAGTACAAGTGTAAATTTTTTTTAAATCCGCCCACTGCCACGCCCACTTTTACATAACTTCATTAAATTATATGAAACCGGAAAATTTTGTTAAGAGCAAATATTTAGGCATAAATTTAATTGAAAACCCGCTTATAACCAACACAATTTTATACCCATGCGCATGTGCTATTATCCGGGGAGTACTGTAAACACAGGATTTTGAGCTAGGGCGATGAAATTTCATATCTGGGCTTCTGAGAAAAAGATACAGTACAAGCGTAAAAAAATTTTTAAATCCGCCCACTGTCACGCCCACTTTTTCATAACTTCATTAAATTATATGAAACCGAAAAATTTTGTTAAGACCAAATATTTAGGCATTCAGACTCCCTACAATCCACTCATACAAAAGTTTTGGCCACGCCCACTTTTTGGGGGTGTTTTCATCATAAAACCGATTTTTGGGCCTTAAATTTTTAACTGGGACGCTGAAAGTTTATATCTGGGCGTCTGACGAAAAGATACAGTAGAATTGTAAATTTTTTTTACATCCGCCCACTGCCACGCCTACTTTTTTATAACGTCATCATCTTTTTTTAATTCAACTGAATTATTCGCTGGTAAATGTTTGTTAGCTTAGTTCCGTTAGTTGTGTTAGCTTAGTTATGCGAAATGGGGCGTCACAATTCAATTGAGATTCGGCAATTAATTATTGAGCATTACAAAAATGGGAAAAGTCAAAGTTAAATTGCAGCAATTGTTAATAAGGCGACGGAAACAATAAGAAATATTATTAAAAGATACACAAAGGAAAAAACAGTTACTAATAAGCTAAGAGTTAGTCCAAAGAAGATTTTTTCTGAGCGTGATGAACGTTGGATTGTCAACAAATCCAAGAATAACCCAAGGCTAAGTGCACCAAAGCTTCGAGATATGGTGGAGCAACACTTAAAAATTGTTTGCAATGCTGAGACAATCCGAAGGGTTCTACACAGAGCAGGTTTAAATGGCAGAATTGCAAGGAAGGAGCCATTCGTTAGCCAGAAGAATAAAAAAGTTCGATTGGAATTCGCTCACAACTACGCAATGAAAGACTTCTCATTCTGAAAAAATGTTATTTTTACGGATGGGTAAAAAATAACAGATGGAAGAGTCAACGTTTGGAGAAATCCCAATGAAGAGATGAATCCACGGCACTTGCGCCCAACAGTTACACATGGTGGCGGTCATGTGATGGTCTGGGGTGCATGTTCAGCAGCTGGAGTTGGTAAACTGCATTTTGTTGAAGGAAATATAATATAATAATAATTCCAATATTAAAATATTTTAAAAAACAATTTGAAACAGAGTGCTCAAAAACTGGGTATTGAAGAATCGTTCCATTTTTATCAGGACAATGACCCGAAGCACACGGCTGGAATTGTTCGTGAATGGCTGCTTTACCATTGTCCAAGAGTCATCAAAACACCACCACAATCACCAGACTTAAATATTATAGAAAATTTATGGCAGAAACTGGAAGTTGAAATTCGGAAACATCAAATTTCGAAACAAAATGATTTAAAAAAGGTCTTATTGGAGGAATGGGATAAAATAATCCCCGATTATACCAAAAAACTGGTCGAATCAATTCCAAATCGTCTAAAGATGGTCATCAAACAAAAAGGATATCCAACACAATACTAGAGAACTTTTTATTCTATTTTCACTGCATTTTTTTGAACTTAAATTATCATGGGCCATTTTCACTGTGAGATGAAATTTGTTTTCTTTTGAAATATTTTTTATTTTTCTGTTCTTTTATTACCAAAATAGGTATATTTATACCCTATCCTAAGGGTATATTAAGTTTGACACATACTTTGTAACATAGAGAAATAATCGTGATAGACCCTATAAAGTATATATATTCGTGATCAGCATCAATAGCGAAATCGATTGAGCGATGACCGTCCGTCCGTCCGTCCGTATGTCACCGCTTTTTGGGCCTTAAATTTTGAGCTAGGACGATGAAATTTCATATCTGGGCTTCTGAGAAAAAAATACAGTACAAGTGTAAAATTTTTTTAAATCCACCCACTGCCACGCCCACTTTTTCATAACTTCATTAAATTATATGAAACCGAAATATTTTGTTAAGACCAAATATTTAGCTATTCAGACTCCCTACAATCACTCATACAAAAGTTTAGGCCACGCCCACTTTTTGGGGGCGTTTTCATCATAAAACCGAGTTTTGGGCCTTAAATTTTTAACTAGGACGCTGAAATTTCGTATCTTGGCTTCTGACGAAAAGGTACAGTAGAATTGTAAATTTTTTTTACATTCTCCCACTGCATAACTTCACTAAATTTCCTACAATTTACCCATAGAACAGTTTTGGCCACGCAAACTTTTTGGGGGCGTTTTCATCAAAAAACCGATTTTCATGAAATTTCATATGTAACATCCTCAAACGCTCGACGTTATAGCCATATTTGAGTACACAATGCAATTTGGCCATGAGCACTTTATAGAAACGAGGATAGGGTATCATACGATCCGTTCCAGACGGATTGTAGCTTTTCTGTGTGTTTATACCCTATCCTAAGGGTATATTAAGTTTGACACATAGTTTGTAACATAGAGAAATAATCGAGATAGACCCTATAAAGTATATATATTCGTGATCAGCATCAATAGCGAAATCGATTGAGCGATGACCGTCCGTCCGTCCGTCCGTCCGTCCATATGTCACCGCTTTTTGGGCCTTAAATTTTGAGCTAGGACGATGAAATTTCATATCTGGGCTTCTGAGAAAAAGATACAGTACAAGTCTAAAAATTTTTTAAATCCGCCCACTGCCACGAGCACTTTTTCATAACTTCATTAAATTATATGAAACCGAAAAATTTTGTTAAGACCAAATATTTAGGCATTCAGACTCCCTACAATCCACACATACAAAAGTGTAAGATTTATTACTCTTGGCAACCCTAATTCTATTTTCTTTATATTAGTTCTCATATGTAAATAGTAACAGTTACATATCGCTTAACGAGATCATCACCAATTCTTCTTTATACCTACTTTTCTAAGTTCAGTTGAATAAACGCTATCATTATATGAAGTCGAGTTTCTGGCCTTTCATTTCTTCGATCTAACAAAGGTTATGGGCCCAGCACGCTTCCACTGCGATTAAATTTAGTTAACTTCCCAGTTTAGTTTGCACGCGAATATTTTTTTTGTGCAATATCTTAAGAAGTACGTCGGTTCGGAAAACTAATTTAATTGAAAATGAAATATGTCTGGTTCGGCGATGCAAATCGATAAACTCGACGGTGACAATTACGCGTCTTGGTCGGTTCAGATGAGGAGCTTGCTGATTACGTTGGATTATTGGAACGTGATAGAAACTTCGTTGCCTCAAGAACCATCGGCGGGACAAAAGACTGCATGGAACAAGACGGATCGGCAGGCGTTGGCGATGATAACACTGTGTGTGAAACCATCGGAACTAATACATATTAAGTGCTGTAAAACTTCAAAGGCGGCGTGGGAAAAACTAAGTGAAACACATAATGCAAATGGACCTGCACGGAAAGTACATTTATTTAGACAGTTGGTGAAATTCCAGTTCGAATTGGGGCAAAAGTTCAGTGGACAAATAAACGAATTTTGCTCTATCGTAGAGACTCTAAAAGAAATCGATGTTACGATGCCTGACGATCTGGTAAGCATTTTGTTGTTGTGTAGTTTGCCAGACGAAATGGAAAATTTCGTTGTTGCCATTGAGAGTCGCGATAAACTGCCAACACTAAGTCAATTGAAGGTCAAGATCTTGGAGGAAGAACATCGTCGTGGGGACAAAGAATCAAACGAACGGGTATTTGCAGTTAAGAATAGGGAACACAGAAACAAAAAACCGCAAGGTGGTCATCGTATGTGGGAGAGTGGCGAGCGGCGAAATGTCAAGTGCTACGGTTGTGGAAAGAGGGGGCATATAAGGTCTCAGTGCAAAAACAAAAATGGAAAGGCGCATGCCGTTGTTCTCAGTGCACGTACCCAAGTAAATAATGATAAGAACAATCATTGGATATTGGATAGCGGTGCCTCTTCACATATGTGTTGTGCAAAAAATATGTTTTCGTCATTAGAAACATGCATACAAAAGGTTTTTTTGGCATCAGGTGATAGTGTAGAAGCGCATGGCAGAGGTAATGTAACTTTAAAATCAGATTATGCTGACATTACTTTGAGTAACGTACTATATGTACCAGAACTAAATTAAAATTTTTTATCCGTGAGTAAAATAATTAAGAACGGATGTAGTGTGCAGTTCACCGATGGTAAGGTAAGGACAAATGAAAACCAATTAATTTTCGTTGCTGACGTTGCAAGATGGAATATTTTTTACAAAGATTGCGGCAGGTAAGGAGTTAATTTTAAGTGCTACTGAAGAAGCGGCACCCATGGTGTGGCATAAACGTTTTGGACACATCAACTTGGGCGATTTATGCAAGTTATCACAAAAAACTATGGTTGTCGGCATGACGGTTAATAAGCCAAGTGATTTTGCATGCATCACGTGTGCTTTATGCAAGATATCTACTAAGCCATTCAATAATTATAATGCATGCTTTACTTCTAATGTACTCGATGTAGTCCACACCGATATTTGTGGCCCAATGCGAGTTTCATCTCAAAGTGGATCCATTTACTTCATTACGTTTATAGATGATTTTTCTAGATACATAACCACGTACTTCCTAAAGCAAAAATCCGATGCGCTTAAGGTATTTAAAGAATATGTAGCTAACGCAGAAAAACAAACCGGAAAAAAGGTGAGATGTATTCGGAGTGACAATGGACGAGAGTATACTAGCAGCAAATTTGATGAATTTTTAAAATCGAGTGGAATTATACATCAAAAATCAGTTTGTTACACACCACAGCAAAACGGCGTTGCCGAAAGAGTAAACAGAACACTCGTCGAGATGACACGGTGCATGTTGGAGGAATCGAAGCTACCTCAATCCTTATGGTCAGAAGCTATAAATACTGCCACATACATAAGAAATCGGTCACCAACGAAAGTTTTAATAGACAAAACACCCTATGAACGTTGGTTCGGAAGAAGACCGTCTGTATACCATTTGAGAGCATTTGGGTGTGATGCTATTGCATTAAAGAAGCAACCTGGTCGGTCTAAACTGCAACCAAAGGGTGAAATATTATCTCTAGTTGGTTATTCTCAGCACACGAAGGGCTACAGGTTATACGATAAGCATCGGCAAACAATCGTTATATCTCGTGATGTTATATTTTTTGAAAATAAGTTCGGATGGGCGATGTGTGATGCTGACAGTAGTGCTTTACGCTATAAAGCACCAACTTATTTTTTTGGTCCTAATGAGTCAAGAGATGTATTTCCTGAAGATACTTTTGCTGAAGACGTAGTCTCTGAAGATTCAACATGTCTCCAAGAAAGTGAAATTTACAATGCTGACAAAAAATCTATTGACATGCACGACTCGGTCACAGCGAATGCCGAAAGGGAAGCAAGTGAAAGTCAGAGAGTTTTACGATCAGGCATACCCGGACGACAGAGGAAAGTTTCTGCTTCTACCGCAGCTCGAGAAGTTGCGAATAAACTCTTATCGTTGGACCGTGATCCAGTTTCTGTCAAAAAGGCTCTGCAGAGTGATAATGCACCCAAATGGAGAGAGGCTATGCGACGGGAATATAATTCGTTAGTCGAAAACAATACGTGGGATCTTGTCAATGAACCGAAAGGAAAAAACGTCATCGGATGTAGATGGGTCTTTACAACCAAACGTAAGGCAGATGGAAGTATTGAGAAGTACAAGGCGCGCTTAGTAGCCCAAGGATGTTTTCAGAAACACAACGTGGATTATTTTGAGACATATGCACCGGTTGTAAGGCATCCAACAATTCGATTAATTTTGGCTCTGGCTGTGCAGAATAAACTCCTAGTAAACCATGTTGATATTGCGGCTGCTTATCTTAACGGAAGGTTGGAAGAGGAGGTCTATATGCGTCAGCCAGAGATGTTTGTAGACGAAAGACAACCAGAGAAAGTTTGCAGTTTAAAAAAATCCTTGTATGGGCTCAAACAAGCTGGAAGAGACTGGAACAAGAAAATTAATGAAGTATTGTTAAGCATTGGTTTTAACAGGTGCAAAACCGATAATTGTGTGTATGTCGGGCGAAGCGGAAATGAAATAAACATTATCGGGTTGTATGTGGACGATATGATAATAGCATGTTCTTCAGAAACTACTATGCACAGCATTATGCAGAATCTTAATAGGCATGTAGAGGCTGTTGACCGTGGACCAATACAATTTTATCTTGGCATGGAAATTGAAAGAAACGGAAAGAGAGGCGAAATAACTATACACCAGAATCGATACATTGAAGAATTATTATCCCACTGGGGCATGGAAATTTCCAAACCTGCGTTTACACCACTTCCCAGTGGAACCATATTAGAAAAGTGTACCGACGAGGACTGTTCTCCAACGAATGTTAGGGAATACCAATCATTAATGGGTGGACTGAACTATTTGGCAACTATATCGCGACCTGACATCACTCACACCGTATCAAAGCTATCGCAGTTTAGTTCTCATCCACATAAGGAACATAAGGAATTTTACGGCAGCCAAGCATGTTCTTCGATATTTGAGAAATGACTCTGGGGTTTGTTTGGCTTACAAAAATAATAATAGTTTAATTTGTTACACAGATGCTGATTGGGGTTCGGATGCAACCGATCGTAAATCCTACAGTGGCTATGTTATCTACTTTGGCGGTGGTCCTGTGGCTTGGGAATCCAAAAAACAAAACGTTATTGCACTTAGCACGATGGAAGCCGAATACATTGCCATGTGTCAGGGCACGAAGGAAGTCGTATTCCAGCGAAGTCTGCTTTCGGAGCTGGGTTTTGTGCAACATATAAACGAAGCAACTATCATGTATTGCGACAACCAGGGAGCTAGTTTTCTTGCTAAAAATGACATAACACATAAAAGAAGTAAACATATTGATATTAAATATCACTATTTAAAAGAAAAATGTACACATAATGAAATTTCAATTACTTATATACCAAGTCATGATAACATAGCAGATATTTTCACAAAATGTTTAAGTAAGAGTAAACATATAAATTTTTGTAATGAATTGTTCAATAATAATTAGTTTTGTGAATTTGGTTTGAGGAGAAGATTGTAAGATTTATTACTCTTGGCAACCCTAATTCTATTTTCTTTATATTAGTTCTCATATGTAAATAGTAACAGTTACATATCGCTTAACGAGATCATCACCAATTCTTCTTTATACCTACTTTTCTAAGTTCAGTTGAATAAACGCTATCATTATATGAAGTCGAGTTTCTGGCCTTTCATTTCTTCGATCTAACAAAAAGTTTGGACCACGCCCACTTTTTGGAGGCCTTTTCATCATAAAACCGATTTTTGGGCCTTAAATTTTTAACTAGGACGCTGAAATTTCATATCTGGACTTCTGACGAAAAGATACAGTAGAAGTGTATATTTTTTTTACATCCGCCCATTGCCACGCCTACTTTTTTATAAATTCACTAAATTATATTAAACCGAAAAATTTTGTTAATACAAAATATTTAGGTATTCAGATTCCCTACAATTCACCCATACAACAGTTTTGGCCACGCCCACTTTTTGGGGGCGTATTCATCAGAAAACCGATTTTGATAAAATTTTACATTTAACATCCTCAAACATTCGAGGTTATAGCCATATTTGAGTACGAAATGCAATTTGGCCACGCCCACTTTATAGAGAGGAGGATAGGGTATCATACGATCCGTTCCAGACGGATTGTAGCTTTTCTGTATGTTTATACCCTATCCTAAGGGTATATTAAGTTTGACACATAGTTTGTAACATAGAGAAATAATCGAGATAGACCCTATAAAGTATATATATTCGTGATCAGCACCAATAGCGAAATCGATTGAGCGATGACCGTCCGTCCGTATGTCACCGCTTTTTGGGCCTTAAATTTTGAGCTAGGACGATGAAATTTCATATCTGGGCTTCTGCGGAAAAGATACAGTACAAGTGTAAAAATTTTTGAAATCCGCCCACTGCCACCCACTTTTTCATAACTTCACTAAATTATATGAAACCGAAAAATTTTGTTAAGACCAAATATTTAGGCATTCAGATTCCCTACAATCCACCCATACAAAATGTTCGGCCACGCCCACTTTTTGGGGGCGTTTTCATCAAAAAACCGATTTTTGAGCCTAAAATGTTTAACTAGGACGCTGAAATTTCATATCTGGGCTTCTGACGAAAAGATACAGTAGAGTGTACAATTTTTTTAAATCCGCCCACTGCCACGCCTACTTTTTTATGACTTCACTAAATTATATGAAACCGAAAAATGTTATTAAGTCCAAATATTTAGGTATTCAGATTCCCTACAATTCACCCGTAGAAGAGTTTTGGCCACGCCCACTTTTTGGGGGCGTTTTCATCAAAAAACCGATTTTTGAGCCTAAAATGTTTAACTAGGACGCTGAAATTTCATATCTGGGCTTCTGACGAAAAGATACAGTAGAGTGTACATTTTTTTTAAATCCGCCCACTGCCACGCCTACTTTTTTATGACTTCACTAAATTATATGAAACCGAAAAATGTTGTTAAGTCCAAATATTTAGGCATTCAGATTCCCTACAATTCACCCATAGAAGAGTTTTGGCCACGCCGACTTTTTGGGGGTGTTATCATCAAAAAACCTATTTTGATAAAATTTTACATGTAACATCCTCAAACGTTCGACATTTTAGCTATATTTGAGTACAAAATGCAATTTGGCCACGCCCACTTTATAGACAGGAGGATAGGGTATCATACGATCCGTTCCAGATGGATTGTAGCTTTTCTGTATGTTTTATATTCTTTTTGATAAATATTGCTACACCTCCGCCTTTCATTCCATTTCGATTTATGAATTCAGGTTCAAATCCATCAATGTAATATATTTCGTTTTTCTGCTTCGGTATGTTGATTTCATTCAATACTAGGATGTCGATATGACATAAAACATTTTCACTGTCGGCTATGAAATTATCCCATGTTTTAGTTATCGATCTTATATTAAAACTAACACAACACAAATTCATGTTTTTCAAAAAATCTTTTTCGATGCCGGTAACACCATGTATTGACAACACAAATTGACATCAGCTTCACTATACTCTTTATACCCTTTCCTAAGGGTATATTAAGTTTGACACATAATTTGTAACATAGAGAAATAATCGAGATAGACCCTATAAAGTATATATATTCGTGATCAGCATCAATAGCGAAATCGATTGAGCGATGACGTCCGTCCGTATGTCACCGCTTTTTGGGCCTTAAATTTTAAGCTAGGACGATGAAATTTCATATCTGGTCTTCTGAGAAAAAAATACAGTACAAGTGTAAAATTTTTTTAAAGTCCGCCCACTGCCACGCCCACTTTTTCATAAATTTATTAAATTATATGAAACCGAAAAATTTTGTTAAGACCAAATATTTAGGTATTCAGACTCCCTACAATCCACTTGAACAAAAGTTTTGGCCACGCGTTTGGGGGCGTTTTCATCATAAAACCGTTTTTTAGGCCTTAAATTTTTAACTAGGACGCTGAAATTTCATATCTGGGCTTCTGACGAAGATATACAATAGAAGTGTAAATTGTTTTTACATCCGCCCACTGCCAGGCCTACTTTCTTATAACTTCACTAAATTATATGAAACCGAAAAATTTTGTTAAGTCCAAATATTTAGGTATTCAGATTCCGTACAATTCACCCGTAGAAGAGTTTTGGCCACGCCCACTTTTTGGGGGCGTTTTCATCAAAAAACCGATTTTGATAACATTTTACATGTAACATCCTCAAACGTTCGAGGTTATAGCCATATTTGAGTACAAAATGCAATTTGGCCACGTCCACTTTATAGAGAGGAGGATAGGGTATCAGACGATCCGTTCCAGACGGATTGTAGCTTTTCTGTATGTTTTTATTTCCGAGTTTTTTTTGATTGTTTTTGTTTTACTTACTTCAGTGTATATGTATATTATTTATTTCTCTTACAAAATTGTTATAAAGTTTTTCGACATCATTTTCTTCTAGCATATTTTGCCAGTTCGTTTGCTCTATTAGCTCATTAAGTTTTTGTTGGCTAATGTGTTTAACATCAACGTGATCATTCTTTAGGTTATTATTTAAGCTTTTTGTTGCATACAAAATTGCGTAGTGATCGAAAAGATCTGTTTGACTTATGGCTGAGAATATATCTAGTTTTGTGATGCTAATTTACATACATGTGATCAATAAACGTTGAAATGTTCCTTTTCAAATCAATACGCGAAGATTGTTTGATGACACTTGTCAGTTCTTTTGAAGCCATCACCTCCATGTATTTCAAAACTAATGAATTATTCTCATCTTGAATATTTATATTAACATCACCTAACACAATGTTTTCTTTGTCTTCTTTGATGATTTCATTTAGTTCGTCAATGAATCTTGCAGCACTTAGTCTTGGTCGCCTATAAATTGCGTGTATATATATTTTTTTACCCTCATGTGTTATTTCAAGATGTATGCCTTCATAGTTAATTGGGTTTGCTGGTATTATATCATATTTATACCCTATCCTAAGGGTATATTAAGTTTGACACATAGTTTGTAACATAGAGAAATAATCGAGATAGACCCTATAAAGTATATATATTCGTGATCAGCATCAATAGAGAAATCGATTGAGCGATTACCGTCCGTCCGTCCGTATGTCACCGCTTTTTGGGCTTTAAATTTTGAGCTAGGACGATGAAATTTCATATCTGGGCTTCTGAGAAAAAGATACAGTACAAGTGTAAAAATTTTTGAAATCCGCCCACTGCCACGCCCACTTTTTCATAACTTCACTAAATTATAAGAAACCGAAAAATTTTGTTAAGACCAAATATTTAGGCATTCAGATTCCCTACAATTCACCCATAGAAGAGTTTTGGCCACGCCGACTTTTTGGGGGCGTTATCATCAAAAAACCTATTTTGATAAAATTTTACATGTAACATCCTCAAACGTTCGACATTATAGCTATATTTGAGTACAAAATGCAATTTGGCCACGCCCACTTTATAGACAGGAGGATAGGGTATCATACGATCCGTTCCAGATGGATTGTAGCTTTTCTGTATGTTTTATATTCTTTTTGATAAATATTGCTACACCTCCGCCTTTCATTCCATTTCGATTTATGAATTCAGGTTCAAATCCATCAATGTAATATATTTCGTTTCTCTGCTTCGGTATGTTGATTTCATTCAATACTAGGATGTCGATATGACATAAAACATTTTCACTGTCGGCTATGAAATTATCCCATGTTTTAGTTATCGATCTTATATTAAAACTAACACAACAAAAATTCATGTTTTTCAAAAAATCTTTTTCGATGCCGGTAACACCATGTATTGACAACACAAATTGACATCAGCTTCACTATACTCTTTATACCCTTTCCTAAGGGTATATTAAGTTTGACACATAATTTGTAACATAGAGAAATAATCGAGATAGACCCTATAAAGTATATATATTCGTGATCAGCATCAATAGCGAAATCGATTGAGCGATGACGTCCGTCCGTATGTCACCGCTTTTTGGGCCTTAAATTTTGAGCTAGGACGATGAAATTTCATATCTGGGCTTCTGACGAAGATATACAATAGAAGTGTAAATTGTTTTTACATCCGCCCACTGCCACGCCTACTTTTTTATAACTTCACTAAATTATATGAAACCGAAAAATTTTGTTAAGTCCAAATATTTAGGTATTCAGATTCCGTACAATTCACCCATAGAACAGTTTTGGCCACGTCCACTTTTTGGGGGCGTTTTAATCAAAAAACCGATTTTGATAAAATTTTACATGTAACATCCTCAAACGTTCGAGGTTATAGCCATATTTGAGTACGAAATGCAATTTGGCCACGCCCACTTTATAGAAAGGAGAATAGGGTATTAGACGATCCGTTCCAGACGGATTGTAGCTTTTCTGTATGTTTAATTTATACTTTTTTCTTTGAATTATCTTGACATAAAGGTTTTGGTCAGGGGTGGGCCATTTTCACTGTGAGCCACTGTAGTTTGTAACATACTTAGAGAAATAATCGAGATAGACCCTATAAAGTATATATATATATTCGTGATCAGCATCAATAGCGAAATCGATTGAGCGATGACCGTCCGTCCGTCCGTCCGTATGTCACAGCTTTTTGGGCTTTAAATTTTGAGCTAGGAGGATGAAACTACATATCTGGGCTTTCGACAAGAAGAAGCAGTACAAGTGCAAAAATGTTTCAAATCCGCAAGCTGCCTTACTTTTTCATAATTTCACTAAATTATATACAACCGAAAATTTTTGTTAAGACCAAATATTTAGGTTTTCAGATTCCCTACAATTCATCCGTACAAAAGTTTTGGCCACGCCCATTTTTTGGAGGCGTTTTCATCACAAAACCGATTTTTGGGCCTTAAATTTTTAACTAGGGCGCTGAAATTTCATATCTGGGCTTCCAAGAAAAAGATACAGTACAAGTGTAAAATTTTTTTACATCCGCCCACTGCCACACCTACTTTTTTATAACTTCACTAATTTATATGAAACCGAAAAATTTTGTTAAGACCAAATATTTGGGTATTTAGATTCCCTACAATTCACCCATAGAAGAGTTTTGGCCACGCCGACTTTTTGGGGGCGTTATCATCAAAAAACCTATTTTGATAAAATTTTACATGTAACATCCTCAAACGTTCGACATTATACCTATATTTGAGTACAAAATGCAATTTGGCCACGCCCACTTTATAGAGAGGAGGATAGGGTATCATACGATCCGTTCCAGATGGATTGTAGCTTTTCTGTATGTTTTATATTCTTTTTGATAAATATTGCTACACCTCCGCCTTTCATTCCATTTCGATTTATGAATTCAGGTTCAAATCCATCAATGTAATATATTTCGTTTTTCTGCTTCGGTATGTTGATTTCATTCAATACTAGGATGTCGATATGACATAAAACATTTTCAATGTCGGCTATGAAATTATCCCATGTTTTAGTTATCGATCTTATATTAAAACTAACACAACACAAATTCATGTTTTTCAAAAAATCTTTTTCGATGCCGGTAACACCATGTATTGACAACACAAATTGACATCAGCTTCACTATACTCTTTATACCCTATCCTAAGGGTATATTAAGTATGGCACATAGTTTGTAACATAGAGAAATAATCGAGATAGACCCTATAAAGTATATATATTCGTGATCAGCATCAATAGCGAAATCGATTGAGCGATGACCGTCCGTCCGTCCGTCCGTCCATCCGTATGTCACCGCTTTTTGGGCCTTAAATTTTAAGCTAGGACGATGAAATTTCATATCTGGGCTTTTGAGAAGGCGAAGCAGCACAAGCAATACAAATTTTGAAATCCGCCCACTGCCACGCCCACTTTTTCATAACTTCACTAAATTATATGAAACCGAAAAATTTTGTTAAGACCAAATATTCAGGTATTCAGATTCCCCACTCATACAAAAGTTTTGGTCATGCCCACTTTTTGGGGGCGTTTTAATTAAAAAACCGATTTTGAGGAAATTTTATAGGTAACATCCTCGAACGTTCGACGTTATCGTCGTATTTCAGTACAAAATGCAATATGGCCACGCCCGCTTTATAGGAAAGAAAGGAAGATAGGGTATCATACTATACGTTACAGACAGATAGTCGCTTTTCTGTATGTTTTTTGAATGAATGGAAGGCATCGTTTTTGGTTCGAATTTTTAAAGCTAGCTTCAGAAACGATTTCGAGATCTACAGGGGTATTTGTAAATTATCATTAAAGGTCATCTGGTAGACACAGTTTAAACTGACTTTAAGCTTTGATTCTGTGAATCTCAGAATATTAATACAGAATCTAATTCACTTTGGTTTTCATTCATCAATGTATGTTGAGATGGATTTCATATTTCTTGAGGAATAGAGTACAAATAGTTAACTTTGATTCTATTCATTCAAAATCACACATAGAAAGGAGGACAGGGTATCATACGATCCGTTCAAGATGGATTGTAGCTTTTCTGTATGTTTTAATAATAGGTATACTATCTATTCTGACCTACAGCGTGGGCGCTGTGGCTCAAGTGGTTAGTGCGTTGGACTACGGAGCGAAGGGTTCGAGGTTCAATCCCCCGACAACACCTAATATTTCTTTCACGGCCCAAGCTTTCGCAAGCGTTTGCCAAATATCCTAGAGTAAAACTGTCATGAAAAAGCTTCTTAAATAAACAATTGCCTTTCGGACACGGCATTAAACAGTATTCTCCTTCCATTCGTATAAACAATATAACACGCACGAAACGAATCGCTGTGAGAAGGTAGGCCCTGGGTCCCATGAACCTGTCGAGCCAAAAATTTGTATTTATTTGAATATGCTACTATATGGCATACCACGTTTTGCGTGAAATATACGTATAACGGTATGTATGACAAATACAAAAATATGACGTACCAAGTTTTGGAACTGCCACTTTTCAAATACACTAACTTTTTTAAAATTTTGGTGCAGGGAAATAAGTCCCCGGGAACTAAGTCTCTCTGTGGACTTCCATTCCACTGAGGGACTTAGTTCCCACTTAGTGAGAAATAAAACCACTTTCGTGAAGTGGACTTTGTTCCCATGTAAGGTGGGAACTAAATTCCGAAAACTCTGAGTGGTTTTATTTCCCTTTCAATGTGAAATAAATTCTCACTGTCGACTAAAAACAAAGTAAAATTAAAAACATACTGAAAAGCTACAATCCGTCTGGAACGGATCGTATGATACCCTATCCTCCTTTCTATAAAGTAGGAGTGGTCAAATTGCATTTTGTACTCAAATATGGCTATATTTGAGCTCAAAATTAAGGCCCAAAAAGTGGTGACATACAGACGGACGGACGGACGGACACAAATACATATATATACTTTATAGGGTCTATCTCGATTATTTCTCTATGTTACAAACTATGTGTCAAACTTAATATACCCTTAGGATAGGGTATAAAAAGTGTCGAAGACCTATGTATATCTGAATTTGTGCAAAGTGCTTATTTCGCTTATGTCAACATGACAATTAAAGACGTTGACAAACCTTGGATTCCAAACGATGTTTGCAAAATGTGATGCGAGCATTTAAAACAGTGGATGTAGGGAGAAATAAGTAATTTGAAGTTTGGTGTGCCTATAGTTTGGAAGGAACCGAAGGACCCATGATGACTGCTATTTTTCCTTAATTGATCTGCGTGGTGTTAACCGCCAAAAAATGGCGTACCCCGACCTGAAATCTGCTAAGAGACCTGTCCCTCATTCAGGAGATGTCCCTGTTCCTACCTTAGGTGACCTTTCAGATCTTTCAAGCACCGAATCAAATACATTCGAACGTAGCAAAGGTAGTACTAGCTACAAGAAAAACATTGATTTCGAAGCAACATCATCCAAACCCATACTGTTTACTCAAACCGCTTTAAGTGACCTTGTCAGGGACCTTGACCTTTTAGAATACTTGGTTGTAATATGAGCATCAATGTCCACTATCTCCACTATCATTTGGATAGATTTCCTGAAAATTTTGGTTTTTACAGTGAGGCACAAGGCGAGCGATTTCATCAGGACCTAAAAAAAATGACGGTACCAGGGTCGATGGGATGAACATATGATCACTAATTACTGCTGGAGTATCAAACGTGAGTGTCTTGCGGAAACTCACTCCTAGAAATCCCGAAAAAGCAGCATTCTCCACATTCAAACAAATAAATAAACGGTTAAAAATATGAAACAAACAGTTTTTTTTTAAAGTAGCATATCTCAATAACTGTACGTAGTTTTATGAAAAACATATACCGTTAGAGTCAGCATAAGGGGCATACTCATAAACCATTTTAGTCTTTCCCGCAGCAAAACCACTGTAAACCTGTGTTATCATAGAAAAATAGAAAATAAAAATTCTAGTATAAATGAATTAATTATAACCGATCATCTTAACATGGAAGAGAAACAGGCCATATATAGGTTATGTAATAAATTTGAACGAATTTTCTTCCGAGAGGGACAGAATTTAACCTTCTCTAATCAAATTAAGCATCACATTAAAACAAAAGACGACGTCCCTGTTTACACGAAATCTTATCGGTATCTACAAATTTACAAGGAAGAAATTCAAGATGAAATCACAAAGATGCTTCATCAAGGAATAATACGCCATAGTTTTTCACCATGGTCTTCACCAATATGGATCGTACCTAAAAAGAGTGGTAACGAAAAGTGGCGATTAGTCATTGATTATCGTAAGCTTAACGCAAAAACTATTATCCATAGTATCCGATTCTACATATCACCGATATCATCTTAATAAATTGGGCAAATCTGTTTATTTCACCACTTTAGACCTTGCTTCGGTGTTCCACCAGATCGAAGTGAACTCCAAAGATATCCCAAAAACATACACAAAATCCGTCTGGAACGGATCGTATGATACCCTATCCTCGTTTAAAGTTGGCATGGTCAAATTGCATTTTGTACTCAAATATGGCTATAACGTCGAACGTTTGAGGATGTTACATGTAAAATTTCATGAAAATCGGTTTTTTGATGAAAACGCCCCCAAAAAGTAGGAGTGTAAAATGATGAATTGTATGGATGAATTGTATGGATGAATTGTAGGGAATCTAGATGCCGATTATTTCTCTATGTTACAAACTATGTGTCAAACTTAATATATAAACAGCATTTTCCGTTGATAATGGTCATTACGAGTTCGTTCGTATGCCATTTGGTCTTAAAAATGCGCCATCAACCTTCCAACGAGTGATGGATCACGTGCTCAGGGACCTTCAAGGGAAAATATGTGTCATCTACAAGGACGATATCATTGTGTATTCAACATCACTTCAAGAACACTTAGAAAACCTAACTGCAGTTTTCGAAAAACTAGATGAGGCAAATCTAAAAGTACAAGCAGAAAAATCTGACTTCCTTCGAAAAAAGGTATCCTTTTTATACCCTATCCTAAGGGTATATTAAGTTTGACACATAGTTTGTAACATAGAGAAATAATCGAGATAGACTCTATAAAGTATATATATTCGTGATCAGCATCAACAGCGAATACAGAAAAGCTACAATCCGTCTGGAACGGATCGTCTAATACCCTATCCTCCTCTCTATAAAGTGGGCGTGGCCAAATTGCATTTTGTACTCAAATATGGCTATAACCTCGAGCGTTTGAGGATGTTACATGTAAAATTTTATCAAAATCTGTTTTTTGATGAAAACGTGACCAAAACTTTTGTATGAGTGGATTGTACCGAGTCTGAATGCCTAAATATTTGGTCTTAACAAAATTTGTCGGTTTCATATAATTTAGTGAAGTTATGAAAAAGTGGGCGTGGCAGTGGGCGGATTTAAAAATTTTTTACACTTGTACTGTATCTTTTTCTCAGAAGCCCAGATATGAAATTTTAGCGTCCTAATTAAAAATTTAAGTCCCAAAAATGGGTTTTGTGATGAAAACGCCCCCAAAAAGTGGGCGTGGCCAAAACTTTTGTATGGGTGGATTGTAGGAAATCTGAATGCCTAAATATTTGGTCTTAACAAAATTTTTCGGTTTCATATAATTTAATGAAGTTATGAAAAAGTGGGCGTGGCAGTGGGCGGATTTCAAAAATGTTTACACTTGTACTGTACCTTTTTCTCAGAAGCCCAGATATGAAATTTCATCGTCCCAGCTCAAAATTTAAGGCCCAAAAAGCGGTGACATACGGACGGACGGACGGACGGACGGACGGTCATCGCTCAATCGATTTCGCTATTGATGCTGATCACGAATATATATACTTTATAGGGTCTATCTCCATTATTTCTCTATGTTACAAACTATGTGTCAAACTTAATATACCCTTAGGATAGGGTATAAACACAGAAAATTTAATGAAAAATCAAAAAAAAACATTATTTACAAGGAGAAGGGGATCTCACTGTTTTAGCAGTAGCACCCCCATTTAGGAGAAGTTCGCTGGTTTCCAGATCGCCGGAAAAGCCAACGCCAGTGGAGAAACAGTATAGTATAGAACCCACTGGTCCCAGCACTTCCAAAAGCACGGAAAAATCCGCTGAAGCGGAGATGAAGACGGATACAAGTCCCAGCCTGAATAAACAAAATCGGGAGAGCGATGCGATGAGAATCCTCGGCAGCAAGATCACCGAGCTGATGGATTTCATCCAGGGAAAAAACAACGTTCATCATGAAATTAGGAGACTGGTTAGTTTAATTCGAACTCACTATAAAACAGTGGAGAAACATGAAATAGCCAAGAGGACGATCAGAGTCAGAAACGATCTCTCGTCCCAAAGTACCCAAACGGAGGAAATGAGCTGCAGTGCGACGTTTAGGATTTGGAAGGATAACGCTAGCGGGCCCCAATGGAGTCTTGCCCAGAATCCCGGAAAGCAGGCAACACCCACCAATAAAAGGAGGAGGGACATGACTCACAAGCCGAAAAGGCAAGCGAGCACGAAAAAACGGCACTTGCCTGAGCCAAAACGGAAAAAAACCGGAGACACAGGTGGATGGAGGATCTTCGAATTTAGATCAACAACAAAAAACGACGAAGAGTCAAGAGCCAGCAAAGAAGCAGGAATGAACGCTGGTGAAGGGACCGGAAAGACAGAGAAGGAAGCCAACCCGACCCGATGCGATTGTAATAAGGGCAAAAGGAGATCTTTCCTACGTAGACATGCTGAGGAAGGTAAAAACCGACCCCTCACTAAAAGGACTAGAAGAAAATGTCGACCACGTCCGGAAGACCATGAAAGAAGAATTATTGCTGCAGCTGAAGAAAACAGCAGATGCCCAAACTTCGGACTTCCAGCAACAAGTGGAAAAGATCTTGGAAACAAAGGCCAAAGTCAAAACCATGACACATGAGGTCTTAATAGAGGTGAAGGATCTTGATGAAATCACCACCAAGGAAGAAGTCGCTCTAGCCCTCTCGGAGCAGTTCGAATTGCAAAAGCCGATACCGGAAACTGCAATAAAGTCTATGAGGAAAACTTATGCCGGGACGCAGACTGCAGTAGCGATGCCAGCAAGCATCGTCAACAAAGCTCTATCGGCAGGAAAAGCCAGAATCGGGTGTGTAAATTGCCGATTAAAAGAAAAACCGGATCTGAGAAGATGTTACCGGTGCCTCGGGTATGGCCACCGCGCAATGGACTGCAAGAGTGAAGATCGGTCCGAACCCTGCTACCAGAAATCATTGAGTAAAGAGATATTAAACTTGTACCCCTCTTTCCTCTCAAAACCCATTTGTTTACATTGTTTTGTTGTAATTCGCTCCTCGTCTGTGAATACGTGTACATTGGCAATAACAATTCCTCTAGTGGTGGAATAAGTACGTCAGCGGATGTGTTCGCAAAACGGAAGCATTTGCTATACATATTGTGCACTGGAAACAATACTGGAAAATCAATGTGAAAGGAAAAAATTAATATCAGAAATTCAATTTAAAATAATAATTATTGTTTTTCGAATTGAATAACATAAAAACGACTCTTTTTCTAAAATAAGATATTATTTTTTTGAATATTGATCATAAATAGAAAATAATAGACACCAATTTCAATTGAAATTGTTATTGTTAATTAAAAAATCAAGTAATTGCTACAAAAATTATTGTTGTTAAGTTACGGTAATTCTTGGTATACAAAAGTAGAATGCCAGTAACAATTGTGTCTTGATTGATGAGGCTTTCTATTACAGATATTACGGCCGTTCCTGGATTTTGACTTAACGAACTTTAAATACAATTATGTATAAACATATAAAAATCAATAAACAATTAAATTAAGCATTATAATCAGTAATTGAGTTAATCTCGAAGAAGTAGTCTAGAGTTTTAAAGCATATGAAAATGCAATTTCCATTCCAATTCCTTTACATACATATATATGTTTAAATATCCTGAACTACTACAATTGTAATACACAGCTGAAGTTACATTTATTATTAAAAGTTTTATAATATGTACTCGTAAAACATCCTTGCTAAAGCTATCAATAAAACTACTTCAAGCAGAGTAAACGCCGTGTACATTTACTTGCAAATATTTTTAATACAATATACATACATATATATTTATGAAAACAGTATTAAAAATGTATTTGCAAAATTGTTGTTGAGCAACTGTTTATTTGTTTTTGATTTCAATGACGAATAGAAAACACTTGTTTACCGGAAATGTTTTTCTCATTTTCACTTACATTGTAATATAATGCTTGAATTGCAATATAAAATCATTTTTAAATATTTCAGTGATGCAGCAAATAGTAAGCACCCAAGGTTGATTATGTGGATTATATCTTTCTCATATATATTTTTAAATATATTTAAAATATTGAAATGTGTATGTATTTTGCCATAATGGATGTTAGTAGCATCTGTAATTTTTGAAGTGTCGCCGTTGTCTTAAATTCAAAACACATCACACATTTCGAACCCTATGTTAAGCTTATAAATGAAAACAATATGAATCCATGAATGCATGCATTCATATGTATATCAACCACTAATTTATTCTTTTGTTAATTAAATTACAAAAATGTAAATTTTGCCAGTACAAACTATGTTATCCAAACAATGTCCATCGTAGAATTTTTTTTTATAAAAAAACATCCACTTGAGAGGTAAGTAATTACAAACCGAAAATTGATCAAAGGCATTGCATAATAATTAACTGGTTTAAGGCCCATCGTTATTTTGTTTTTACTTCAATATATGTAATTTCTTTTTAATATTTCTCATTATACATACTGATATTTTCACATTGAATAAAATTTCAAAACTCCAACTAATGTTTCCCAACAACATAAATACAATTTTAAGTTTTTTTATCGTCAACCCAGAAGTAAAGATCAAAAGTGTGCATTTTACATTTATTTCTTATTTTCATATTGTAAAATGCAATCAGAAATTGTGAGCGCTTATATTTTTCTTTAAATAATATACGACATTTAAATTTTGATATTTTAAAGAAAAAAAATAATTTCAATATTGTTAATATCTAGTGAACATACCCAAAGCACTTTCCAATTTCTTCCACGCGCTCTTCATCAGCTGTCAAATTCACTCATTGCTGTTGTGATAGAGGTGAATTTACTGTGTTGTTGTTGTGATTTAGGGGTGAATTGACCAACTCAGCTCGCGCTGAATGCTTCCCAGAAGCGAACATGAAGGTTATCAAACTTAACCTCAACCATTGCGAGGCAGCTCAGGACCTACTTACACAGATGGTCCGAGCGTACGATGCGGATATCGCAATACTCACCGAGCCCTACAAGCAGCTTAATGAGAGTGTGTGACGTATACTTCTTTAGCTGCTATGCTCCTCCCAGCATTACACAAGAGCAATTTGAGCAAGTAGTTGACAACATCGCAATCACCGCAAGAGGAAGAAACCGCGTCGTCATTGCAGGCGATTTTAATGTGTGGGCGGTAGAATGGGGTTCATGTACCACAACTGCCAGAGGAAGAACACTCCTGGAGGCATTTGCATCGTTCAACATAGTTCTCGCGAATTCCGGGAGCGAGCTGACTTTCAGCAAAAACGGAAGAGATTCAATAATAGACATTACTTTTATGAGCACGTGTTTGGCTCTACGTGCTCTACGGTTCCCAAATATGGGCTAGTGCCGTAAAAATAAAACATTCAGAAAGAAGGCTGACGCAGTCTACAGAACCACCCGAACAACTTCCTACGACGCGGCATGTGTAGTGCCTGGCATGGTACCAATAAACCTTCTTGCAAAAGAAGCGCAACAGCAATACTGAAGGACAAGGACCAAGGACAAGTCTGGAAGAATGGCAGGCGAGATGGTGTCACTATGACAAAGGCAGGTGAACGCAGAGATTGATACCCAATATAGACGACTGGAAGGATGGGGAGCTGAACTTCTACCTGACCCAGATGCTTACTGGCCATGGATGTTTCAGAGCCTACCTGCATAGATTTGGACACGACGACAACCCCTATTGTACAACGCTCACGGGAGCAGTGGAGGATGCGGAACATATCATGTTCCACTGCCCACGATACTACGTAGAACGGCACCTGCTGGTAAACCTATTGGGCGAGGATTTCACCCCAGACAGACGACGAGCAGCGAAGAGGTTTGAGACGCAGTTAACGACACTGTGACTACAATAATGAAAGAGCAGCGAAGACAGGAGCGGCAACGAAACGCAGCGCAGCAGGCTGCTAACTTTAATGAGCCGAGCACATAAGGCTGAAGTCCCCCCTAGCGATGAAATGCTTGACGGCAGTGCCGCGAGGACCAGAGGTAGAAGGGGAGGTGAGTTTAATGGGTGGAAATCCCACACTTTTACTGAGCACGGGCGCAGTTTCGTCTTTAAAAGATTCCCACCTTCCTACGGAAAAAAAAGCTGCTTCGTTTTTACTATGCCTCAAAAGCCAGCAAGCCAAGCACTCTCTTCCTTAGGCTGGAAGGAACTATCACACGTGACATACCTGCTTGCTCCAATAAAACACCAATATGTCGTGTCATAGCAAATCGTCTGGAAAAAAACGGTTTTACATCTTCATCTTTTTGGTTTAGAGGTTCCGGCCAACCGATATCCATCAATTGTGAAACTTTCTCTAATACGATGTCCTTAGGAGTTTCCTTAGCAATTAAGTTTGCGTTAACTAGGAACTCTTCAATTTCCCTGTCGAGTTCGGCCCTAATATCCAAACATCGCTCCTCTTCTATATCAAAATTAACATCTGTTTCAGCAGGCAACCTCGAGAGTCCATCAGCATTGCCATGCTGCTTCGTTGGTTTGTATTTGATGGTGTAGGTGTAGCCACCAGAATGATTGTCTACTTCTGCAATCGATACGCAGTCATTGTTGGCAGTTGCTTGCTTGGATTAAATATTGAGAGAAGGGGCTTATGGTCCGTGACTAGCTCAAACTTGCGACCATAAATATATTGGTGAAATTTTTGGACACCAAAAGTAATGGAGAGCACCACCTTTGCTATTTGACTATACCTCAATTGTTGCGCATTTAGGGTTTTAGATGCATGTGCAATAGGGCGCTCAGAGCCGTCAGGATATCAATGCAATAGCACCGCACCTTTTCCGTGTGAGGACGCATCAGTCGCCAAAACGTGAAATGCATTAGTCGGGTGGCTTCTATAATTTGGGTCTTAAGTGCGTTAAAAGAATCTTGCTGACGGCTGGTCCATACAAATCGAGTATTTTGCTTTCTCAACTCATTAAGCGGAGCTGCAACTTGAGAAAAGTTATTTATAAATTTTCCTTAATATGTGACCTTTCCAAGAAATGCTTGCAGCTCTTTCAGATCCTCGGGTGCGCTCATCTTTTTTATTGCTTCTGGTCCGCTTTCCGTTGGTCTTGTGTCCGAGGAATTCAACACTCTGCTGGGCAATAACACACTTCTTTGAGTTGCAATGTAGACCATACGACGATAACCGCGTTAAAAGTTCTTTGATGGTTGCTATATGTTCATTGTCATTCCGCCCTGTTACGATAATATCGGGCAAATAAGCAGCACAATGTTCCATGCCACTTATTATTCGCTCCATAAACCGCTGAAATATTCACGGAGCACTAGCGACTCCAAAAGGCAATCTCTCATGCTAAAATCAATTTTGCAAAAAGCACGCCTCCTTGTACATAATCTGTGGAATATTTCCGTCACTCTGGGAAGTGGATATCTTTCGACATCTAGCTGCGGATTTATCGTGACCTTAAAATCTCCACAGGCGTATGTTTCCTGAAGACTTTCGGACAACAATTACAGGAGCCGCCCATTGGCTTGTCACTACAGGTCGTAAAATTCCAGCAGCGACTAGTTTTTCCAACTCCTTCTTCACCAGAATGTTCTGGGCAAAAGGAATTGGACGAGGTTTAAAAAACTTAGGACAAGCTTTCTGCTTAAGATGCGATTTAGCTGAAAAATTACTGCAGCAACTTAGACCATCATTGAATACTTGAGGAAACTGCTTACAAACTTCATCGATACGTGCGACCAATTCTTTTCCAGCACAAATGCTCGCTGACTAGTTCAGACACCACCCACGGAGTAGTGAAACACCACCTGAGTTTCAACCACTACACCAGAAAAATCTGTCCTATCTTCTCTCTTCTTCCTTACGACTTTACGCCGATCAATAAGAGTGCATACTCTTCGGCGTAAGTCAAAAATATCGCTTACGCTGTGTACTTGCATACATTATAAGGGTATTCATAATCCCTTGAGCGTAAGTACATATGTATGTATAAAAAAAAAACTGCAACCACAAAATTACCATACGCTTTCAACATCCTAGCTGGTTCAATGAAAGTGGGTTTACCTAGCTGAGCATAAGTACGAAGGTCGATGATGGAGTAAGTAGCACCTGTGTCAAGCTGAAAATCGAGGGCAATCCCGTTGACAAATACTGGCAATAAGCACTGTCTAGCAAGCCGCTTAATGTCCCCGCGCTATCTTCTTTTACGGTTTTAATTTGATTGAATCTGCCCCTTGTACTAGCGTACTTAGCTTTTCGATTTTGACGACAAACCGACGATATATGACCTTTGACATTGCATATCCGGCAAACAGCATCGCGTACCGGGGACTGAGAATAGTTGTGTCGCACCCCACACCCAGGGCACGACCTTTTGGCATTAGAATCATGCGATTTCTCACTTTTGTTCTCAGCCTGAGACCTAGCTCGGGAGCGTGAACGTGGCCTAATAAAATTATTATCTACTCGATGTACAATCTGAGGAACCGCACTAACACCCTTAATAGCGAGCACTGATTTTTGCGTCGATTCATAAGTTTCCGCTATCTTAAACATATCATCTAAGCTGGGGTTCGTCTTTTGTAAGGCAGCACACCTAACCGTATCATGCGGAGTGTGCAAAATCATAATATCTCTAATTTAGTTATCTACAAACGGTTCTTTACATTGATCATTGTTGCACACAAACTCACAATCGCGGGGAGCCTTATGCAAATCCTCTAGCCACTCTGCATACGTTTGGTTCTCTTTCATACGCATTTGAAAACATACAGAAAAGCTACAATCCGTCTGGAACGGATCGTATGATACCCTATCCTCCATCCTATCGAGCCCCTATAAAGTGGGCATGGCCGTATTGCATTTTATAGATGATAACTTCGAACGTTTGAGGATGTGGCCGTATTGTATTTTTTTTTACTGAATTACGATGATAACTTCGAACGTTTGAGGATGTTACATGTAAAATTTCATCAAAATTGGTTTTTTGATGAAAACGCCCCCAAAAAGTGGCCCAAGTGGAATCTGAATACCTAAATATTTGGTCTTAACAAAAATTTTAAAAATAGGTTTTTTGATGAAAACGCCCCCAAAAAGTGGCCCATAACTGTTGTACGGGTGAATTGTAGGGAATCTGAATACCTAAATATTTGGTCTTAACAAAAATTTTCGGTTTCATATAATTTAGTGAAGTTATGAAAAATTGGGCGTGGCAGTGGGCGGATTTAAAAAAAATTTACACTTGTACTGCATCTTTTTCTCAGAAGCCCAGATATTAAATTTCATCCTCCTAGCTCAAAATTGAAGGCCTAAAAAGTGGTGACGGACGTACGGACGGACGGACGGACATGGGCCTTAAATTTTAAGCTAGGAGGATAAAATTTAGTATCTGAGCTTCTGAGAAAAAGATGCAGCACAAGTGTAAAATTTTTTTTAATCCGCCCACTGCCCACTTTTTCATAATTTCACTAAATTATATGAAACCGAAAAATTTTGTTAAGACCAAATATTTAGGTATTCAGATTCCCTACAATTCACCCGTACAACAGTTATGGGCCACTTTTTGGGGGCGTTTTCATCAAAAAACCTATTTTTAAAATTTTTGTTAAGACCAAATATTTAGGTATTCAGATTCCACTTGGGCCACTTTTTGGGGGCGTTTTCATCAAAAAACCAATTTTGATGAAATTTTACATGTAACATCCTCAAACGTTCGAAGTTATCATCGTAATTCAGTAAAGAAAATGCAATACGGCCATGCCCACTTTATAGGGGCTCGATACGTATCATACGATCCGTTCCAGACGGATTGTAGCTTTTCTGTATGTTTTTTCCCCAATTGATAACATGTGTAACTTTTCTTTTGTTTCACATTTAATTTAATCAACTAAACTAGTTTCGACTGCGCCATGTACTATTTTTATAATTTATTTAAACAGAAGAAGAAGGTAATTTTACATATAATATCCTCAAACATTCGACGTTATCATCGCATTTCAGTACAAATGCCATCATACGATTCGTCCCAGATGGATTGTAACTTTTTTGTATGTTTTTTTCCTCGATTTATAACATGTGTAACTTTTCTTTTGTTTCGTTTTCGTTTTTATCCAAAAACCGATTTCGATGAAATTTTACATGTAACATCCTCAAACGTTCGACGTTATCGTCGTATTTCAGTACAAAATGCAGTTTGGCCACGCCCACTTTATAAGGGCCACATAGAAAGGAGGATACGATTTCATACGATCCGTTCCAGACGGATTGTAACTTTCCTAATTGTTTTTTTGCAAAAATTTTTAATATACAGATACGTGAATTTTACAATTTTATTGTACATATGTATGTATGTATGTGTAGATGTACTTTGGGAATCTATTTCGATTATATCTCTATGTTACAAACTATGTTTTAATTTTAATATACCCTAAGGGCGAGGCATACAAATTTGTTTCTAAGATGACGCGGAAAAAATTTGTTCTTTTAATTCTACCAAAAATGTGACATGTTTTGACCACTTTGCTATGCCTTATGCATTTAGATGTCCAGTCGTGCACTTTATATTTTTCTGTAGTCCGGTTCGTATCAGACGAATGCATATCTATCTGTTTCCTTCAAGAATGTGTATTTTTACAAGTAAAAAAGAAAAAAAATAATTAAAATTTTAAACTCTTGAATTTCTTTACAGGTTAACGGATGCTCACAGAAATGCTATTAGAGCAATAAGGAAAATAAAATACTTTGTAGCGCGTAGAAAGTTCCAACAAGCACGAAAACCTTATGACGTTCGTGATGTTATTGAGCAATATTCTCAAGGTCATTTAAATATGATGGTTCGAATTAAGGTGAGGTTTCATTATTTTAAACACTTGTTACAATGCTTAGTAATTACTTCAATTCAGGAATTACAACGAAGACTTGACCAAACTCTAGGAAAGCCTGGAAGCTATTTAGCTGGAATAGATCGTGTTGGCAATGTTAAAGCAATGACAGTCGGCGCTCGGCTGTATCGTGTGGAACAACAACTTTCACTCCTGGACAAAAAATTAGAAGACATTATGAATGCAATTGGCAACATCACCATGCAACGAACGGTATCGAATGCAGCAAGCAACACAACTCTTGCAGGAATAAGCCCTTTTACTTTTCAAACTGATAAACAGGGACATCATTCATGCACCGTGTTTGCTGATTCAAATCAACATATGTCGATGATACTACCATCGTCAAGCCCTTTTACAGCTTTAACACCTTCACCAATTCATAAAATTGGTCTTAAAGACGATGTTTAGAGACTGCTGATTTGAACACATACATAGTCTGGCTGGAAAAATTTTAAGAGTGGAGAGAATTTGTCCAGCGATTTTAAAAGATTGATTTAAATTTTATCATAATTTTCTGATCTTAACTTCAAGAATTTTTTTTTTTTAGAAAATAGTCTCAAATTCGGTATCTAAAGATTAAGAAAGTGGATGTCATTGCATCACGAATTTGGTTATAAATTTTTCTTCTTGCCATAGAGTGTATCAAATTCAATCTAAAATTGAATTTATTTTTTATAACCTATTCTAAGGGTTTGATACAGAGTATATCACAGTTTCTCCGAAACCTCGAGACGTAGTAAGTTGAATTTCCCACATGCAGAAATGGGGTTAAAATCTTTCTTCCACTTTGACACTAAAACAAAACGTTTTCAAGTGCGATTCGCAGTCATAAGGATTCCGCTGGAAATGACAACGGAACACATTCGGCAAATTATTCTTCAACAGTGCGAACCATTACGAGAGCTTAGGAGGAAGAGACAATAAATGTACTCTAATGCCAATGGTTTCAGTAATTCCGAAAGTAGGGCCAAGTCCTTTAAGATGAGCTTCGTCCTGAAAGGTCTGACGAGCTCGAGAGGATGTTCTGCGTAACCTGATGAAACGATCACCATGAATGAACACCTCCAAGTCCAGCAAATTAGGGCAATAGGGTCCGTCCCTCTTTGGAAAAGGGATATTGAATATCTACTCAAAAGATGGAGAAACATTGTAGAAAGTGAACGAGAATACATTTTGGATTCAAGAACGCTTGTTGATTTTTAATAAAGAAATAAATGAACAAAAAACCGAATTATATATGGAATGACCCAATATACATATATATCCCAATCCAAATACACGGTTAGGGGACCAGGCTATACTAACCGTTTTGGCACAGAAGTCGATGTAGAAGAAGTGGTGCATTACCCGGTGAAATTTGTCCATCTCTTAAACTAATCATTCACACATTAAGACTGAAGACGGGTGTACTTTTCATGGTAAAGAATTTAAACTCTCCCAAAACGTGCAACGGAACTAGATTGCAGATTAAAGCTAATGCTATTAAGCTAAAGTAAGAACCTTTACCAACTACGGCCAAGGATAAACTGTGTTTATAATATATGTAGCCCTTTTACTCCATCTGTCTTTTGTTTTAAGCGACTACAATTGAAGGTTTGTTTTGCGATGATAGTAAAAAGGGCTCAGGTTCAGTTCTGGGGTTGATGTATTGATGAATGCTTCACTTATGGTATTCTGATACAAACATACATATGTGACAAGCTTCAAAGCCATCTCACATCGCAGTCAGCCTGTTGGAACAACAACAAACACCGTCTTTAAAGTGCAACCGCTCCTTTTTGTGCAGCCTTTTGTGTTTTATTGAATTACTACAATAACTGTCAACTTTTGAGGATTGTACCTGCAAAGGGGCAAATCCACATATTGTGAACTGTGTACAATCTAAGTATCTTAATATTTGGTCTTAATAAAACACTTTGATTTCAAGTAAAATCGTGAAAAAGTGGGGCTGGCTGTGGGCGAATTTGAAAAATGTTCACACATGTACTGTTTTCCTTTTCAAACTTCTGGATATGAAATTTCATCCTCCTAGCTTAAAATTGAAGGCCCAAAAAGTGGTGATATCCAGACGGACGGGGAGACAGACATGGCTCTGTCGATTAGGCTATTGATACTGATCACGTATATATACTTTATAGGGTCTATCTCGATTATTTCCCTATGTTACACTCTATGTGTCAAACTTAATATACCATTAGGATAGGGTATAAAGAGATGCTGAAGAAGTCAGAAAACCCATCGACACCATCGTAGCACCATGGACTAATTTGAGAGCTGCATTTATTTAATAAATACTCGGGGTTTGAGAAGTACCTGCCAGGGTTCGGAATGCTACGCAGTCTCTGTCGGTGCATCCTGGTTAAAACTTTGCTTCAGCCTTAGAAACTCGTCTTATATAATATATATACATACATACATACAAATTTACACGGTTTATAAAAATGAGTTACTCTGCATTTGCACCATTTTTGTTTTTGTTTTTTTGTAATGAAGGTGAAAATTTTGAAAGGCACTAAAGGATTTGCAACCCAAAGTAGTGTGGGATTCTACCGCACTAAAAACACCTCCTGAATCATTACTAATCAAATGAAAGATAGACAAATGACTTTTATTTCAATTTAAAACCAATTCTCATAATTTTCACATGACTTCCTCAGGCTTTGTTCTTCTTAATCTACGAGTATTGGATTGTAAATTTAAAATGGATTCTAGGATTAATATGCAGGTCAATCCGTAAATCACGATGCAAGTCCTTGTTTCTAATAAATCAAGGTGCATTAACAATTCCACAAAGAACTTTGTTGTGAAATGTTTGCATGGCTTGTGCATTCCTTTTTTTTATGCAACCCCATAGCTGGATACCATACGTCTAGATACTTAGGTTTTAATACCTGATTGTGTAATAAGATTTTATTCGCAGTAGACATCTATGAGCTAAGTCCTAATAACCAATACAGTTTTCTGTATCTAATATTTAACTCCTCACCTTTCTGTTTAAAATGTTCCCTCCATTTTCATTTGGCGTCCAAATTCATACCAGGTATTTAACTGGATAATAATGATAGGGAAATTCGTTATTCTTCTGTTTGTAAAATTGATATGAGTTATAGTTTAATTCGCCATACTTGCGTTCAAATTCCTATCTTGCTAACTGCATTTTATAACTTTTGTGTTGCTTTAACCACACACTCATCTATTGCTAAGATTGCAGTGTCATCTGCGAATGTGGTTATCATTGTTTCATTACACTATATGCACTTCGCCAGTATATAAAACAGTGTTGGCATTAAAACACTTGATTGTGGAACACCTGCTTGTATTTCTTTAAGTTCAGAGTTCGGTTTTCTATAACGTACTATAATGTATTTGCTGTGTAAAATTGTTTTTGTAAAATGTTTTTTTGAACCTATTTAGCCTATTAAAAATAGTTTTATCGCCCGGATCTAGTCATTTACCATTTTCTACGAGCTCCTCTTTTCTATTATTATTAATTCTTTAATTTCCGTGGGATATATTACTGAGGGTTGTCTTTTCTGGTTATAAGTCGGTCTGCTATCATCGGCTGCTGGAGTTATATGTCAGCAATGAATTGTTCTACCTCTATTTCAATTTATGTTTTTGTGGTCAGTGGGGATCTAAGGTCGATAAATCTTTCGATTAATTGTCTAAATGCACACCAGTTCGTTTCCTTCTTTGTAAGTCTTGCATTATTTGTCTATTCTATGTATGTACATGCTACTTCTCTGTACTTCTTTCCAATTAATTCCTTTCGTTATAAGAAGTCAATCACATCAGGTGTTTTGTTTGGGTCAAATGGCCAATAAATTACGGATCCAGCCGAAATAAATGCCTTTTGAAGTTATTAATCTTGACCCCCAGAAGGTGTAATTTGCGTTATAGTCATTATGAAGTTGCAGGTCTTTCTTCTGCTTTTCGTTTTTCCGTAGGTCTTTTGTTTTTCTTCAGATGGCTATTTATTTCCAGTGCATGCTGATCTTCATCAGTGTGGTATTACATATCTTCTTTTCCTGTGCTGGTTGGACAGGATTGTCATTAGGTTTGCTGGACAGAACTCACTCGTCTTTCCAGTTCCTTAATGTCGTTTTACAAGCTTGCAACTAGTTCTTTCAGATTTTGTCTTGCTTTGAGTTCAGCTTGATATTATTTGTTGACTACTTCAACTACTTCAGTTTTCGCTTGTGAACTTTTATGTTACCTACCAACTAAACGAGCTATATACATCTTTCTTTTAGAGTTGGTTAAACGGTTATCATTTTGGCTGTAGAGCAGACGTTTTTGGAGGAATTCTCGGCGTAAGAGACCTCCTTCTGGAGTTTTGTTCGTCAGACAATTTGTTCCAATTCCAATTTGTTCCAATCCTAAAGGGGCCAACAACTTGCAACATGGCCGACCTTATAACGGCTGCGTAGGAAGGAAAATAGGGTATCATACGATCCGTTCCACACGGATTGTAGCTTTTTATATGTTTTTACTGAACTACGACAATAACTTCGAACGTTTGAGGATGTTACATGTAAAATTTCATCAAAATCGGTATTTTGATGAAAACGTCTCCAGAAAGTGGCCGTTGACAAGATTGATGTATGGATGAATTGTAGACAATCTGAATATCTAAGTATTTAGTCTTAATAAAATTTTCTGCTTCATATAATTTAATGAAGTGAACTTACGGTGGATTTTCAGTGCAATCAACCCCTCTCTTTTTGATTTACATAGAATATAACCATCACGTAGGCAGGCATTTGTAGTGCTATTGTACCATCCCGTACTCCGTACTTTCGATAGCAAATTATACTCCTTAGCTCAACAGTCCATTGATGACACAAAATGAAACTACCAATTCGAATTCAGATTTAATGCTTACGAATTTTATTTTATAAAAATTGTCTCCTAACTCTTAATATTGAAATTCATTTGCAAATGCACCTGCATTCCAGCTCTCATTCATTTTATAGCTCTGCCACTGTTCGTGGCGTCGGCCGCTTATTTGATTTCGTCTGTTTGGCTCTGTGCGAGGGTGTAGGAATCGAAATCTAGGCGTAAGTGAGTTAAAAACATACAGAAAAGCTACAATCCGTCTGGAACGGATCGTCTGATACCCTATCCTCCTCTCTATAAAGTGGGCGTGGCCAAATTGCATTTCGTACTCAAATATGGCTATAAACTCGAACGTTTGAGGATGTTACATGTAAAATTTTATGAAAATCGGTTTTTTGATGAAAACGCCCCCAAAAAGTGGGCGTGGCCAAAACTGTTCTATGGGTGAATCGTAGGGAATCTGAATACCTAAATATTTGGACTTAACAAAATTTTTCGGTTTCATATAATTTAGTGAAGTTATAAAAAAGTAGGCGTGGCAGTGGGCGGATGTAAAAAAAATTTACACTTCTACTGTATCTTTTCGTCAGAAGCCCAGATATGAAATTTCAGCGTCCTAGTTAAAAATGTAAGGCCCAAAAATCGGTTTTATGATGAAAACGCCCTCAAAAAGTGGGCGTGGCCAAAACTTTTGTATGAGTGGATTGTAGGGAATCTGAATGCCTAAATATTTGGTCTTAACAAAATTTTTCGGTTTCATATAATTTAATGAAGTTATGAAAAAGTGGGCGTGGCAGTGGGCGGATTTAAAAAAATTTTATACTTGTACTGTATCTTTTTCTCAGAAGCCCAGATATGAAATTTCATCGTCCTAGCTCAAAATTTAAGGCCCAAAAAGCGGTGACATACGGACGGACGGACGGTCATCGCTCAATCGATTTCGCTATTGATGCTGATCACGAATATATATACTTTATAGGGTCTATCTCAATTATTTCTCTATGTTACAAACTATGTGTCAAACTTAATATACCCTTAGGATAGGGTATAAAAACATACAACGCTGCAATTTGTCTGGATACCTACCTCTCCATATTCCTTTGTATCAGCCCCAATAAAGTGAGCATGAGGAACTATGTTTTTGAATTGAGATATATATGATAACCTCGAGGGTGTAAATGTCAGTTGCACAATACCATAAAAATCGGTTTTTAAATAAAAATGACGCTAAAAAGTATGTTAGATATGGTATGGGTGAATTGTAGACAATTTGAATTTCTAAATATTTGGTCTTAATAACTTTTTTCGATTTCTAGTAAAAATATGTCATTTGTATGAATGTATGTGTATGAATATTTCATTTGTACAATTTATGTACCTACATATGCACAGAGTACTGCCACTACTAAAGGATCTCGGATAATTACATTTTGCACATGCCAAATATACACACATACTATGTATGGCAAAGTTAGACACTGCTGCACGTCTAGGTGTGGGTCTCCACTGATGGAAAATTGTTGCCGATAATTCGATAATTTTTTTGAGCGTTGCTCAGTTTCAGGAGTACGCAGAAGGATTTTTTATAGCTCAAATGAATCAAACTACAATGTTTCTTTTTATACCCTATCGTGAGGGTATATTAAGTTTGATACATAGTTTGTAACATAGAGAAATAATCGAGAAAGACCCTATAAAGTATATATATTCGTGATCAGTATCAATAGCGAAAACGATTTAGCCATGTCCGTCCGTCTGTCCATATGTCACCACTTTTTGGGCCTTAAATTTTGAGCTAGGAGGATGAAACTATATATCTGGGCTTTTGAGAAGGAGAAGCAGTACAAGTGTAAAATTTTTTTAAATCCGCCCAATGCCACCCCCACTTTTTCATAACTTCACTAAATTATATGAAACCGAGCAATTTTGTTGAGACAAAATATTTAGGCATTTAGATTCCCTACAATTCACCCATACAAAAGTTTTGGCCACAAATTGTTACAAAGAATAATTTATTAGAAAGAAAAATAATTCATCCATAAAAAACTTATCAAAAATAATTCCTTCAAAAAAACATACAGAAAAGCTATAATCCGTCTGGAACGGATCGTATGATACAATATCCTCCATCCTATAGAGCCCCTATAAGACCGAATATTTGGTATTCAGATTCCCTACAATTCATACATACAACAGTTTTGGCCACGCATACTTTTTTCGTTTTCATCAAAAAACCAATTTTGATGAAATTTGACATGTAACATCCTAACAGTAACAGTAAAGAAAATGCAATGCGGCCAAGCCTACTTTATCGGAAGGAGAATAGGGTATCATAGGATCCGGTCCAGACGGATTGTAGCTTTTCTGTATGTTTTAAGACCCTTTTCGGATATCCACTTTCTGAATCTATTAGTAACAAATAGTTCCTAAAAATAAATGCATACTTCGCTTTGTGTTGCATTGACAACTGATGGAATCATAGCAATGGTGAACAACCGCTTCGCTTAAGCCTCACATTAAACAAACTATTACTGTTGTAGTAAAAAAAAAATGTTATTCGAGGGTTTCTCGGACAGATCCTAAATTATTTGCAAAAGTGTTTGTATGCACATATTTTAAGTATCAAACATCCAAGTGTTTAAAACATAACATCTATAAACATCTCTATGTTAGAATAATAACAAAATGCTGGTTTATAACGTGTAGTATGTGCCTCTTTCATCTTAAGATTTTAAATAAGCAATGACATATAAAAAGCAATTGTAATTGTGACTAATATTTGTAAGTTTGTCGTACATATACACATATCCAAAACGTCTTACTACGTAAATACTAATTGATAATGTAAGAAAACATAAATCTACTGGACAAACGTAACAATTATGTTAATGTTCTTGTCTTGAAAATAAAGCATTGTAATACTCACCATAACAACGAATTGCAACGATTTTCTTGGATTGACACTACAATTATTTATGGTACACTAAAAACAACATAATAACGGCCTTTATGCAAACACATACATATAAGTATATTGTTTGTCGAATAATTATAGCAACAACATTTTGATATTTTTCACTTCCAATCCTATAACTTATTTCATCACATTAAGACTAACTGGTAGTGGTATTTCTCCACCTACATTAATACATTGCGCAATTTTTTGAGAGAAAGACTTGAATGCCACTTTCACACTTCTTTCTTAAATAAAATATAATAAAGTCGTACATATGTATATTGATTCCACATATTTTGGAATCGATATACTCGTACGTGAGAAGTATTTCTTTTCAACACCTCGCAAGACCGCCTTAGTGGTATTCACAGCTTCAATCGCTTTTGATATTTCAGTTTCTGGTTATGTTACCTAATCTGTATTATTTTCTTTCAAAATACAGGTGTTAATACTTTAGTATTTATTTAATACCAACTAACCTGCCCGGCTTGGCTATTGTGTTTTGAAAGCGCATAGTGTGAATAAGTAGATATAAACCTGCATAGCACCAAATCTTACTATTGGACCTCTACAACACATTTCTCAAAGTCATAATGAAGAAATTGAAACTTCTTACCGAGCCAAACTTCCAAAGTTTCAGATTTAAGACGACTGACGTATTTACTTGCTACACAATAGTTATTGTTAGCTAGTACTGGCACATGGAACTGTAATTCCTTCATTTTATTTTGACAACTCTTGACAACGATTGTAAAAGTCGACCTGCGATACCTGGTGGCAAAAAAATTAATACGATACCTGATCAGTAAATTGGTACTACTTTTCTAGAAGGCGTAACGCGCCCCCAAAAGTTTCAACAAAGGCACATGAAAGGTACCAACATCTTTGAAATAACACAACCGAAACAATTTTGAAGTTGGTGTAAAGTTATTAATTAGTAGAAATAGTTTCATCCTCATCGACGTAAATAAATAGAGTAGCCGGAGACATAAGACAAATAGAAAAATACAAATTGACAGACTCTGTCTTCAAGTAAATCTCTGGTAAATTATCTAAAAAAGTTTAGTGTTTTAGTTGATATTTATTGGTCTTTGAAAACATAATGCAGGTTACCCTTTCCAGTGGAGCAAACGCCTACACTTAATTGCCGTTTTTCGATCACTGCACGCTATTTTAATGGAATAGAATAAATAAAATAATATTTAAAAGTGTGAGAATATTATTTTCGATAAATCTTCTTTATTTTCAATATAAAGTTAAAGTAAAAACTAAAATTTAAGTTTTTCCACTGAATATACTATAATTCATGTGGTAGGGGTTTAATTATTGTGAAAAAGGATTTAATAATTTATTTATTTTTAAAGAACACGTTGTCCATACAGTTGTGTATGATCCGTCAAATTCTAAGTGGGTTTCAATTTTCACCACCAGATGTTTGACCCCAATCGTCAATAAATCGTGGGTTGTATTTGCATTCGTACTTCGAACTTTATTTGTTAAAATAGCGAAAGTCAGTAGAGAAAAATTCAATATTTATCATGTCCTTTTAAAGCACACTTATTAATGTTAATCGTGTACAGTTTCGCCATCACGGATGAATAGTCTCTGGGGTGGTAAGTGGGCACACACATTCACACACAGTTGAGTTTTACATACACATGTATAGTTTTTACTATCCATTGAAACTGAAGGAAACATTGAAATATGTACCCTATTTGTTTTCACTCATAAAGATTTCTTTCATTTTATTTTATTTAAGAAATAAACTTGAAACAAAAAAATTTATTTTATTTTTAACTTATTATTCTAATATTTTAACACGCATTCTCTTGCAATAACTTTTGAATCCGCCTTTAGCTGAAATTATAGCTTCAATTACTATTACTATACTATATTCCTTTAAGAAACCGATAAATGTATTCATAACCCTTTGCACTCAAGTACCTATAGGTACATTATATGAAAATATTAAGTTGAATAAAAATCTACTACTCGACACAATTTCAATCCCAAACCTTTGAATTTCTTATCTTGTTCATGAGAACTTCTACGCTTGCTAATTACAAAACTTTAACATGGGTAAAACTTAAGTACCAACAATTACAAAAAAAAAAATATTTTTGGCGCAACAAGTCCATGTGACCCAGGGCCTAGCTTCTCACAACCATTCGTGTTGTGTGTGTTATATTCTTAACACAATGGACGGAGCCTACTGTTTAATGTCGTATCGGGGGGCAATTTTTGTGGTGGAGCTGTGAAAGAAATTTTAGGTGTTGTCTGGGGATCTAACCTCGAGCACCTCGCTCCGTAGTCCAACGCACTAACCACTTGAGCCACAGCTTCCACAAGAAATAAAATTGTTATCCACCATTGTATTTACTGTTTATAATACATTTATCTACAGCTAATATTCTTAAAACTAAAACTTATTTTGGACTTAAAAAGAAATTAACTTTAGTTAAGGGAATTTAAACTACTCAAAAGCAGTTGAAAGCTAAAAAACTTAAATACAGTTTTCAAGTACTTAAGTACTTATGATCACATTTTCCAGTATCATATTTCGAAGGAATCGGGAGTACAAATACAAGTCCCGTATATTTGTATTTCTTTAAGTATTTGAAATTTTTAAATACAACTACCAAGGAATTGTACTCATAATAAATACTTAATACCAAAATACTTAATTAGTTTACAGGTCTGTACATACATATTCATGTTTTGTGTATAAAAATGTTGCCTTCTTTTTGTTTGTCTTTGTTAATTTAATTTATTATATGCCTTTAAGTTATTTATTAATTAATTTACTGTATGTTTTGTGCATAAAAATGTTGCCTTCTTTTGTTTCTTTAAGTCTTTGTTAATTTAATTTATTATATACCTTTAAGTTATTTATTAATTAATTTACTGTTAAGCGTTTATTTATTTTTTTACTTTCTTTTCTTGATTTTGAGGTTTTTCTCGTGGGTTTCCTCAAAGTATGTTTTATTTTTTATAGTTTTTCTTCATAGGTACTTAAGATAACTTTCTAGTAGAAAGATATACATTTTTCAAATCTCTGTATTTCGCAATGTGTAAATTATGCGATGACACATAATTACACTACATTTGTTATTATATTGTATTATTATTATATTATGGATATACATAGATTATTATTTATATGTATGTATATTTATATATTAGCTGCGTCTTCTTGCTAAGAGAATTTTGACAATTCCATGAAATATAATTTGTCATCCCTACAGAATCACAAATCTGTTTCGTTTCGTATTACGTTAATGTTTTCCTTACATTTTCTAATAATTGTCAATTTTGAAACACAGACGTCACATACATACATATATGTATGTACATACATATAAATATGTATCAGTTCTTAGCTGAGATCCCTACTTTGCAAAGAAAACACAGCTGTTATTTTAGATAAAATTCCAATTAAAGCAATTACAAAAAAATTAGTTATCTAAGTAACAAACTTTATCTTCCTATATATGGTGCCTTATGCCATTTATGCCATTAATTAGAATATAGATCAATTTTAAGTACTCTAACAATTAAGAATGGTTCTGTAATAATTATGAAAATCTTTCATTTTAAGATGAGCACAATTTTGAATATTTTAGCAAAAACAATTTAAGAACGGCCGCATAATAATAAAAATTTCGGTATTCGTAGACGAATGCAATTAAACGAATTTATAAGCAAAACTATAATTATTGTTAAACATGACAAATAATTACATAATTAAACTAGAATAGTCGTATGGAATAAATTAAATAAATGTACATGTGATTAGAACTACGTATGTTCATTCATGTTCAACACGCCTGTAAATTCTTAAGATGATATACGAATATTAACATTAAATATGTACGTAGAATATGCAAATTAAAAAGAACAACTCTGTGTTGAATTAAGAAATAAGAAAGAAAACTATACAAAGGCAAATTATGGAGTTAGTATGTAAGGCGGAACCAAAACTTAATACTAGATCTATTTTAAGACTACTATTTTGCATCTTATTAATTGTACTAAAATTATGTAGTTTATTATTCATTATTAAAAAGCAATATAGAGTTTTCTTGAAAAAATCTGTGATCACATAAATACTTTCATTCTTATACAACTAGATAATTACTGTAAATATTAAATCAATGAACCCTTTACATAATGTCTTTTGCACGTGTTAATAATTCTCTCTATTAAATATATACACAAAAAGATGATTCTTATATTAAAATTTTTGTTTTTATTTATTTTCTCAATTTGGTTGAATGTTCCAGTACCAACAGTTTGAAACCGATTGGAAACCCACAATGAACCACGGGTTAGGTAATGTTCGATTGGCAGGCTGCAGAATGTGCAGCCACACTTAGGCCAGGATAGGCCCATTGTGATTGAGGTAATGAGTAGTCTCTTCCTCTTCCTCGTCCATGCAGATTCCGCAGAAGTCGTTTGCCAGGAGACCAAGCCTGAAGGCATGCCTCCCGATGACGCACTGTCCCGTAATGTCACCTACTATTGTGTTGATGTGGGTTCTCTTTTGTCTTATTAGACTATTGGAGCGCTTGAGATCCAGCTTGGGCCAGATCTTCATGATGGAGCACGTGGTACAGTTTGACCACCTGCCCACAAATTGTTCTGTCATTTCGTTAAGAGCTAAGTGGCACTTAAGGGCAGCTTTGGAATTGAAGGTGAGCAAATCCAGGGATTTAATCGCGGCTTGACTATCAGTAAAAATCGTGATATCACTTGCGGATATTATATTGTACCTTAACCTCAGGGTTCCACTAATACAAACGCATGCCGTTCTTTGCACACGACTGAGGAGGTTGTAGTGGATCGCTTTATCCAGCGCAGCCCACCAGACGATCACGCCATACGTAAGTATGGATCTGATAACGGATACATAGAGCCAATATGTTATTCGAGGCTGAAGTCCCTATTTACTTCCAAGAGCTTTCTTACAGCAGTACAGAGCAGTTCGGTTTTCTGAGGATTTACTCCCAGACCCCATTTTTTATTCCATTTAGAGAGCTTAGAGAGGGCGTTTTGTAAAAGATCCCTAAGCATATTGAGGTGCTTTCCTGAGACAACAATAGCAACGTCATCTACGTAGGCAACTACCTTGCACCCTTCCCCTTCCAGGATTAAAAGCAGTTCATTCACCACTACGTTCCAAAGAAGAGGGAAGATCACACATCCTTGCGGTGTACCCCTAGTAACGAGCCTCCGAACTGAGACCTAGGCCAGCTTTGAGCTGATGAACCTGTTAGTAAGCAACTGGTTCACCAGTGCGCCAATATCCAGGAACGCTACCAAAGTATATGCTTTGCAGTCTAAAGATTTTTAAACAATGCTAACTAATGAGTGTAGGGCCGTTTCAACCGATTTCCCTTTACTATATGCATGTTGAGAGCCTGACAGAAAATTTCGATTAACGCTGTAGCGTATATGGGTTTCTATCGATTTCTCTAAAGTTTTCAGGAGAAATAACGACAAGCTTATTTGTCTAAGATCTTTGGGAAACCATATTGACTTCCGTCCATGGCTTGGGAATGTGAACCAAATCCAGGCAAGTTTTGAAGATTACAGTTAACCAGGGAAGGATTAGGTCCACATTCCACTAAAGTTCAACCGGTATAATACCGTCTGGTCCAGGAGACTTGAATGGCTTAAAGCCGCTTATTACCCAAAGAATGTTGCTCCTTCTAACAAGACAAGAGGGGCTGCTTAGAATTGACCTTGCCGAGATCACAATTGGACCCGAAATAGCATTGCAGCTGTTTGGGAAGTGGGAATCCAGTAATAGGTCCAGGGATTCTGCACTGGAGGTGGCCCACCAGCCATCAGCCCTTTTGAGGTAGCTAGGCATTTTGGGAGTGGCTGTGAGGATCTTTCTTAGCCTGGATGGCTCAGAGATCTCTTTCATCTTAACACAGAAGAGTCTCCAGGATTTCCGGTTGCCTTTTCTGATGTTTGTTTTATAAGACTTGAGGACTTCTTTATACGAAGTCTAGTCGGAATGTTCACGGGAACGCTTGGCCTGGTTGAAGAGTTGCCTACACAATTTGCGAAAGAATCTCCTGATTCCACTCTCAGATACCAGGGTGGTATCAAATACTTCCTGCCTATTACAAGTGATATAAGTGGGTTCACAACCAAATTACTTAGGACTAATTTAGTACTAAACATACAGAAAAGCTACAATCCGTCTGGAACGGATCGTATGATACCCTATCCTCCTCTCTATAAAGTGGGCGTGGCCAAATTGCATTTTGTACTCAAATATAGCTATAATGTCGAACGTTTGAGGATGTTACATGTAAAATTTTATCAAAATAGGTTTTTTGATGATAACGCCCCCAAAAAGTGGGCGTGGCCAAAACTTTTGATTGGGTGGATTGTAGGGAATCTGAATGCCTAAATATTTGGTCTTAACAAAATTTTTCGGTTTCATATAATTTAGTGAAGATATGAAAAAGTGGGCGTGGCAGTGAGCGGATTTAAAAAATTTTTACACTTGTACTGTATCTTTTTCTCAGAAGCCCAGATATGAAATTTAATCGTCCTAGCTCAAAATTTAAGGCCCAAAAAGCGGTGACATACGGACGGACGGACGGACGGACGGTCATCGATCAATCGATTTCGCTATTGATGCTGATCACGAATATATATACTTTATAGGGTCTATCTCGATTATTTCTCTATGTTACAAACTATGTGTCAAACTTAATATACCCTTAGGATAGGGTATAATTAGGTAATCAAAAAGTTGCTCATCTCTTTCGTTGATATCGGTGCTGCTGTACACTCTGAGATGCGCATTTGCATCAGTATGAGCGCAGCTTTCTGCTTCTCCACGGCAGCAATCGTCATCCCCAGTAGAGCCGCAGGGAGGGGTAAATCGTGAGCCAGGTACGCCGAAGTCAACCAAATTCTCCTCAGAGAAGGCTGATAGTCACGGTGTCACGATCGCTGTAAGTAGAGAGTAGAAAAGTTTTAAGTGTGTTCTTCGCGAAGATGCAGGCTCTTGGCGTACCTTCATTTCTCACGTAGAAAAGTTTGTAGTTGGGAGTCCTGAGTCCATGCACCAAGTCGTTAATGACCCAAGGTTCTTGAAACAGAACAATGTCTTCAGCGTTTTTGGATAGCCACAAAAGAAGGGAGGCCGAAACCATAGTGGAGTGATGGAGATTAGTCTGAAGTAATCGCAGCATCATAGCCACAATTGACTCCAAACACCTCCACCGCAAGGGTTCCCAACTTTGATTGAAACAAAAGGAGCACACCGATTGTACTAGAATTAGTTCAGTTCTTTGCATTTATTGTTTAACACAATAATGATGTAAATATATTTCTACAAATATCTATATATAATTATTTATATAAAACAAAAAAAAGTAAATCAGTGGAACACATAAATGAATAAATGACAAAATTCTGAAACCATGGGACTGGAAATCTGACGCTTGTTGCTACTTTTGTTTGAGCACGTGTCACTTGTGCTGGAAATATGGAAATGACAGATGAATGATTGACCATGTATACATTGGATTGACGGTTTAAATTTTTTACAGGCAATTGAGAAAGCGAAGAGGTGACGTGTTACGGCAATCTGGATGTTTAGACTTTCTGAAATTTTCTCGATTTTATTTTTGACGTTTGGAAAGGTCAATCGGTGTGTATCGACGAAGGGGTGAAAAAATAAAGAAATTTTAAGAAATTGCGACGCAACCAAAAGACAAACGGCAAACAAATTCAATTCTTGTGAAAAGCATTAGTTTTCTTGTAGCCCCTTCCGGTAGGGGTTAGAATATACCCGGGGTAGGCATGCCCAGAAATCATTGAGTAAAGAGATATTAAACTCATACCCCTCCTCCCTTTAGAAACCCATTTGTTTATATTATTTTTGTTGTAATTCGCCTCTTGTATGTGAATACGTGTGTTACATACAAAGTCACATTTGTAATTTTACCTCTACGTAATTCATTAAATAAACATTCCCATCACCTTGGAACTGTTTTTGGTACAGATCATGTATCCATTTCAAAGTGCACATGCAAAATCATATTTGCAATATTACCTTTACGGAAATGCATAAAATACAAATTCCCATTACCTTGAAACTGTTGCATATACAAAATATCATGTGACCACTTCAAGGTGATTAAATGCAAGCTTGCAATCTCGTATGAGAAATAAGAAAACTAAGGGCAGAGGATTTCTTGGCATTGGATCGATAATTAATTAAAAAAAGTAAGTTTCGAGCTTTGAACGAGCGCACATCGTGCGTGTAGTGTTTCCACATAAACAAATTGTATTGGATTGTTAAAGAAATAAATTTTATAAACAAAAGAAAACACGTAAACGAAAATCAAAAATTATAATCAAAGAAAAGTGAAAACATACAGAAAAGCTACAATCCGTCTGGAACGGATCGTATGATACCCTATCCTCCTCTCTATAAAGTGGGCGTGGCCAAATTGTATTTTGTACTCAAATATAGCTATAATGTTGAACATTTGAGGATGTTACACGTAAAATTTTATCAAAATAGGTTTTTTTATTATAACGCCCCCAAAAAGTGGGCGTGGCCAAAACTTTTGTATGGGTGGATTGTAGGGAATCTGAATGCCTAAATATTTGGTTTTAACAAAATTTTTCGGTTTCATATAATTTAGTGAAGTTATGAAAAAGTGGGCGTGGCAGTGGGCGGATTTCAAAAATTTTTACACTTGTACTGTATCTTTTTCTCAGAAGCCCAGATATGAAATTTCATCGTCCTAGCTCAAAATTTAAGGCCCAAAAAGCGGTGACATACGGACGGACGGACGGACGGACGGTCATCGCTCAATCCATTTCGCTATTGATGCTGATCACGAATATATATACTTTATTGGGTCTATCTCGATTGTTTCTCTATGTTACAAACTATGTGTCAAACTTAATATACCCTTAGGATAGGGTATAAAAACAAAAACTTCCGCTCGCGCTGTGTATTAACACTTTAAGGGTAATCATAACCCCTTGAGCGCAAGCTAATTATAAAAAAAAACATACAGAAAAGCTACAATCCGTCTGGAACGGATCGTATGATACCCTATCCTCCTCTCTATAAAGTGGGCGTGGCCAAATTGCATTTTGTACTCAAATATAGCTATAATGTCGAACGTTTGAGGATGTTACATGTAAAATTTCATGAAAATCGGTTTTTTGATGAAAACGCCCCCAAAAAGTGGGGGTGACCAAAACTGTTCTATGGCTGAATTGTAGGGAATCTGTATACCTAAATATTTGGTCTTAACAAAATTTTTCGGTTTCATATAATTTAGTGAAGTTATAAAAAAGTAGGCGTGGCAGTGGGCGGATGTAAAAAAAATTGACACTTCTACTGTATCTTTTCGTCATAAGCCCAGATATGAAATTTCAGCGTCCTAGTTAATAATTTAAGGCCCAAAACACGGTTTTGTGATGAAAACGCCCCCAAAAAGTGGGCGTGGCCAAAACTTTTGTATGGGTGGATTGTAGGGAATCTGAATGCCTAAATATTTGGTCTTAACAAAATTTTTCGAAGTTATTTAATGAAGTTATTTAGTGATAATTTAGTGAAGTTATGAAAAAGTGGGCGTGGCAGTGGACGGATTTCAAAATTTTTTACACTTGTACTGTATCTTTTTCTCAGAAGCCCAGATATGAAATTTCATCGTCCTAGCTCAAAATTTAAGATCCAAACATACAGAAAAGCTACAATCCGTCTGGAACGGATCGTATGATACCCTATCCTCCTCTCTATAAAGTGGGCGTGGCCAAATTGCATTTTGTACTCAAATATAGCTATAATGTCGAACGTTTGAGGATGTTATATGTAAAATTTCATAAAAATCGGTTTTTTGATGAAAACGCCCCCAAAAAGTGGGCGTGACGAAAACTGTTCTATGGGTGAATTGTAGGGAATCTGTATACCTAAATATTTGGTCTTAACAAAATTTTTCGGTTTCATATAATTTAGTGAAGTTATAAAAAAGTAGGCGTGGCAGTGGGCGGATGTAAAAAAAATTGACACTTCTACTGTATCTTTTCGTCATAAGCCCAGATATGAAATTTCAGCGTCCTAGTTAATAATTTAAGGCCCAAAACTCGGTTTTGTGATGAAAACGCCCCCAAAAAGTGGGCGTGGCCAAAACTTTTGTATGGGTGGATTGTAGGGAATCTGAATGCCTAAATATTTGGTCTTAACAAAATTTTTCGGTTTCATATAATTTAATGAAGTTATGAAAAAGTGGGCGTGGCAGTGGGCGGATTTCAAAAATTTTTACACTTGTACTGTATCTTTTTCTCAGAAGCCCAGATATGAAATTTCATCGTCCTAGCTCAAAATTTAAGGCCCAAAAAGCGGTGACATACGGACGGACGGACGGACGGACGGACGGACGGACGGTCATCGCTCAATCGATTTCGCTATTGATGCTGATCACGAATATATATACTTTATATGGTCTATCTCGATTATTTCTCTATGTTACAAACTATGTGTCAAACTTAATATACCCTTAGGATAGGGTATAAAAAGCGGTGACATACGGACGGACGGACGGACGGTCATCGCTCAATCGATTTCGCTATTGATGCTGATCACGAATATATATACTTTATAGGGTCTATCTCGATTATTTCTCTATGTTACAAACTATGTGTCAAACGTAATATACCCTTAGGATAGGGTATAAAAAAGCTCTTCACAGAATAAGAGTTGTTTAGCTCAAAATAAAATTGTATATGTAATAAAAATAAAGTGAACGACTGGATCGTACGTACTTGCACCTTATTTTATAAGCACTGAAATTCAAAGTTTATGTATGGTGTTCAACTGAATTATACGGCGCAGGGACATAAGTCCCAAACTTTTTTTTGGGACTTATGCCCAACTCCATCGTTGCATAAGTCCCAAATCGAATTAGGGACTTATGTCTCACCGCATCGGGACATAAGTCCCATCAAAAAATGTTGGGTCTTATGTCCCACCTAACACATTTGTTTTCAAATAAGCTTACAGAATTCAAATACCCAGAAAAGCATGAAACAAGTAAGTACATGGCAAAGCTACATTAAGCAAATTTTGCTTTATGTCACTTATATATATGCCCCTGCAACCCCCCTGCTTGGGGTCCCTGTTGGATTTGTGGATGACTCCCCCCCCAAAGCCCCAGTCGGGCTCTGTCCAATCCTGGTAAAAATTAGCAAATTCAAGTCGACGTCGTTTATGTTGCACCGTGGGTCTCGGTACACGAGCAGGTCTTCTTGTTCTCAGGCCACTTTCTACTAATCGCCTCCTCACCGTTTGAGCATTCACAACTGTCCCTCTAACAGTTCGAAGTCTGTGAGCCAGCTTAACTGCTGTTTAGAGACGATTCCGAAGACTTTGAATCACCAAATATCGGTCATCCCTTGCAGTTGTTACTCCGGAGCGACCTAATCCTTGACGCCGTTTGTAGGAGTTGGTCTCCCTGTACCTTTAATGGCTTTTTTTAACGCCTTCCCCGATTTTCTTATCATATTATCGGCATAGAGCACGCCCCAGCCACCCTCAACTAAAGCCAGGGCAGAGGCGACTTCTTGTGCCATTATTTGCAATTTTTTTTTTTACAAAAATCAGTAACAACTAATAACTAATCATATTAAAACAAATCCAGAACAATAAACTTATTAAAACACATACGAGGATCATGGAAGCTAAATTTGGTATGTCTCACGTCTGTAGGAAAACACGAATACAACACGGTTTTCTTCAATACGATGTCCACATCACAAAGAAAATTAAAAGAAATTATGCAAACTAGCAAACAAATAAACCATTAAACCAGTAACCCACTAAAAACAAATAAAGCTCGATAGAAACATAGCGGAATATTACCAAAATGATAACAATATACGAAAAAGTATTACTGCGCCACTTTTTTTGTAACTCAGTGTAGATAACTTCAAGAACTATTAATTTCGTTTTAACACATTTTTCGATTTCTAGTAAAATTTTTTAAAAAGGTACATTTTTGAAAAGTGGACTTGGCAGTTCTAAAACTTGGTACGTTATATCATTGCCTTTGTCATACCCACCTCAGATTTTAAGCTCAATCGCTCAAGAAATAGCCGAGAAACAGCCAATTTATAAAATTACCGTTATACGCATTTTTCGCGCAAAACGTGGTATGCCACCTAATAGCATATACCCAAACTAACTCACATATGAAATTTTATCACAATCGTTAGAGCCGTTTTCGAGAAAATCCATTTTTAGTGAAATCGTCCTTAAGTAAAATACCCTTAATTTTGAGGTTAGAATGAAAATTCCAATTTCGCCTCTAGGGATCATCCCACAGACCCCAGATATGAAGTTTGAAGCAAATCCATTTAGCCGTTTCGGCTGCAGTCGAATAGACAGACCGACAGACATTCGAAATTGGCGGAAGAACTTTTGTTTGATTAAAATCTCGAGTTCGAAATTTTTCACAAAACCAATGCCCTATAGGTATAGGTGCAAGTAAAAAAGAGAAAACAAAGAGTATCTTGAACTAAATTGATAAAAAAAACATACAGAAAAGCTACAATCCGTCTGGAACGGATCGTATGATACCCTATCCTCCTGTCTATAAAGTGGGCGTGGCCAAATTGCAGTTTGTACTCAAATATAGCTATAATGTCGAACGTTTGAGGATGTTACATGTAATATTTTATCAAAATAGGTTTTTTGATGATAACGCCCCCATAAAGTGGGCGTGGCTAAAAGTGTTGTTTGGATGAATTGTAGGAAATCTAAATGCCCAAATACTTGGTCTTAACAAAATTTTTCGGTTTCATATAATTTAGTGAAGTTATAAAAAAGTAGGCGTTGCAGTGGGCGGATTAAAAAAAATTTTACACTAGTATTGTATCTTTTTCTCGGAAGCCCAGATATGAAATTTCAGCGTCCCAGTTAAATATTTAAGGCCCAAAAATCGGTTTTGTGATGAAAACGCGCCCAAAAAGTGGGCGTGGTCAAAACTTTTGTATGGGTGGATTGTAAGGAATCTGAATGCCTAAATATTTGGTCTTAACAAAATTTTTCGGTTTCATATAATTTAGTGAAGTTATGAAAAAGTGGGCGTGGCAGTGGGCGGATTTCAAAAATGTTTACACTTGTACTGTATCTTTTTCTCAGAAGTCCAGATATGAAATTTCATCGTCCTAGCTCAAAATTTAAGGCCCAAAAAGCGGTGACATACGGACTACTATGTGTCAAACTTAATATACCCTTAGGATAGGGTATAAACATACAGAAAAGCTACAATCCATCTGGAACGGATCGTATGATACCCTATCCTCCTCTCTATAAAATGGGCGTGGCCAAATTGCATTTTGTACTCAAATATAGCTATCATGTCGAACGTTTGAGGATGTTACATGTAAAATTTTATCAAAATAGGTTTTTTGATGATAACGCCCCCAAAAAGTGGGTGTGGCCAAAACTGTTCTATGGGTGAATTGTAGGGAATCTAAATACCCAAATAATTGGTCTTAACAAAATTTTTCGGTTTCATATAATTTAGTCAAGTTATAAAAAAGTAGGCGTGGCAGTGGGCGGATTTCAAAAATTTTTACACTTGTACTGTATCTTTTTCTCAGAAGTCCAGATATGAAATTTCATCGTCCTAGCTCAAAATTTAAGGCCCAAAAAGCGGTGACATACGGACGGACGGACGGACGGACGGTCATCGCTCAATCGATTTCGCTATTGATGCTGATCACGAATATATATACTTTATAATGTCTATCTCGATTATTTCTCTATGTTATAAACTATGTGTCAAACTTAATATACCCTTAGGATAGGGTATAAAAAGCTTAACTCGAAAACATAACAAATTGGCGCAGCCGGCAGGATTAAGGAAACAACAGTTCATTTAAACTGGTAATAGCTTAAAAAGCCCTAATCCCCGAACCTAATACTGAGAAAGACTCCCTGACTCTTAAACTCAAAACTGGGTCTGGTTTCGAGGGTAGTTTGGTCAAAGCAATAATAAACACAGTAGATGTCAAAAGACCTAGAGGAAACTGCAACTCCAGCTCCATCAACTTCAACCAATCAACCTGCTGCGACCTGCCCGCTACCACGTTACCTAGGACAACCCTTAGCGTAAGTCTCACAGAATATTTAAATAAATTATATGAGAAAGCGCGGGAAAGTAAAAATCTTACAGTAGTACAGTGTGATAATTTAAATACAGAGTTAGCTAAAACCCGTTCAAAATCTATATCAGAACATGTCGACACGTCGGTGCGCATCCCGCCTTGCTCACTGAAGCTCGAAGCAGGGATTGGGGCCTGGAGGGAGACTAACATTAGATGGTCCTCCCTAGACACTTGTGTCATCACAAGAAGTATATGGCCTTGCTATGATAAGAATAGGACCGACAGAATTATACAAAAGGATAGGAAAACCCTTTTTACCCTGATAGGAGTTATCACGGGTCATAACACTCAGCGGTATCATATGAAAAAACTAAGGTTAACAGAAGAAGACATATGTCGTGGATGTGGTAATGAGGAAGTTAATAAGGATTCAACCCACTTTCTCTGACACTGCCCAGGTCTTATCCACCTTAGATTTAAATATCTCGGGCGACACTTCTTCCGCGACCTAAAAGAATTATCCAGTAGACCAATTAATGACATTTTGAACTACATCAAGTCAATTGGATGGTTTGATAGTTTGTAAGAATCATATTCGCATTATAAGGGTTAACCAATGGGCAAGGGACATCTTTTCCCTATGGGTATCACAATGGGTCTGTATTGACCTGAGTGTAGCGCTGTGGATTCCTCCATCCGCCGATTCACGTACCTAACCTAACGTAGCTAAAACCCGTGAGCGCAGACTTGCTCAAGTTAATAGTTTAAAAGAAGAATCTAAAAATTTTAAGGAAGAATTGTTAAATAAATTTCTCGCACTCTCTCCAAGTAGATAGTAAGGAAACAAATATTAATTGTGAAACTCTAGTGAAACTCTTGTGAAACTTTTTATGTGAGGCCATTTGCAGCAGTCGTTCCATATCTAATGCCTCCTTTACTATCTTATCTAATGGCTCGTCTCCCTTGGTTAGTAGGTATTTTTATACCCTATCCTAAGGGTATATTAAGTTTGACACATAGTTTGTAACATAGAGAAATAATCGAGATAGACCCTATAAAGTATATATATCCGTGATCAGCATCAATAGCGAAATCGATTGAGCGATGACCGTCCGTCCGTCCGTATGTCACCGCTTTTTTGGCCTTAAATTTTGAGCTAGGACGATGAAATTTCATATCTGGGCTTCTGAGAAAAAGATACAGTACAAGTGTAAAATTTTTTGAAATCCTCCCACTGCCACGCCCACTTTTTCATAACTTCACTAAATTATATGAAACCGAAAAATTTTGTTAAAACCAAATATTTAGGCATTCAGATTCCCTACAATCCACCCATACAAAAGTTTTGGCCACGCGAACTTTTTGGGGGCGTTATAATAAAAAAACCTATTTTGATAAAATTTTACGTGTAACATCCTCAAATGTTCGACATTATAGCTATATTTGAGTACAAAATACAATTTGGCCACGCCCACTTTATAGAGAGGAGGATAGGGTATCATACGATCCGTTCCAGACGGATTGTAGCTTTTCTGTATGTTTTGACTTACGCCTAACAAAGACCATGGCGTAGGTTGGAAATGAATACGTAAATAAGGATAGATTATTTTGTGCTGTAGTGGTTTTTGAAACTCAGGTGATGTTAGGTTTCAGTATTTGCTCCATGGGTAGTGTCCGCACTAAGCGAGGAGTTGTTGCGAATTTTTGCATCATAATTCACTATATTGTTTTCGATTATGCACTAGGCTACTCTAGATGGAATTGAAGGGCGTGACATTTTAATGTAAATACTGCAAATATTGAATGGGTATGGCTGGGATTTGAGCGCACAACCTTCCATTCAATAGACGAACGCATTACCACTACACCGTGGCCACCCATACCGTGGTATTGGCAGAGGTGGGCATTGGTGACGCCACCTTTCAAGGCATTTTTGGTAAAATCTTCCAACTGCGTCTTCACAGCTGGAGATGCCGCTGAGCCATATTTTTGATCCGCTGCCTCCTTGCACAGCATCAGCATCTGCTTAATCCGTGCGGTATAAGCGATAAGAGCTTCCAAAGGGGTACTGCCTGATAGAAATCAACTTGTTTACCAACTCTTGGTAAGTTTCTCCAGGCAAATAGGTTCTGTTGACGAGCACCTCAGCTTCTTCAAAAGTTGTTGTTGGGTTGGACGCAATCAATTGGTACGCCTCACCTCGAAGTCTGGTAGGGAATATTCTTAAGAAAGCTGGGTTTTCCTCAGTAGACAGAAATTCAAGCACTTTTTTGCAACATCCTATGAAAGTTTGAAGCTCTGATACTAGGGATGGGCTGTACCCTCCCGCAAAAATGGGCACTAGTTGTGATGTTATCTTAACTATTTTTATATAATCGTCTGCCATTTTTATACCCTATCCTAAGGGTATATTAAATTTGATACATAGTTTCTAACATAGAGAAATAATCGAGATAGACCCTACAAAGTATATACATATATTCATGATCAGTATCAATAGCGAAAATGATTGAGCCATGTTCGTCCGTCCGTCACCACTTTTTGGGCCTTAAACTTTGAGCTAGTAGGATGAAATTTAATATCTGGGTTTCTGAGAAAAAGATGCAGTGTAAAATTTGTTAAAATCCGCCCACTGCCACGCCCACTTTTTCATAACTTCACTAAATTATATGAAACCGAAAAATTTTGTTAAGACCAAATATTTAGGCATTCAGATTCCCTACAATCCACCCATACAAAAGTTTTGGACACGCCCACGTTTTGGGGGCGTTTTCATCACAAAACCGATTTTTGGGCCTTAAATTTTTAACTAGGACGCTGAAATTTCATATCTGGGCTTCCAAGAAAAAGATACAATACAAGTGTAAATTTTTTTTACATCCGCCCACTGCCACGCCTACTTTTTTATAACTTCACTAAATTATATGAAACCGAAAAATTTTGTTAAGATCAAATATTTGGGTATTCAGATTCCCTACAATTCACCCATAGAACAGTTTTGGCCACGCCCACTTTTTGGGGGCGTTTTCATCGAAAAACCTATTTTGATAAAATTTTACATGTAACATCCTCAAACGTTCGACATTATAGCTATATTTGAGTACGAAATGCAATTTGGCCACGCCCACTTTATAGAGAGGAGGATAGGGTGTAGCTTTTCTGTATGTTTTGTTTTTGGTTTATTCTGAGAATATTTTAAAGATAGATATTTTGCAATTTTCTAATTTTAGAATATCCCACAAGCCCTATCGGTAAACAAGATGAGTCGCAGAACAACAAGTGCGCTAGAGGGATTTAACAGTCGTGTTGAAGAAGTGGCAACACTGAAGATGGGCAGCTCTGACGGCGACATTGGCTATATATCTGTGAAATAAAGATTGTTCTTAAATTTTGTAAAATAAAGAGTACGACCACGAGGGTCAAATCTTAATCGTTTTGTATTCTTGGCATCGGGGCTAAGTTTTTAAACATTTGGCATCCCTTGCGGGGAACCTTTGTCCTCGCCTTTATTTAAGGAGAAACCTGATCTCTCCATTCAAATTAGATTCCAAGGAAATCGGATTTCTGAATCCACATCGCTATCCAGATTGACCATGAACAATCCAAAAGAAGAAATGCTGGCCAAACTCATCCTAAACTTCTCCTCCAATACTCAGAAAACTGCGAAAGCCAAGCAGACTGAGGGATTTCTTCTACTTCGGAAGAACCTGTTCACGGAGTATTGGGCGAAGTATGTTGCGGTATGAGAGGAGTCTTCGATAGAAGGAAAAGAAGACCAGTTTTCGGAAGTCGAATCCGCTTACTGCGAAGCCATTGGAGAACTCATAGAACTAACAGAATCAACGATGGAGTCGCATTCTAACACCGTAGTCGATCGCCAATGCAGCAATCACCATCCACCCAGACTTCCAGCCATCGAGCTTCCCAAATTCTCAGGTTTATTCCTTGAAGGACAGCCATTCTTCAGCACCTGCGTCATTAAAAACGAGTCACTGTCCAACGTCCAGCGACTGTACTAATTAAAAAGTTGCTTGCGAGGAGAGGCAGACGTTTTAGGTAAGAAACATTTCTGTAACTGAAAACAATTTTCAGATTGCCTTGGACACCTTACACCAGCGGTATGTTAGCAAACGTAAGCTGATCAAGTCGTACCTGCGAGAAATTGTCAGACTTCCACCCATGTTTGCATAATCCATCAATGCATTGCGAAAAGTTTTAGACGGGGCAACCGTTTTTGGAGAATAGCTGCCAGGGTCTCGAAGGGATGGAATAGGCGACTAAGTCAAGATCCAAGTTCATCGCACCCAGCTCACAAGCAGTCAAAACACACCACACAAACGTCAACCACTGTGCTTGTTGTGGTGAAAAGCACATGATCATGCTTTGCTCAAAGTTTCGACAGCTGTCAGTGGCACGTCGCCTCGAAATAGTAAACAAATCAAATCTTTACAAAAATTGCATGAAGAGCGGACATCTCATGATGACGTGTACATCCACATTTACCTGCAGCGACTTTTAGTTAGTTTAATCTTTATTTGGCACTGACGGCCATTTTAACAATATTTACATTTTTACCCATTATACATTTGTATGTACATATAACTGAATAAAACATACAGAAAAGCTACAATCCGTCTGGAACGGATACCCTATCCTCCTCTCTATAAAGTGGGCGTGGCCAAATTGCATTTCGTACTCAAATATGGCTATAAACTCGAACGTTTGAGGATGTTACATGTAAAATTTTATCATAATCGGTTTTTTGATGAAAACGCCCGCAAAAAATGGGCGTGACCAAAACTGTTCTATGGGTGAATTGTAGGGAATCTGTATACCTAAATATTTGGTCTTAACAAAATTTTTCGGTTTCATATAATTTAGTGAAGTTATAAAAAAGTAGGCGTGGCAGTGGGCGGATGTAAAAAAAATTTACACTTCTACTGTATCTTTTCGTCATAAGCCCAGGTATGAAATTTCAGCGTCCTAGTTACTAATTTAAGGCCCAAAACTCGGTTTTGTGATGAAAACGCCCCCAAAAAGTGGGCGTGGCCAAAACTTTTGTATGGGTGGATTGTAGGGAATCTGAATGCCTAAATATTTGCTCTTAACAAAATTTTTCGGTTTCATATAATTTAGTGAAGTTATGAAAAAGTGGGCGTGGCAGTGGGCGGATTTCAAAAATTTTTACACTTGTACTGTATCTTTTTCTCAGAAGCCCAGATATGAAATTTCATCGTCCTAGCTCAAAATTTAAGGCCCAAAAAGCGGTGACATACGGACGGACGGACGGACGGACGGACGGACGGTCATCGCTCAATCGATTTCGCTATTGATGCTGATCACGAATATATATACTTTATAGGGTCTATCTCGATTATTTCTCTATGTTACAAACTATGTGTCAAACTTAATATACCCTTAGGATAGGGTATAAAAACATACAAAAAAGCTACAATCCGCCTTGAACGGATCGTATGATACCCTATCCTCCATCCTATCGAGCCCCTATAAAGTGGGCGTGGCCGTATTGCATTTTCTTTGTTGAATTACGATGATAACTTCGAACGTTTGAGGATGTTACATGTAAAATTTCATCAAAATTGGTTTTTTGATGAAAACGTCCCCAAAAAGTGGACGTGGCCAAAACTGTTGTATGGGTGAATTGTAGGGAATCTGAATACCTAAATATTTGGCCTCAACAAAATTTTTCGGTTTCATATAATTTAGTGAAGTTATGAATAAGTGGGCGTGGCAGTGGGCGGATTTCAAAAATTTTTACACTTGTACTGCATCTTTTTCTCAGAAGCCCAGATATTAAATTTGATCCTCCTAGCTCAAAATTTAAGGCCCAAAAGCGGTGACATACAGACGGACGGACGGACGGTCATCGCTCAATCGATTTCGCTATTGATACTGATCACGAATATATATACTTTATAGGGTCTATCTCGATTATTTCTCTATGTTACAAACTATGTATCAAACTTAATACACCCTTAGGATAGGGTATAAAAAGATCGTAAGCGAACGCTTTACTATTAACTTTTAGTTTTAATTTTAGTTTACATGAGATCTTACGTAGTCAATAATTTATCTTTTAAATATATATATATCAGTCTCTCTTTCTAAGTAATTTGGTAGGTTGTTGAAAGCCTGATACCCCATATAATTGGTAGTCCGTTGTCCCCTTGATATTCTCATCCTCTGGATTCTCAAATCGCCTTCACTTCTTAAGTTATGAGATGCACCGTCGTTTATATGTATGTAGATTTTCGGGTAAATAATTTGGGCGCATTCCGTTTTTATACCCTATCCTAAGGGTATATTAAGTTTGACACATAGTTTGTAACATAGAGAAATAATCGAGATAGACGCTATAAAGTATATATATTCGTGATCAGCATCAATAGCGAAATCGATTGAGACATGACCGTCCGTCCGTCCGTCCGTATGTCACCGCTTTTGGGCCTTAAATTTTAAGCTGTGACGATGAAATTTCATATCTGGGCTTCTGAGGAAAAGATACAGTACAAGTGTAAAAATTTTTTAAATCCGCCCACTGCCACGCCCACTTTTTCATAACTTCACTAAATTATATGAAACCGAAAAATTTTGGTAAGACCAAATATTTAGGCATTCAGATTCCCTACAATCCACCCAATCAAAAGTTTTGGCCACGCCCACTTTTTGGGGGCGTTATCATCAAAAAACCTATTTTGATAAAATTTTACATGTAACATCCTTAAACGTTCGACATTATAGCTATATTTGAGTACAAAATGCAATTTGGCCACGCCCACTTTATAGAGAGGAGGATAGGGTATCATACGATCCGTTCCAGACGGATTGTAGCTTTTCTGTATGTTTGATTTTTTTATGAATGAATTTCATAGCATTTATGTATGTGCAGCCTTTGATTTACATTCAACCAATTTAGTACATCTAACATGAATCTTATTGGCGTGTATCTGTCACTCTTGAGTATAATACGTATTGCTTTATTTTGTAGGACTTGTAGTCTGTTCTTTTGGTATTGGAGGATAACGAATAACACACTTCCACAATACTCGAAATGAGGTTTAATAATAACGTTATACACTTTAACAGCACAATTCATCGACAAGTTTTTCCTTCTTCTTCTTAACACACCGATTTTCTTTGATATCTTTTTTACACATATATATAATCAATATGAACATTAAGCGTTAGTTTATTGTCCAGAATAATGCCAAGATATTTAACATTATCAACTACATATCTCAATTTCAACATTATCAGCTGTAACCGGTAGGGGTGTTTGAGATAAGACATTAATAAACATACACTTAGTTTTATCGGTTCTCCCGGAAAGAAATGTTTTAAACCAATTTAATTCAAACGATTTTACACCACATTTAGATAATTTACTCAACAGTATGACATGATTCACCGTTTCGAAGGCACATTTTAGATCTAAGAAGACAGCAACAATTATATTTTTCTTATCAACGTTTTCTTTCTAGTCACTTAACACATAGTTAATGCACGTTTCTTAATGAATGAAGAATGATTTGCTCTAAAACCCGATTGATGTGGTCAACGACATCACACAATGCTTCATGAAAGTCTCGCAATCGGAAGCAAGAGGAAATGACTAAGATCAGGGAGAAACGCCAACAGCAATAGAACTACTATTACCGGTTCTTTTGGCGACCGCTCAAGTGATCATCCGATCTGCTACAGGGAATTTTCCTCAAGTACGAGTACTCTTAAATACCGGATCACAAGCTACACTTGTCAGCGAATATGCTGTTCAACAAATAAGAGTTCCACGACGACGAAAAGCAGTTCCAGTGATTGGTGTTGGCGGAACCAAACTCGGAAAGTCAACAGATTTAGTGAAAATAATTGTGAGTTCTCTTAAGGATCAGTCTTTCAACATTGAGTGCAGTGCTTTGGTTTTGCCACGATTGGGGTTTCTAACCCCGACTACTCAAGTGTTTCCGCATTTATTTAAAGAAATTCCAAACCTTGAGTTAGATCCCAGGTTCCATGAGCCAGGACCCATCGACGTCATTCTAGGAGCTTATGTATGTATATGGAATACCAATGATAGGGCATCAACGGCTCAGAACACCCGACTGGGCTGGGTACTTAGTGGACGACTACCTTTTTTGAAACATCAGCAGTGAACAACGAAATCGTGCTCATTTACCATCTCGGATCTGGACGAGTTAGTGCAAAATCCTTCGACATTTAATGAACAGGAGAGCGTAGAAGATAAATCCACCATGACACAGGACGAACTCGCTTGCAAAGAGTTCTTCAAAAATACTGTTCGGCGCACTGAGTCTGGGAGTTTTGTAGTTACTATCCAGTAAAGGAATCAGCTGATCTTTCTGCTCTTTCAGATTCGAAGTCTGACGCCACAAATCTCTTTTATCACCTAATGTGTCGCCTGGAAAGGGATCCAACACTCAAATCGCTGTATGAGGAATTTTTGCAGCAGTACGAGGTGCTCTGCCATATGGAAACAGTGTGAGATGCAGATCAGCACAAAATATACGTTATCTTCCACATCATGGTGTTTACCGGGAGTGTAGTGCAACTACAAAACTAAGGGCTGTCTTCAATGCTTCCAGGAAAGCCAGATGCGGTATTTCTTTAAATGACTACCTTCTGGTGGGGCCGAAATTACAAGCGGATTTGTCAACAATTATACTCAGGTGGCGTAATCACAAAGTCGGGTGCATGGCGGATATTAGTAAATGTTATCGCCAAATAAGAGTTGATCAAGAAAATGCAGATATGCAGCGGATCATATGGAAAACGAAAAAGGTAATCCAACTACCAACCGACTTCTTGGACTGAACTGTGCGTCATATCTGACCATCAAAGTTCTTCAAACTCTTGCCAACGAAAAGGAAGCCAATTTTCCGAATGCCGCAAAGGTGCTTTGAGAGTCATTTTATATGGGTGACTGCTTACATGAAGCTGACACTGTGGATGAAGCTCTGAAACTTCAAGCACAACTCCAAAAATTTCTGCTCTGTGGCAGATTTGTCCTTCGCAAATGGACCTCAAATTCACTGGAGTTTTTAGAAAACCTCAGCATCAGTACAGAGCGAAGCGAACACACACGAGGCCTTAGCCATTCGGACGCTTCTGCCCTTGGTGTCTATTGGCGATGCAAGACTGATTCACTGGGATAGGGTGCGCTTCTTAATCATCGATCCGACCCAGTCACCAAACAACAGCAATTATCCCATTTGGCAACGATTTACGATCCCCTGGGATTGCTCGCTCCAGTAATGATCATCGGAAAACTTATAAGTCAACATTTATGGCTATTGCGATGTCTCTGGGATGACCCCTTGTCTGTGCCACACCAGCGAAATTGTCACAAATTCCTAAAGGAATTTCCCTTGCTCGAGAAATTGGACGTATCTAGATGGGTTTTTTTCGTCACCAGATGTACGCTGCAACCAACTACACGTCTTTGCTGATGCGTCATAGCCTTTGCAACTGTGGCCTATTTAAGGGTTAAGACAAAAGATGGTGAAGTTAAGGTATCACTTCTAAAGTCTCCCCATTGAAAAAAACTACAATTTCTAGCCTCGAGCTCAACGGAGTCTTACTAGCTGCGAAGGTGGGGACAGCTCTACACCTATAAGGGCTGTAACTCTTCTGTTGGTCTGACTCAAAGACCGTCTTAAGTTGGCTTCAGTCGCATCCTGGCGGACAAAAACAGTACATCGTCAATCGAGTCATGAAAGTTCAAGAGCTGACACCGTCCTCCTGCTGAAAATGTACCAATTTTGAGAATCTGGATCTATGGTGGATGGGACTAGTCTGGCTGACGAAACCAGAAGCAGAAAGCTGTACCTCAAGTTGAAACTGTGACCGTAAAATCTCATCTGGCGTTGCAGGATGCGAAGAACTTTAGAGAGATGAAACTGTTGCATAAATACTCCAACATCTACAAGCTGATAGCGGTCACAGAATGGTGCCAACGATTCTATGATATTTTGAGATCTAACGCACATGATGGCACCCCATGGGTTACCGCAAATGAACGCAGACTGGCATTACGAGCTCTTATCAAGAACGTTCAATATTCTTATTTTACTAATGAACTTTCTTGTCTTTCTCGAGGTATGCCACTACTACTATTATCGACAAGGACGGTGTATTACGACTTGGTGGGAGACTCAAAAACCCTCGAATTCCAGAATCAGAGAGGTTCCCCATCATCTTACCAAAAGAGAGCGTTTTTTGCGCTCTGCTAATTGCCGAAGCTCATACAGTTACACTTCAGGGCTGTACTTAGGTCATGTTGCACTACCTACAGCTATGGCCAAAATAATAGCAACACGTTACTGGGTCCTGGATGCCTGAGTTGCAATGAGGAGGTTTGTGCAAATATGTCTTAAATGTATCCGGCAGAGGGGAGCTATATCCAGTCAGCAAATGGGTAATCTTTCAGAGCACCGCTGCTTTCCCGTATTGCTGTTCTTACATTGTGGGCTTGATTATTCAGGTCCTTATAATATTCGGATGTCAAAAGGAAGTGGTGTCCGCAGTTATAAGGGATATGTAGTGTTGTTTATTTGCCTGAGAACGCGAGCGGTTCACCGTGACCTGGTGAGTGATATGACGACGGAAACATTCCTCGCTGCGTTAAGGCGTTTCTTTGCAGCACTAGACTACAGCTCGGACATCTACAGCAACTGCGCCAAAACATTTGTGGGAGCCAACGCAGTTTTGAGACAAGATCTCAAGGACCTTCGAAAACAACTTAACTTTGCAGCCTACGCTTGTGCACAACAAAGAGTATCCTGCCACTTCATCCCTCCTCGGTCACCAAATTTCGGTGCGATCTAGGAGGCTGGAGTCAAAAGTGTGAAACACCATTTGAAGCGGACCATCGGAAACGCCCGTCTAACTTTCGAGGAATTCTTCACAGTACTCAAGCAAGTTGAAGCAATTCTTAATTCCAGACCACTGTTAGCTATGTCGGACGATCCGACAGATCTGGTTGCTCTCACTCCAGGGCACTTCTTGGTGAGCCGCTCGTTGTTCACCGTGCCTGAACCGAACATCTTGGATATCTTTCAAGGCAGATTGAACAGGTGGGAACAGTTGCAGCAGATGCAGCAAGATTTTTGAAAACGTTGGCATCGCGAATTTCTTTACGTACAAATAGCAGGAAGCAAATCGAAATATTCAAGTTGGCGACTTAGTGTTGGTACGTGACGAACGAACAGCACCGGCCCAATGGCCTATAGGACGAGTCGTGGCGGTGAATGCTGGAGAGGATGGTCTCGTCAGACTGGCTATCAACTTCTTCAAGTTTTTATACCCTATCCTAAGGGTATATTAAGTTTGACACATAGTTTGTAACATAGAGAAATAATTGAGATAGACCCTATAAAGTATATATATTCGTGATCAGCATCAATAGCGAAATCGATTGAGCGATGACCGTCCGTCCGTCCGTCCGTCCGTCCGTCCGTCCGTATGTCACCGCTTTTTGGGCCTTAAATTTTGAGCTAGGACGATGAAATTTCATATCTGGGCTTCTGAGAAAAAGATACACAGTACAAGTGTAAACATTTTTGAAATCCGCCCACTGCCACGCCCACTTTTTCATAACTTCATTAAATTATATGAAACCGAAAAATTTTGTTAAGATTAAATATTTAGGCATTCAGATTCCCTACATTCCACTCATACAAAAGTTTTGGCCACGCCCACTTTTTGGGGGCGTTTTTATCATAAAACCCATTTTTGGGCCTTAAATTTTTAACTAGGACGCTGAAATTTCATATCTGGGCTTCTGACGAAAAGGTACAGTAGAAGTGTAAATTTTTTTTACATCCGCCCACTGCCACGCCTACTTTTTCATAACTTCATTAAATTATATGAAACCGAAAAATTTTGTTAAGACCAAATATTTAGGTATTCAGATTCCCTACAATTCACCCATAGAACAGTTTTGCCCACGCCCACTTTTTGAGGGCGTTTTCATCAAAAAACCGATTTTGATAAAATTTTACATGTAACATCCTCAAACGTTCGAGTTTATAGCCATATTTGAGTACGAAATGCAATTTGGCCACGCCCACTTTATAGAGAGGAGGATAGGGTATCAGACGATGCGTTCCAGACGGATTGTAGCTTTTCTGTATGTTTTGATATTCTTTTAGCTGAATATTAAGAAAAAACATACAGAAAAGCTACAATCCGTCTGGAACGGATCGTATGATACCCTATCCTAATCTCTATAAAGTGGACGTGGCCAAATTGCATTTCGTATTCAAATATGACTATAACATCGAACGTTTGAGGATGTTACATGTAAAATTTTATCAAAATCGCTTTTTTCCGTCCGTCCGTCCGTCCGTATGTCACCGCTTTTTGGGCCTTAAATTTTGAGCTAGGACGATGAAATTTCATATCTGGGCTTCTGAGAAAAAGATACAGTACAAGTGTAAAAATTTTTGAAATCCGCCCACTGCCACGCCCACTTTTTCATAACTTCACTAAATTATATGAAACCGAAAAATTTTGTTAAGACCAAATATTTTGGCATTCAGATTCCCTACAATCCACCCATACAAAAGTTTTGGCCACGCCCACTTTTTGGGGGCGTTATCATAAAAAACCTATTTTGATAAAATTTTACATGTAACATCCTCAAACGTTCGACATTATAGCTATATTTGAGTACAAAATGCAATTTGGCCACGCCCACTTTATAGAGAGGAGGATAGGGTATCATACGATCCGTTCCAGACGGATTGTAGCTTTTCTGCGTGTTTATACCCTATCCTAAGGGTATATTAAGTTTGACACATAGTTTGTAACATAGAGAAATAATCGAGATAGATCCTATAAAGTATATACATTCGTGATCAGCATCAATAGCGAAATCGATTGAGCGATGACCGTCCGTCCGTCCATCCGTCCGTCCGTATGTCTCCGCTTTTTGGGCCTTAAATTTTGAGCTAGGACGATGAAATTTCATATCTGGGCTTCTGAGAAAAAGATACAGTACAAGCGTAAAAATTTTTGAAATCCGCCCACTACCACGCCCACTTTTTCATAACTTCACTAAATTATATGAAACCGAAAACTTTTGGTAAGACCAAATATTTAGGCATTTAGATTCCCTATAATCCACCCATACAAAAGTTTTGGCCACGCCCACTTTTTGGGGGCGTTTTCATCACAAAACCGATTTTTGGGCCTTACATTTTTAACTAGGACGCTGAAATTTCATATCTGGGCTTCCAAGAAAAAGATACAGTACAAGTGTAAAATTTTTTTACATCCGCCCACTGCCACGCCTACTTTTTTATAACTTCACTAAATTATATGAAACCGAAAAATTTTGTTAAGACCAAATATTTGGGTATTTAGATTCTCTACAATTCACCCATAGAACAGTTTCGGCCACGCCAACTTTTCGGGGCGTTATCATCAAAAAACCTATTTCGACAAAATTTTACATGTAACATCCTCAAAAGTTCGACATTATAGCTATATTTGAGTACAAAATGCAATTTGGCCACGCCCACTTTATAGAGAGGAGGATAGGGTATCATACGATCCGTTCCAGACGGATTGTAGCTTTTCTGTATGTTTATACCCTATCCTAAGGGTATATTAAGTTTGACACATAGTTTGTAACATAGAGAAATAATCGAGATAGACCCTATAAAGTATATATATTCGTGATCAGCATCAATAGCGAAACCGATTGAGCGATGACCGTCCGTCCGTCCGTATGTCACCGCTTTTTGGGCCTTAAATTTTGAGCTAGGACGATGAAATTTCATATCTGGGCTTCTGAGAAAAAGATACAGTGCAAGTGTAAAAAATTTTTAAATCCGCCCACTGCCACGCCCACTTTTTCATAACTTCACTAAATTATATGAAACCGAAAAATTTTGTTAAGACCAAATATTTAGGCATTCAGATTCCCTACAATCCACCCATACAAAAGTTTTGGCCACGCCCACTTTTTGGGGGCGTTTTCATCACAAAACCGATTTTTAGGCCTTAAATTTTTAACTAGGACGCTGAAATTTCATATCTGGGCTTCTGAGAAAAAGATACAGTACAAGTGTAAAATTTTTTTACATCCGCCCAGTGCCACGCCTACTTTTTTATAACTTCACTAAATTATATGAAACCGAAAAATTTTGTTAAGACCAAATATTTGGGTATTTAGATTCCCTACAATTCACCCATACGAAAGTTTTGGAAACGCCCACTTTTTGGGGGCGTTTTCATCATAAAACCGATTTTTGGGCCTTAAATTTTTAACTGGGACGCTGAAATTTCATATCTGGGCTTCTGACGAAAAGATACAGTAGAAATGTAAATTTTTTTACATCCGCCCACTGCCACGCCTACTTTTTTATAAACTCACTAAATTATATGAAACCGAAAAATTTTGTTAAGACCAAATATTTAGGTATTTAGATTCCCTACAATTCACCCATAGAACAGTTTTGGCCACGCCCACTTTTTGGGTTCCTTTTCATGAAAAAAGCGTTTTTGATAAAATTTTACATGTAACATCCTCAAACGTTCGATGTTATAGCCATATTTGAGTACGAAATGCAATTTGGCTACGCCCACTTTATAAAGAGGAGGATAGGGTATCATACGATCCGTTCCACACGGATTGTAGCTTTTCTGTATGTTTATATAATGTATGTATGTTATGTATGTACTTAAGGTTTACCGACTGCGCCAGTTTTATCAGAAGAAAACAACATGTTTTCAAATGTGTGCTCAGAATAAGACTGACTGTACTTTATTAAAAACTTACACAAAAGCTACAATCCGTCTGGAACGGATCGTATGATACCCTATCCTCCTTGCTATGTACCCCTTATAAAGTGGGCGAGGTGATATTGCATTTTGTACTGAAATACGATGTCGAACGTTTGAGGATGTTAAACGCAAACTTTCATGAAAATCTGTTTTCCCCCCCTTTGGGGGCGTTTTCAAAAGTGTTATATTTATGAATTGTAGGAAATCTAAATGCCCAAATATTTGGTCTTAACAAAATTTTTCGATTTCATATAATTTAGTGAAGTTATGAAAAAGTGGGCGTGGCAGTGGGCGGATTTCAAAAATTTTTACACTTATACTGTATCTTTTTCTCAGAAGCCCAGATATGAAATTTCATCATCCTAGCTCAAAATTTAAGGCCCAAAAGCGGTGACACACAGACGGACGGACGGACGGTCATCGCTCAATCGATTTCGCTATTGATACTGATCACGAATATATATACTTTATAGGGTCTATCTCGATTATTTCTCTATGTTACAAACTATGTGTCAAACTTAATATACCCTTAGGATAGGGTATAAAAAGAGTAGCGTTGTACAAAAGGAAAAACAAATTGCTGATAAGGTATATTTCTCTTGTTGTTTACATAACTTGCGTGCCTGTGTATAGCAAGGAATGTGCAAATTCTATTGTTTTCGTCAGTTGTGTGAAGTCTTATTAGTGAAAATAGACAATGGCAGCATTGCCGAAATAAGAAATTTTTAGTGAATTTATCAACATTTATGAGGAACGCACATGCACGCATGCTAGTGGATTGCAAAATAAATTTGCACAAAAATTTGCACAAACCCAAAGAATGTGCGTTCTTGCATGCCTGTGGATAGCCGCCTTAAGAAAGATTTTACCCTCTAGAAAACGTAAACTTAAAAATCTTGTGGAGAACCGCTGTTTGGATGAACTTTGTACTGCTACAAAGCAAAAATTGAGACAAACTGGAAAGAGGGATGCAGCAAAGACCCTGAAAACCGTACTACCTTCACCAAAAAGGGCCACTAAGATTAAAAAGAACTACGAGGTGAGTTTCGCCGGAAGCGCTTCATATACATCTGATGAAGCGTTGTCCTTAATTATTGCCTCTCAACTCAGTAAACATCAATATCAAATGATGCGGCAGGGAGCCGGAGGTATATCATTGCATCCGTCTTACCACATGAATAAACATACAGAAAAGCTACAATCCGTCTGGAACGGATCGTATGATACCCTATCCTCCTCTCTATAAAGTAGGCGTGGCCAAATTGCATTTTGTACTCAAATATAGCTATAATGTCGAACGTTTGAGGATGTTACATGTAAAATTTTATCAAAATAGGTTTTTTGATGATAACGCCCCCAAAAAGTGGGCGTGGCCAAAACTGTTCTATGGGTGAATTGTAGGGAATCTAAATACCCAAATATTTGGTCTTAACAAAATTTTTCGGTTTCATATAATTTAGTGAAGTTATGAAAAAGTGGGCGTGGCAGTGGGCGGATTTCAAAAATTTTTACACTTGTACTGTATCTTTTTCTCAGTAGCCCAGATATGAAATTTAAGCGTCCTAGTTAAAAATTTAAGGCCCAAAAATCGGTTTTGTGTTGAAAACGCCCCCAAAAAGTGGACGTGGCCAAAACTTTTGTATGGGTGGATTGTAGGGAATCCGAATGCCTAAATATTTGGTCTTAACAAAATTTTTCGGTTTCATATAATTTAGTGAAGTTATGAAAAAGTGGGCGTGGCAGTGGGCGGATTTCAAAAATTTTTACACTTGTACTGTATCTTTTTCTCAGAAGCCCAGATATGAAATTTCATCGTCCTAGCTCAAAATTTAAGGCCCAAAAAGCGGTGACATACGGACGGACGGACGGTCATCGCTCAATCGATTTCGCTATTGATGCTGATCACGAATATATATACTTTATAGGGTCTATCTCGATTATTTCTCTATGTTACAAACTATGTGTCAAACTTAATATACCCTTAGGATAGGGTATAAAAAAGCAAAAGCATCAAGTTATCCACCAAACACCCAGATTCACGTTACTGACACCCTGGCAGAAATAGACGTCGAAGCTATTTTAGACCTAGCAATTCAAAGAGATGGTTGTGGAGGTTTAAATCGGTACAAACATAGAAGTTCCTATGGAGTCAATAAATGTCACACAAAAATGAGTATTGTGGCAGAATCCACGACCATCTTCAACAAGATTCTGTCAACCTCTACGATTCAAGTTCATTAAGGGAACGGAAAATGAAATAGTAAATGAAGTTTCATACTTAAAACAGCAAATTGAAAGTATACAGCCTACGGAAAGCGCAGTAACTGGAGGAACTATAAAGATTGAATCGGAGTTTTTATTAACAATGGTGGACGGTACAGTTTGCAATGCCTTAGCATCGAATTCCTCAACCCAAAAATGCTTCATATGTGGACTAACTCCTAAAGACATGAATAACATTAACAAAGCAAAACAACAAGCATGCAAACAAGAATGCGTTGAATGGGAGTTGTTCTCCCTGCATGCATATATACGTTTTATGGAATGCTTACTCCACATACCATACAAATTGGACATACAAAAATGGCAGGCACTGACTCCAGAAGAGAAAGAATGTGTAAAAAAAAACGAAAAAAAAAATTAGTCTAGATAGATTTAGATGTGAAACTGGACTTCTTCTTGATACCCCAAAGCAAGCATAGTGCGAAAAGATTTTTCCGAGATTCTCAGATTGCATCAACCATCACTGGAATCGACGAAAGTCTCATTGTCAAATTTAGTGTAATATTGCAAGTACTCGCCTTTGAAATAGATATAAACGTACCCGCTTTTGAAGTCTTCGTTTCGGAAACTGTAGAGCTATTTGTGAACCTATATAACTGGTATCCAATGCCGATGGCCGTTCATAAAATTCTTATACACATAGAGAAATAATGGAGATAGACCCTATAAAGTACATATATTCCTGATCAGCATCAATAGCGAAATCGATTGAGCGATGACCGACCGTCCGTCCGTCCGTCCGTCCGTATGTCACCGCTTTTTGGGCCTTAAATTTTGAGCAAGGACGATGAAATTTCATATCTGGGCTTCTGAGAAAAAGATACAGTAAAAAGTGTAAAAATGTTTGAAATCCGCCCACTGCCACGCCCACTTTTTCATAACTTCACTAAATTATATGAAACCAAAAAATTTTGTTAAGACCAAATATTTAGACATTTAGATTCCCTACAATTCACGCAAACGAAAGTTTTGGCCACGCCCACTTTTTGGCGGGGTTTTCATCAAAAATCCGATTTTGATGAAATTTTACATGTAGCATCCTCAAATGTTCGACGTTATAACCATATTTGAGTACAAAATGCAATTTAGCCACGCCCAATTTATATAAAGGAGGATAGGGTATCATTCGATCCATTCCAGACGGATTGCAGCTTTTCTGTATGTTTATACCCTATCCTAAGGGTATATTAAGTTTGACACATAGTTTGTAACATAGAGAAATAATCGAGATAGACCCTATAAAGTATATACATTCGTGATCAGCATCAATAGCGAAATCGATTGAGCGATGACCGTCCGTCCGTCCGTCCGTATGTCACCGCTTTTTGGGCCTTAAATTTTGAGCTAGGACGATGAAATTTCATATCTGGGCTTCTGAAAAAAAAGATACAGTACAAGTGTAAACTTTTTTTAAATCCGCCCACTGCCACGCCTACTTTTTGATAACTTCACTAAATTATATGAAACCGAAAAATTTTGTTAAGACCAAATATTTGGGTATTTAGATTCACTACAATTCACCCATAGAAGAGTTTTGGCCACGCCCACTTTTTGGGGGCGTTTTCATCAAAAAACCGATTTTGATAAAATTTTACATGTAACATCCTCAAACGTTCGATGTTATAGCCATATTTGAGTACAAAATGCAATTTGGCCACGCCCACTTTATAGAGAAGAGGATAGGGTATCATACGATCCGTTCTAGATGGATTGTAGCTTTTCTGTATGTTTTAAATTTTTTTTGACATGAATTACTTATTTTTTATTAATATAAAAATAAAAACAAAACTGTATTAAAAAAAATTTTTTTTCCAATTTACTTGAAGTAATTGCGAAATATCAAGGAGTGCCACTTTTTTTGTAACTCAGTGTATATTTATGATCAGTATCAATAGCGAAAACGATTGAACCATGTCCGTCCGTCCGTCACCACTTTTTGGGCCTTCAATTTTGAGCTAGGAGGATGAAATTTAATCTCTGGGCTTCTGAGAAAAAGATGCAGTACAAGTGTAAAATTTTTTTTAATCCGCCCACTGCCACGCCCACTTTTTCACAACTTCACTAAATTATATGAAACCAAAAAATTTTGTTAAGACCAATACTCAGATTCCCTACAACTCACCCATACAACAGTTTTGGCCCACTTTTTGGGGGTGTTTTCATAAAAAAAAACTATTTTGATGAAATTTTACATGTAACATACTCAAACGTTCGAAGTTATTATCGTAAATCAGTAAAGAAAATATAATACGGCCACGGCCACTTTATAGGGGCTCGATAGGATAGAGGATAGGGTATCATACGATCCGTTCTAGATGGATTGTAGCTTTTCTGTAAGTTTTTCTCACGTATTCTTTATACCCTATCCTAAGGGTATATTAAGTTTGACACATAGTTTGTAACATAGAGAAATAATCGAGATAGACCCTATAAAGTATATATATTCGTGATCAGCATCAATAGCGAAATCGATTGAGCGATGACCGTCCGTCCGTCCGTCCGTCCGTCCGTATGTCACCGCTTTTTGGGCCTTAAATTTTGAGCTAGGACGATGAAATTTCATATCTGGGCTTCCAAGAAAAAGATACAGTACAAGTGTAAAATTTTTTTACATCCGCCCACTGCCACGCCTACTTTTTTATAACTTCACTAAATTATATGAAACCGAAAAATTTTGTTAAGACCAAATATTTGGGTATTTAGATTCCCTACAATTCACCCATAGAACAGTTTTGGCCACGCCCACTTTTTGGGGGCGTTATCATCAAAAAACCTATTTTGATAAAATTTTACATGTAACATCCTCAAACGTTCGACATTATAGCTATATTTGAGTACAAAATGCAACTTGGCCACGCCCATTTTATAGAGAGGAGGATAGGGTATCATACGATCCGTTCCAGACGGATTGTAGCTTTTCTGTATGTGTATATTTAATTTACTGAATAATGCAAAAATTCATATGAACATCAAAATTTTAATTTTTTAACACGTTGGCTGCCAGTGTATCACCGGTGATCACATCAAAGAAAGAATGTAAAGGTGTAAAGAGGCACAAATTAACACCAACTTTTTCGTTTTTATATTTAATTTACTGAATAATGCAAAAATTCATATGTACATCAAAATTTTAATTTTTTAACACGTTGGCTGCCAGTGTATCACCGGTGATCACAACAAAATTCACCCCCTAGAGGCCAGTGTATCACCGGTGATCACATCAAGAATCGTTCCAACGGTGCCAAGAAGAAATATGCAAGTTATGATGAATTGGTGACTGAGAACTTTTGCACAGACAACAGTGGGTATGTCAGGACATGTTTGAGCATGTTTGCGTATAGTGATCACCGGTGATACATTTGTGTTTAAAACATAAATTTTACTTTTTTTTTGAACATGTATCACCCGTGATCACACGGCGGAAGAAGTCATTCAGTGTAAAGTTAGAGCTGGGAGTGAACGTGCTTTACAATTGTTATTTTTGGTGTATTATAAAATTGATAGAGAAATGGATCCCGAGCAAATAATTGAAACATTGGAAGCGACAGAAAGTTCGAGTGAAAGTTCGGGTGCTATTAGTGCGGATGAAGACAATGAATACCTCCCGGATTATACTAGTGATTCATCAAGTGATAACACCTCTGATGAAAATGGGTAACGAAATCGGGAAGTCAGAGTATCAGAACCTGATATTACAACAGAGTGACGTCAAACAGAAACTCCGGTAACCTGGAAATCTCCCGCAACTGGAGATACTTTGAAACAATTCTCAGAAATTTTCAGTTCGTATCAGATTAGTGAAGACGACTGCTGTTCTCCATCTGGATATTATAGAAAATTTTTGACAGATACGTGCTTAGATATCATTGTTGAGGGAACAAATAAAAGTGCGAATAGTTTTCTATATCGGTCCAGAAGTCGAAGGAGCAGTAGACTAAATGAGTGGAAAGATACTGACCGCAAGGAGATCATGCAATTTTTGGCCATAGTCATGTATATGGGTCTAGTAAGATATCCTTCAATCACAGATTATTGGAAATCAACAAAGTTATTTGGAAACTCATTCGTTCCGAATGTTATGTCTCGCAACCGTTTTCAGATCTTGTTGAAATTTATACATTTCGAAAATGACGACCAAGCATTTGAAACATCGTCTAAAACTTTTAAAGTTGACAAAATTATACAAGAAGTAATAAGAAGGAAATTTTAAACAAAATAGGCCAGCTGGTAAGAACTTGGTAATTGATGAAAGTATGATCCCTTTCCGTAGTCGCTTGGGATTCCGACAATATCTTCCAGGGAAAGCACATAAGTATGGTGTTAAGGTGTTCAAATTGGCAGATACTGATGGCTATATTTATAATATGAAAGTATACACTGGAAAGTCAGACACAACAACAGGTCTATCCCTTTCAACCAATATTTGCCTTCAGCTGATGGAAGGTTACTTTGGAGAGAACCGAACTTTAACAGTCGACAATTTCTACACTTCGATTGAATTGGCTAATGCTTGTCTAAATAGAAAAACGCATCTACAGGGAACATTACGAAAGAATCGAAAAGGGTTGCCTAAATTGAATCAAACATTGAAGAAGGGAGAATGCATTTCTTATGAAAAGTCTGGCATAGTATTTGGATACTGGAGAGACAAAAGAGAAGTTAGTTTTTTGTCCACAGCAAATATTGGTGCACTTCTGCCCTCAGGAAAAAAAAATAGGCTTGGTGCAGATATTCTCAAGCCTGATATATTCTTGGAATACAATAAATGCAAACAAGGTAGAGTATATTTGATAATTTTCGTGAATTTATATAAACTAATTTTTGAAACCTAGGTATAGACTTAGCTGATCAATTGGCAAGCTCTCCGCAAAACTATCCGTTGGTTCCACAAAGTAGCGTTTGATATCCTCTTAAATACGGCGGTTATAAATGCATATATATTATATAACAAAAACAATCCCAATATGCAGATTTCCGAGTTTCGTCAAAATATTATTATTTATTTGAGTGGTCAAGATAATTCACTAACTGCACGAAGACCTATGGAAGAAAAACATATTCTTACACTATCAACAGCGCTAACAACAGATGGTAGGCGAAAGAGATATCGCGTCGAAAGTGCTATACTGAGCTAAAAGCTACTGCGTCCATTGCAACTGCAAGAAACAAGGCAAAACTTGTGGACACGTATTGTTTGCAATGTCCAGAAAACCCATTTTTATTCATGAAACATTTCCAAGAATTGCATTAAGGTGTACAAAGCCTGATTTTTATACCATTTTTTAATGAAATTTTTTTTTTGTTTAATTATGTTTTGCTAATTCTTTTTTTAAGTACTATCAATAAATTGTTTTGTTTTTTATGTAATAAATTATGTTTACTCTTATATTTAATTTCAAAATTTACATTGTCTTTTAACTTTTGTGGTAGATTCGATATTCTGGAGGTCTATGAGTGTATCACCCGTGATACATTTTCGTCTAGGGGGTGAATTTTGATGTGATCACCGGTGATACACTGGCCTCTAGGGGGTGAATTTTGTTGTGATCACCGGTGATACACTGGCAGCCAATGTTTTAAAAAACAGAACTCAGAAAATAGGAATAAATAAAAAAAATATTGGACGGCGTCTTTGTCGAACTCAATCCAAATATCACCTTCACTTACCGAACTGATATTAGCGTCGTTCTCATTTAATGTTGTTGGTATTGGATCATTGCGGGAAGTTGAGTTTTGTTGCGCTAAAAACTTTCCTGCCACCAGTGATAATACATTTTTCTTTGCACATTCGGCATTGCTCTTGTCCTAGAAGGCAATTTGCTTAAAACGGGGGTCTAGAAAAGTGGCGAGAGTACTACTATTCTCTAGTCTGCCAAACCGTTCTGCCACTGATTTATTCAGTTCCTAAGGAGATTTTTTAAAGTTTCTTCAAATGGTTTATTTTTAAAACCCTTGAAAACTGAAATCAACCCGTTGGCTACAGGAATGACTAAAGAAGCAGTCAAGTAATGCTCTCCCGACATAGTTTTTGTTACCTTCTCTAAATGTTTTAAAATTTGACAAATTTGTCGGATTATATTCCATTTGCTCACAGATAAGTGACTGGCTGCATCCATGTTGATCAAAGCCATGGTTGTTTTTATTGCCTCTTCCAGCAAAACAAATCGCTCTAACATATAAAATATCTGGGCCTCTGAGAAAAAGATACAGTACAAGTGTAAAATTTTTTGAAATAAGCCCACTGCCACGCCCACTTTTTCATAACTTCACTAAATTATATGAAACCAAAAAATTTTGTTAAGACCAAATATTTAGGCATTCAGATTCCCTACAATCCACCCATACAAAAGTTTTGTCCACGCCCACTTTTTGGGGGCGTTTTCATCACAAAACCGAGTTTTGGGCCTTAGATTTTTAACTAGGACGCTTAAATTTCATATCTGGGCTTCCAAGAAAAAGATATAGTACTAGTGTAAAATTTTTTGAAATAAGCCCACTGCCACGCCCACTTTTTCATAACTTCACTAAATTATATGAAACCAAAAAATTTTGTTAAGACCAAATATTTAGGCATTCAGATTCCCTACAATCCACCCATACAAAAGTTTTGTCCACGCCCACTTTTTGGGGGCGTTTTCATCACAAAACCGAGTTTTGGGCCTTAGATTTTTAACTAGGACGCTTAAATTTCATATCTGGGCTTCCAAGAAAAAGATATAGTACTAGTGTAAAATTTTTTTACATCCGCCCACTGCCACGCCTACTTTTTTATAACTTCACTAAATTATATGAAACCGAAAAGTTCTGTTAAGACCAAATATTTGGGTATTTAGATTCCCTACAATTCACCCATAGAAGAGTTTTGGCCGCGCCCATTTTTTGGGGGCGTTTTCATCAAAAACCCGATTTTGATAAAATTTTACATGTAACATCCTCAAACGTTCGAGGTTATAGCCATATTTGAGTACAAAATGCAATTTGGCCACGCCCACTTTATAGAGAGGAGGATAGGGTATCATACGATCCGTTCTAGATGGATTGCAGCTTTTCTGTATGTTTTAAATTTTTTTTTGACATGAATTACTTATTTTTTATTAATATAAAAATAAAAACAAAACTGTATTAAAAAAACTTTTTTTTCCAATTTACTTGAAGTAATTGCGAAATATCAAGGAGTGCCACTTTTTTTGTAACTCAGTGTATATTTATGATCAGTATCAATAGCGAAAACGATTGAACCATGTCCGTCCGTCACTTTTTGGGCCTTAAATTTTGAGCTAGGAGGATGAAATTTAATCTCTGGGCTTCTGAGGAAAAGATGCAGTACAAGTGTAAATTTTTTTTTAATCCGCCCACTGAAACGCCCACTTTTTCACAACTTCACTAAATTATATGAAACCAAAAAAATTTGTTAAGACCAATACTCAGATTCCCTACAATTCACCCATACAACAGTTTTGGTCCACTTTTTGGGGGTGTTTTCATAAAAAAAAAACTATTTTGATGAAATTTTACATGTAACATACTCAAACGTCCGAAGTTATCATCGTAAATCAGTAAAGAAAATATAATACGGCCACGGCCACTTTATAGGGGCTCGATAGGATAGAGGATAGGGTATCATACGATCCGTTCTAGATGAATTGTAGCTTTTCTGTAAGTTTTTCTCACGTATTCTTTTTTCGCTGCGATCGTTTCGCAATTTATTATTTCTCATTTCAAGAACTCGTATTTTATTATTTCGCAGTTTTTATTTGGCAAATTCTTATTAAGGCTTGTAATTATTTGACTTTTAGATATTCTGCATTCATTATTTCACAATCATAAATTCGCTTTTTGATAATATATCGTTTTCTTGATAAGCTTTAACTATGTTTTGTCTAGCGTTCCCTTATTTCAAATTCAAATTTCAGTTCAAAATTAATTGTGGAGATATGACCCATTAAAGTGGGTCAAAATTACACATTTCACCGGGTCATAAATTCACAATTTAAGTTTACTTACTTACATACTTACTTACTTAGGTGGCGCTACAGTTCGGGGCGAACCTGGGCCTCAACTAACAAGCCTCTCCAGTCAGCTCGGTCCGTAGCTAACTGCCTCCAGTTGCGCACTCCAACTTCAACCTGCGTACGCCACCTAAGGCGAGGTCTTCCTCTGCTGCGTTGTCCCTCCGGATTTGATTAGAAGACTCTTCGGGCCGGAGCACTGGTGTCCATTCGCTCTACATGCCCTAGCCATCTCAAAGGACTGATGCGCAGTTTTTTGACTAGGTCGATGTCGCTGTACAGCTCGTATAGTTCGTGACTGAATCTTCTCCTCCAAAGCCCGTCAACGCAAACGGGACCGAATATTTTACGAAGAATTTTTCTTTCGAAACGACCGAGGATATCTTCATCCGCTTTTGATAAAGTCCATGCTTCAGCGCCATAAAGTAGGACTGGGATGATCAAGGTCTTATATAGAGTCTCCTTAGTTGTTCGGGATAGGGCCTTACTACTCAATTGCCTTCTCAGCCCAAAGAACCAGCGATTGGCAAGAGTTATTCTTCGTGTTATTAATATGTTTAGGGGGTTATAAATCCACAATTTGCACAAGAACAAAAAAAATAGATGAAATTCGTGTAACGCACCGAAAAGCATTTGTATAACAAACTGTGGAATATGTATGTAAATATATGCAACACCCCTGCTGTTGCATTTATAGTAGGTACGAGGTTGGGTGTATGCAAAGTTCATTTAAATCAACGTTTAGTATGTGAATAAGAGTTTTTGTGAAATAACGATTAATTAAAAAGAGACTAAATTACAAATTTCCTTATTCCGAATTTGAATTCAAATTTTTCGACGATCTTCAAAACAAAAGTGAAAGCTATGACGATTGCTCTTACACAGATCAGTATCAGCCCTATTATGTTAAGACTTTTTGTATCCACAACTCAGTTATCATGATCATTCGACCATAACAAAGTGGTAAGTGCTGATAGCGAATTGTGTGAAGTAAAGCTCATACGGCAAAAACTATCGATTTAGCTTATATCGTAATTACGTGATCTCCACATAAAATAGTAAACAAATAAATCATTTATTAGAACTAGGTTGCCAGGCTGCAATAAAAAGTATATTGCAACAAAAATGTATCAAATAGTAATTACTTATGCATTTTTACAATTATTATGATATGAAATTATGAGAAGTTAAATTATGAAAATAATGATATAACAGTATGTTTCGCATGGATTTAAAGAAACTTTGCACATACTCAACCTCGCACCTACAAATAGAGTTGAGTTATCTGGTGAAGTTGCATTCACAGTTTTAACTGTGTTACATTACAATTACAACTATACGTCGTTGACGGAATGTTGAGAGATGTAAAGAGGCACAAATTAGCACCAACTTTTTCGTTTTTATACCCTATCCTAAGGGTATATTAAGTTTGACACATAGTTTGTAACATAGAGAAATAATTGAGATAGACCCTATAAAGTATATATATTCGTGATCAGCATCAATAGCGAAATCGATTGAGCGATGACCGTCCGTCCGTCCGTCCGTCCGTCCGTCCGTATGTCACCGCTTTTTGGGCCTTAAATTTTGAGCTAGGACGATGAAATTTCATATCTGGGCTTCTGAGAAAAAGATACAGTACAAGTGTAAAAATTTTTGAAATCCGCCCACTGCCACGCCCACTTTTTCATAACTTCATTAAATTATATGAAACCGAAAAATTTTGTTAAGATTAAATATTTAGGCATTCAGATTCCCTACATTCCACTCATACAAAAGTTTTGGCCACGCCCACTTTTTGGGGGCGTTTTTATCATAAAACCCATTTTTGGGCCTTAAATTTTTAACTAGGACGCTGAAATTTCCTATCTGGGCTTCTGACGAAAAGGTACAGTAGAAGTGTAAATTTTTTTTACATCCGCCCACTGCCACGCCTACTTTTTCATAACTTCATTAAATTATATGAAACCGAAAAATTTTGTTAAGACCAAATATTTAGGTATTCAGATTCGCTACAATTCACCCATAGAACAGTTTTGGCCACGCCCACTTTTTGAGGGCGTTTTCATCAAAAAAGCCGATTTTGATAAAATTTTACATGTAACATCCTCAAACGTTCGAGTTTATAGCCATATTTGAGTACGAAATGCAATTTGGCCACGCCCACTTTATAGAGAGGAGGATAGGGTATCAGACGATCCGTTCCAGACGGATTGTAGCTTTTCTGTATGTTTATATTTAATTTACTGAATAATGCAAAAATTCATATGAACATCAAAATTTTAATTTTTTAACACGTTGGCTGCCAGTGTATCACCGGTGATCACATCAAAGAAAGAATGTAAAGGTGTAAAGAGGCACAAATTAACACCAACTTTTTCGTTTTTATATTTAATTTACTGAATAATGCAAAAATTCATATGAACATCAAAATTTTAATTTTTTAACACGTTGGCTCCCAGTGTATCACCGGTGATCACATCAAGAATCGTTCCCCCGGTGCCAAGAAGAAATATGCAAGTTATGATGAATTAATGACTGAGAACTTTTGCACAGACAACAGTGGGTATGTCAGGACATGTTTGAGCATGTTTGCGTATAGTGATCACCGGTGATACATTTGTATTTAAAACATAAATTTTATTTTTTTTGAGAACATGTATCACCCGTGATCACACGGCGGAAGAAGTCATTCAGTGTAAAGTTAGATCTGGGAGTGAACGTGCTTTATAATTGTTATTTTTGGTGTATTATAAAATTGATAGAGAAATGGATCCCGAGCAAATAATTGAAACATTGGAAGCGACAGAAAGTTCGAGTGAAAGTTCGAGTGCTATTAGTGCAGATGAAGACAATGAATACCTCCCGGATTATACTAGTGATTCATCAAGTGATAACACCTCTGATGAAAATGGGTAACGAAATCGGGAAGTCAGAGTATCAGAACCTGATATTACAACAGAGTGACGTCAAACAGAAAATCCGGTAACCTGGAAATCTCCCGCAACTGGAGATACTTTGAAACAATTCTCAGAAATTTTCAGTTCGTATCAGATTAGTGAAGACGACTGCTGTTCTCCATCTGGATATTATAGAAAATTTTTGACAGATACGTGCTTAGATATCATTGTTGAGGGAACAAATAAAAGTGCGAATAGTTTTCTATATCGGTCCAGAAGTCGAAGGAGCAGTAGACTAAATGAGTGGAAAGATACTGACCGCAAGGAGATCATGCAATTTTTGGCCATAGTCATGTATATGGGTCTAGTAAGATATCCTTCAATCACAGATTATTGGAAATCAACAAAGTTATTTGGAAACTCATTCGTTCCGAATGTTATATCTCGCAACCGTTTTCAGATTTTGTTGAAATTTATACATTTCGAAAATGACGACCAAGCATTTGAAACATCGTCTAAAACTTTTAAAGTTGACAAAATTATACAAGAAGTAATAAGAAGGAAATTTTAAACAAAATAGGCCAGCTGGTAAGAACTTGGTAATTGATGAAAGTATGATCCCTTTCCGTAGTCGCTTGGGATTCCGACAATATCTTCCAGGGAAAGCACATAAGTATGGTGTTAAGGTGTTCAAATTGGCAGATACTGATGGCTATATTTATAATATGAAAGTATACACTGGAAAGTCAAACACAACAACAGGTCTATCCCTTTCAACCAATATTTGCCTTCAGCTGATGGAAGGTTACTTTGGAGAGAACCGAACTTTAACAGTCGACAATTTCTACACTTCGATTGAATTGGCTAATGCTTGTCTAAATAGAAAAACGCATCTACAGGGAACATTACGAAAGAATCGAAAAGGGTTGCCTAAATTGAATCAAACATTGAAGAAGGGAGAATGCATTTCTTATGAAAAGTCTGGCATAGTATTTGGATACTGGAGAGACAAAAGAGAAGTTAGTTTTTTGTCCACAGCAAATATTGGTGCACTTCTGCCCTCAGGAAAAAAAATAGGCTTGGTGCAGATATTCTCAAGCCTGATATATTCTTGGAATACAATAAATGCAAACAAGGTAGAGTATATTTGATAATTTTCGTGAATTTATATAAACTAATTTTTGAAACCTAGGTATAGACTTAGCTGATCAATTGGCAAGCTCTCCGCAAAACTATCCGTTGGTTCCACAAAGTAGCGTTTGATATCCTCTTAAATACGGCGGTTATAAATGCATATATATTATATAACAAAAACAATCCCAATATGCAGATTTCCGAGTTTCGTCAAAATATTATTATTTATTTGAGTGGTCAAGATAATTCACTAACTGCACGAAGACCTATGGAAGAAAAACATATTCTTACACTATCAACAGCGCTAACAACAGATGGTAGGCGAAAGAGATATCGCGTCGAAAGTGCTATACTGAGCTAAAAGCTACTGCGTCCATTGCAACTGCAAGAAACAAGGCAAAACTTGTGGACACGTATTGTTTGCAATGTCCAGAAAACCCATTTTTATTCATGAAACATTTCCAAGAATTGCATTAAGGTGTACAAAGCCTGATTTTTATACCATTTTTTAATGAAATTTTTTTTTTGTTTAATTATGTTTTGCTAATTCTTTTTTTAAGTACTGTGAATAAATTGTTTTGTTTTTTATGTAATAAATTATGTTTACTCTTATATTTAATTTCAAAATTTACATTGTCTTTTAACTTTTGTGGTAGAATCGATATTCTGGAGGTCTATGAGTGTATCACCCGTGATACATTTTCGTCTAGGGGGTGAATTTTGATGTGATCACCGGTGATACACTGGCCTCTAGGGGGTGAATTTTGTTGTGATCACCGGTGATACACTGGCAGCCAATGTGTTAAAAAACAGAACTCAGAAAATAGGAATAAATAAAAAAAACATACAGAAAAGCTACAATCCGTCTGGAACGGATCGTATGATACCCTATCCTCCTCTCTATAAAGGGGGCGTGGCCAAATTGCATTTTGTACTCAAATATAGCTATAATGTCGAACGTTTGAGGATGTTACATATAAAATTTTATCAAAATAGGTTTTTTGATAATAACGCCCCCAAAAAGTGGGCGTGGCCAAAACTGTTCTATGGGTGAATTGTAGGGAATCTAAATACCCAAATATTTGGTCTTAACAAAATTTTTCGGTTTCATATAATTTAGTGAAGTTATAAAAAAGTAGGCGTGGCAGTGGGCGGATGTAAAAAAATTTTACACTTGTACTGTATCTTTTTCTTGGAAGCCCAGATATGAAATTTCAGCGTCCTAGTTAAAAATTTAAGGCCCAAAAATCGGTTTTGTGATGAAAACGCCCCCAAAAAGTGGGCGTGGCCAAAACTTTTGTATGGGTGGATTGTAGGGAATTTGAATGCCTAAATATTTGGTCCTAACAAAATTTTTCGGTTTCATATAATTTAGTGAAGTTATGAAAAAGTGGGCGTGGCAGTGGGCGGATTTCAAAAATTTTTACACTTGTACTGTATCTTTTTCTCAGAAGCCCAGATATGAAATTTCATCGTCCTAGCTGAAAATTTAAGGCCCAAAAAGCGGTGACATACGGACGGACGGACGGACGGTCATCGCTCAATCGATTTCGCTATTGATGCTGATCACGAATATATATACTTTATAGGGTCTATCTCGATTATTTCTCTATGTTACAAACTATGTGTCAAACTTAATATACCCTTAGGATAGGGTATAAATATTGGACGGCGTCTTTGTCGAACTCAATCCAAATATCACCTTCACTTACCGAACTGATATTAGCGTCGTTCTCATTTAATGTTGTTGGTATTGGATCATTGCGGGAAGTTGAGTTTTGTTGCGCTAAAAACTTTCCTGCCACCAGTGATAATACATTTTTCTTTGCACATTCGGCATTGCTCTTGTCCTAGAAGGCAATTTGCTTAAAACGGGGGTCTAGAAAAGTGGCGAGAGTACTACTATTCTCTAGTCTGCCAAACCATTCTGCCACTGATTTATTCAGTTCCTAAGGATATTTTTTAAAGTTTCTTCAAATGGTTTATTTTTAAAACCCTTGAAAACAGAAATCAACCTGTTGGCTACAAGAGTGACTAGAGAAGCAGTCAAGTAATGCTCTCCCGACATAGTTTTTGTTACCTTCTCTAAATGTTTTAAAATTTGACAAATTTGTCGGATTATATTCCATTTGCTCACAGATAAGTGACTGGCTGCATCCATGTTGATCAAAGCCATGGTTGTTTTTATTGCCTCCTCCAGCAAAACAAATCGCTCTAACATATAAAATGTAGAGTTCCAACGTGTGGATACGTCTTGCAACAATTTCAACGGATTGCCACAACCTTGGTTTTGCTGTAAGAAAGAAGTTTAGATGTATGTAGCTATGTTTGTCCTTTTGAAGTGGCTGACAACATGTTTGACTTTTCCGATTATACTGGAAACCTTTACTTCCTGTAAGCCGTCGTTAGCCACAAGATTTAACGTGTGAGTAAAGCATTCAAAATGTTCCAAAAAGAGTTCACTCTGTACTCTTTAGCTCACTTGCTAGATTTTTTGACGTATGATGAACTGGCAGGCTTGTACATTCTAAAAGAAGTGATATTAGTTAAATTGGTCACTTTAAAAATGCATGGTGACAGCCATGTAGCTTTCCATGTTTACAGCAGTCTGTAGTAACACACACTGTTTTTGCTGTTTTTAGAACATCGCGTGTCTCAAGGACATACTTCTCACATATTGCAGGTATTAGCGTTCTAGAAATCATATGTCTACTTGGCAGTTCATATGACGGATTTAGAGCGGAAACGAAATGCCGAAATGTGTGTTCTTCGACAATATGCTGGAAGCTATCAGTAAAAACGTTTTGGAATGTATGCAAGCATATGCATTTGGCGGGAACCAGTGATACGAATTGGTGGAGGTGCAGGTGAAAATGGTACAAACAAAACCGATGAACCTGCTGCGGATTCGTACATGCACCCAAAGTACGAGCAACAAATGATGCGGTTGCCATAGCAGCAGTGCTAGTACTTTCCGAGGGCTGTATCTAAGCTTCCTAATAAAAACAAAAATAGTTTGTTTACTAATAAAGCCGACCAAGAATCTATCTTTTTTAACTATAATTCACTCGAAAAAACGTGAACACTGGCTGACATGATCACACCATCCGCCTACGTGAACACATTATTTTTTACACAGACTACGCTAAAACTTGAACCAATCATGAATGCTCTAAAGCGTGTGTTGAGTATTAAGAAGCAAACTGTTTGAGTAATTGTTTTAACGTTATAATAATTACTGTTTATTAATTAATTCAAGTTTTGGGATAAATACATTTAAATTTGAGAATAGAAATTAGTTAAGAAATTATGAAGTTAATATGATGGCGTGGTGGTCAATAGTAGAACAAGTGAAAGAATGAATTATCCATTGACGAGGCAGATGACAGTTGTTTTCTGTTTGTCAAATGTATGACCTGTTTAATGGATAGATCATATCATTCCTCCAAGCTTAATTAGGTTCCCACCTAGCTATGGCATGAAGCGTACAACGGTGTGTTTAATTCGGTTGGAACGCCGTGGACTATCCGGAGTGATATTTAATGTGATCTTCAGAATCGGTTTGGCTGGATAATGTGAACGAAAACTGTAAACAGTATTAGTATGTGATGAATGACTACTTGCCTGGTTGTGATCAGCCTGTATATTATCGGCCGATGTCCTGGCTTGAAAAAATGGATGCAAATCGCTGGAGATTTCACTTCGGCCTCTGAGTTGGTTTTGGTGGCGCCTCCATAACCCTGATTGAGATTTTACTAAAAACATTCATGTTCTGATTAGTTTTATAATTACTCCCTCAACCCAACGAGGACCTTTCGAATAATTTCTAGCATAAATGGGTTGGTTACGAAAGATACTCCGATGCTGTCGACCATGAAGCAGTTCTGCAGGTGATTTTTCAGATTTGGTTTTTGGTGCGGTGCGGTAAGTAGAGAGGTATTGGCATAATGCTGATTCTTTATTTGGATTGGATACTAACATAGTATGAGAGCTACCGAGTAGACGTAATTTCCCCCCTCTGGCAATTGTACTCGAATTATTTGATCGAAAAGTGTTTCAGCAAAGACCATTAAGAGCTCATAAAGTGTTGCTTATTCTTCTCATAACCGGTTTTATGACGGAATTATTAATTTGCTATTAAACAAAAATAAAAAATTAATAAAAGCAACTGAAAATTCTTAAATCGAGCCGGTCGTTTCGAATTCCAATTTGTTTTGCTTGCTGTACTCTCCATCTTCCTCACCACTACACATACATGACACCTCCAGTGAAAAAAACCATATTGCGCCCATTTTCGAAGATCAACACCGAAACAGACTTGCCCCAAAAGCTTTCGTGTTCGCCAAATAGAAGGTCTGTACTAAACCATATGGAGGGTAATATCTGAATAAGATGGATAAACAACTAAGTAAACAGAGTGAATTTATAGAAATAAAAGACTTAAACTCATCACTTACCCACAAGGCCGTAACTAGGGGGGGGATCACAGGGGTTTGATCCCCCCCCCGAAATTCTTAACAAGTGCACTTTTTTAAAACGAGAACAGAGCAATAAGTAGGTAACACGATTCTGTGCCAAGAACTTCTAGTAAAATGCAAATTCAAACAAAAATGAGCCAATTCGGCAACAGTGCAGTAAGTACCCATTTAACTAAATGCAAAAAGATTCAACTCAAATCTAGTAAAGCTAGTTTTAAAATGCGAGAAAATGTTAGTTTAGAATTTAAAGTTATTTTTGAGACTACGCAAGGGCTTTTAAGTATTCTGGATGAAACTGAAACCCTGAAAATTCCACGAACAGTATCGAGGCAGCGGCATAGGGTTAATGTAAACGCGTCTGACCCTGAAAACTTTTATAAGATAGTTGTTATGATTCCCCTTTTCGACGACTTCATAACTCAGCTCGAAACGCAGGTTGAGGACCATAAGACCGTTCTATCATCATTATATATTTGGATCCCGTCAATACTTGGCAAAAGCAAAACAAAATTTAACGAAGAAAATTTTAAATTTTGTAAAAGATTTTTCGATTGGGGGACATTGAAGGCTGAGTTTCTACTGTTAAAGACAAAATGTCATGAACAGCCAGTGGCACAGCGTTCAAAGAACGCCATGACAGCATTAGGAGACTGCAGTAAAGATCTTTTTTCCAACATACATCGACCAAATATGAAATGTGAAATTTAAGATTATTTTATTTTCCTTAATCGCTCCCACCCTTAAAAATAAAAAGATATTTTTCAAAGATCATATCCCCCCCCCCTCCAAAATATTTGTCTGGCTACGGCCTTGCTTACCCACGTAACCAAAGAATGTAGAAACATACAGAAAAGCTACAATCCGTCTGGAACGGATCGTATGATACCCTATCCTCCTCTCTATAAAGTGGGCGTGGCCAAATTGCATTTTGTACTCAAATATTGCTATAATGTCGAACGTTTGAGGATGTTACATGTAAAATTTTATCAAAATAGGTTTTTTGATGATAACGCCCCCAAAAAGAGGGCGTGGCCAAAACTGTTCTATGGGTGAATTGTAGGGAATCTAAATACCCAAATATTTGGTCTTAACAAAATTTTTCGGTTTCATATAATTTAGTGAAGTTGTAAACATACAGAAAAGCTACAATCCGTCTGGAACGGATCGTCTGATACCCTATCCTCCTCTCTATAAAGTGGTCGTGGCCAAATTGCATTTTGTACTCAAATATATGTAGCTATAATGTAATGTAAAATTTTATCAAAATAGGTTTTTTGATGATAACGCCCCCAAAACGTGGGCGTGGCCAAAACTGTTCTATGGGTGAATTGTAGGGAATCTAAATACCCAAATATTTGGTCTTAACAAAATTTTTCGGTTTCATATAATTTAGTGAAGTTATAAAAAAGTAGGCGTGGCAGTGGGCGGATGTAAAAAAAATTTACACCTGTACTGTATCTTTTTCTTGGAAGCCCAGATATGAGATTTCAGCGTCCTAGTTAAAAATGTAAGGCCCAAAAATCGGTTTTGTGATGAAAACGCTCCCAAAAAGTGGGCGTGGCCAAAACTTTTGTATGGGTGGATTGTAGGGAATCTGAATGCCTAAATATTTGGTCTTAACAAAATTTTTCGGTTTCATATAATTTAGTGAAGTTATGAAAAAGTGGGCGTGGCAGTGGGCTTATTTCAAAAACTTTTACACTTGTACTGTATCTTTTTCTCAGAAGCCCAGATATGAAATTTCATTGTTCTAGCTCAAAATTTAAGGCCCAAAAAGCGGTGACATACGGACGGTCGGTCATCGCTCAATCTATTTCGCTATTGATGCTGATCACGAGTATATATACTTTATAGGGTCTATCTCGATTATTTCTCTATGTTACAAACTATGTGTCAAACTTAATATACCCTTAGGATAGGGTATAAAAACTAGATTTCAGTGATACAAAACAAAAGTTTTATACAACAGCAATACAAAAATAAAAAATTTAAAAATGAAAATAAAACTTACACATTTTTATACCCTATCCTAAGGGTATATTAAGCTTGACACATAGTTTGTAACATAGAGAAATAATCGAGATAGACCCTATAAAGTATATATATTCGTGATCAGTATCAATAGCGAAGACGATTGAGCCATGTAGGTCCGTCCGTCCGTCTGTCTGTATGTCACCACTTTTTGAGCTAGGAGGATGAAACTACATATCTGGGCTTTTTTTTTTTTTTTTTAAATGTTCTGCATCACTTAGGACTAAAGTCCTTTAAAGTTATAAACCCAGTGATGGAGTGAAAGGAAAAGGTATAGGAAAGTTAGAAGTTGGTAGGAAAAGGAAAGAGAGTTAGGTGACGATGCGCGTTGACTTTAAATCTTTGTAAATCATAATTTGATGGAAATATTGAGGACGGCAAGTCATTCCACATACGTGTTGAATGGCTAAAGAAAGTGCTTCTGAATTTGACTGTGCGACCGAAAATAGGATTCAAAAGATAAGGGTGTGCGGAAAAGGCCGCTCGTGTAGTACGATTAAACTGACGGACAGGCGGGACACAATTATAGATTTCGTCCGAACAGCTATGATGGAAATAACGGTACAGGACCGATAAACATCCAACATTCCGACGATGTTCTAGCGAAGGGATTTGGTTGCAAATTGATAGGTCACCGATCAATCTACATGCCTGACGCTGGACACGATCTAATAAACTCAGACATGTTACGGGAGCTCCCGCCCAAACGTGTGAGTTGTATTCGAGTTTTGGACGAATGTACGCTTTATAAATAGTAGCCAAGTCTGCAGGACTGAAAAAACGTTTACATCTCTTGAGGAATCCGAGGCATCTAGCGCCATTTTTCGCAGCTTCGGAAATCTGATGATTCCAGCGAAGGTCTGGGGTAACATGCATGCCAAGCATTGACAAGCTATTAGAATCCTCAATATCAGCTCCATTCATTTTTAGTTTGGCTACATTGATATCCCGCTTCAGAGACAGGAGACAGCACTGGGTTTTTGACGAATTGAACTCGACTCGGTTTTTAGCACCCCAATTGATGATTGCATCAATATCGGAGTTGAGCTCGGTTGACATTCGAATTCCGGTGAGACTCTACAGCTAGGAGTCTCAGCCGTGTAGTCGCCAAAAAGTAAGTGAAGTCAAGAGTACTGTCATCCGCAAAGGAATGGATTGGATTACGGGTAAGAGAGAGAAGGTCAATAATAAATATTAAAAACATGGTCGGAGAGAGGACTGAGCCCTGGGGTACACCAGCATTGGTTGAGAATGGGGTAGAAGTATATCCGTCCAATACAACTTGTATTGACCGATTACACAAAAAACTTGCAATCCATGAAGAGAAGATGCTGCCGACACCGTAAGTTAGGATTTTGCTTAAGAGGGCACTGTGCCACACTCTATCGAAAGCTATAGAGATATCAAGGGCAACTACTCGGCATTCGCCGTGATGGTGAATACTTTGGTTCCAACCAAACCGTACTGACGGTCATTGAGAAGACGGTTTCTTTCGATATATCTCATGAGATGGAAGTTAACAATGCTTTCCATGACCTTGGAGAGCACTGATGTTAAGGCAATGGGTCGGTAGTTCGAAGGGGAGGTTTTATCGCTCTTTTTAGGGATCGGCTGGACGTGCGCGAGTTTCCACCTATCCGGAAAGATGCCTGTAGAATATGACAAGTGGAAGAGCTTACGTAGAGGTTTAGCCAGGGAAGAAGAACACCTCTTCAAAACAAGGGGAGGGATCCCATCTGGACCTGAAGATTTGTTACTTTTAAGATCTTTGAGGACTCGAGCTACTGAGCGGGTTCGGAAAAATATTTGACCTAGTGAATATTGAACCGGATTCAGTAATGGTGGTGGAAGAGAAGTATCTGGCAAGGTGGAATTTGCAGCGACCATAGCTGCTAGCAGATTGGCTTTCTCTTGGGAGTCAGTGATACTTTGATCATTGTGGACAAGAGCTGGGATAGATGTTGAGGCGGAGCCTTTAATTCTTTTAACGAAAGACCAAAAAGATTTACTGCCTTTAGGACATTGCAGTATTTTTTGCCTCACTTTTTGGTCTCGTAGAAATTTCGCACGCTTTAAAATTGAGTTGCAGTCATTTCTAGCCCGTTTATAGCGACTACGGTTTTCCCCAAAAGGTGTTTGGCGCCATAACGCAAAAGCCTCTTCCTTCTTCCGGACGGCAATCGCACAGGTCGGATTGAACCAGAATTCTTGTTTGGGTTTGATACTAACAGTTTTACTTGGGATGAAGGAGCGCATTCCAAGTAAAACCAGGTCTGTGATCATGTCAGTAGCGGCATTTACATCTCTATCGAGGAAGCATAGAAACCAGTTAAAAGCCCTGAAGAACGAATTAAGACCACTCCAATCGGCATTCTCGTATTGCCAGATTGTTCTTCTAGGGTATCTTATGTTAACTGCATGCTGATGGGAGTGCGAGAATCCGATCTCCCCAGGGGAGCAGAAACTGCGATTGAATATTTGTCGGGAAGAGAGATTAAAAACAGGTCTAGAGTGTGTTGGCCGTGACCGTCAACATCGGGAATGTGCATGGCCTTGTCCACAAGCTGAATAAGGTGGTTAAACTCAGCGAAGATCTCTGTGTAACGACCTTCAGGTGTTGTTGGTCCAGAGTGGCGAACCCAACTAGTATTATGGACGTTGAAATCACCCGCAATAACTATTTCAGTTTTGGGATAGCGGGATAAAATACTAGTTATTGATTCAGAAATCATATCGAGGTGTTGAAATGTCAATTCTTTTCCTGAACCGGGGCTTCGATAAAGAAGACAGAAGTGAATTGAATGCTTCCCGATGGAAAATTTGATCCAGAACAACTGAAAAAGTGAATCATCTGAGCTACCGAATTGGAGCTGCAGTTGGAAGCTCACTTCATTATTTACGTAGAACGCGATACCTCTACGTGGCACAAATAACGGCACCAGTGTATATCCTGCTATTGCCAATTCACTGGGATCAGTGTCATCGTTAAGCTGGGTTTCACTTAGTGCCATTACCGCTGGTTTGTGCGTGAAGATATGGGTTGCAACAGCAAAGAAGTTGCCTCTTAGCCCACGAATATTAGTGTACGCAACCTCGAAAGTTTCCATCAAAAAATAATTTAAAACTATTTAAAAACTATTTTTGATGATAACGCCCCCAAACAGAGGGCGTGACCAAAACTTTTGTATGGGTGGATTGTAGGGAATCTGAATGCCTAAATATTTGGTCTTAACAAAATTTTTCGGTTTCATATAATTTAGTGAAGTTATAAAAAAGTGGGCGTGGCAGTGGGCGGATTTCAAAATTTTTTACACTCGTACTGTATTTTTTTCTTGGAAGCCCAGATATGAAATTTCAGCGTCCTAGTTAAAAATTTAAGGCCCAAAAATCGGTTTTGTGATGATAACGCCCCCAAAAAGTGGGCGTGGCCAAAACTTTTGTATGGGTGGATTGTAGGGAATCTGAATGCCTAAATATTTGGTCTTAACAAAATTTTTCGGTTTCATATAATTTAGTGAAGTTATGAAAAAGTGGGCGTGGCAGTGGGCGGATTTCAAAAATTTTTACACTTGTACTGTATCTTTTCCTCAGAAGCCCAGATATGAAATTTCATCGTCCTAGCTCAAAATTTAAGCCCCAAAAAGCGGTGACATACGGACGGACGGACGGTCATCGCTCAATCGATTTCGCTATTGATGCTGATCACGAATATATATACTTTATAGGGTCTATCTCGATTATTTCTCTATGTTACAAACTATGTGTCAAACTTAATATACCCTTAGGATAGGGTATAAACATACAGAAAAGCTACAATCCGTCTGGAACGGATCGTATGATACCCTATCCTCCTCTCTATAAAGTGGGCGTGGCCAAATTGCATTTTGTACTCAAATATAGCTATAGGGTAGGGGTATAATTAAATAGGATAGGGTATAATTAAATTAATTCAAGTATAAGTGCATGTTCCTTTATGCAAGGGTGAAAGATTTAGTCTCTTAGGACGATTTGTATTTGTTTGTGAGATGGGTGGTAGCTCATCCGGTTAGGGATTAGAATGTTGTTCGTCGGCTTCATGTTCGTCTACGATGGTTGGCCTGTTCGCAGTATTTATTGCTTTATTATCCGCAGAACCTTTTCCTCCTATTTCTTCACATGTTTGAAACTGAAACAGATCGGGTGAATTAATATTCCTGCTTACATCGTCCCTACGCGTTAGTTGATTTGCATGTCGCCTCCATATTTTATTTTCCACTTGAATTCCATAGAGGGCCGTGCCATTTGCTTGAGTACAATACCAGGTATCCAAGCTGGTAATGAACGATTGTAATTCCGACCGTAATTTCATCTGGATTAAAAACCGTCGGTTTAACTCCATGTCTGGTGTTGAATTGTTCTTCCATGTGTTTGTTAGCAGTTCTGACTTCATAAATCGGAGGGTAAAGCAAATCAAGATTTGTTTTCATTTTCCTTCCTAGCATTACTTAAGCCGGCGTCATGTTATTTGGCAACTGAGCATTCGGGGTCGTTCGGTAGGAGAACAGTAACGTTGGTAACATGTTTTCTTGACATCCCGCTCCGTTTTCTAATTTCTTCATACCCCTCTTGAAAATATCGACGAATTTCTCGGCTTGGCCAATGGATTGAGGGTGAAACGGTGGCGTCCGTATGTGTTCGATACCACCTTTTGCGCAAAATGAGGCGAATTCGGCGGACGTCTGGGAGTCCCGAATCTGGCTCGGCCTGTAGTCAAAGCCATTTGAAAAATTTCTGGCCACTTCGAATAAGCGTCGAATATGACCAAATACATCCTGCCTTTATATGGTCCCACGAAGTTTAGATGAATGCGTTGACCACGGTTTAGGAGGTTGCTGCCATGATGATAATGAGATTTTGACCGACGCTGGAGCTGTGGTGACACAAGCTGAACATTGGAACATGTTGGACCAATAGACACAACTGCACGCCAATGCCTTTATGAGGACCACCCCGGGATGACCTGAGTGTAATTGCTTAAGTACTGGTATCTGCAAAGACAATGGTATTACTACTTTGCTTTGTAATAAAATACACCCATTTGATTCGCTCAAACGCTCACGACGTCGGTAAAAGTACCTCAACTGACCATCCTTTATAGATTCTGGCCATGGCGTTTGAATGTATCTTCGGACTTGTTTTAACATAGCGTCTCGTGCCGTTTCCCCCTGTACCATCTCGAAAGTGACTGGCAACTGAAGAAATGCATCTGCCAAGATTGCTTTAACTTCAGCTTCCACGTGAATAGCTGCGATGACAAGGTCTTCTTCCGTAGGAGTGAAGTCACGGTTTATCAGTCGCGAGAGTGCATCGGCATATGCAAACTTTGTTGTGTTGATGTACTCTACGTTGAAAACGTACACGAGCAACGTAAGAGCCCAACGCTGCAGTCGATGTGCCGTATAGATTGGAATCCCCTTGGTCTTGGTTGGTTGGTGGTCTGTTCAGAGAATAAAATGTCTGCCATATAAAAACCTTTACGCAGAACACTAATGGGGCTTCTTTCTCCGATTGGCTGTAATTTTCCTCGGTTTTTATACCCTATCCTAAGGGTATATTAAGTTTGACACATAGAGAAATAATCGAGATAGACCCTATAAAGTATATATATTCGTGATCAGCATCAATAGCGAAATCGATTGAGCGATGACCGTCCGTCCGTCCGTATGTCACCGCTTTTTGGGCCTTAAATTTTGAGCTAGGACGATGAAATTTCATATCTGGGCTTCTGAGGAAAAGATACAGTACAAGTGTAAAAATTTTTGAAATCCGCCCAATCCGAAACCGAAAATTTTTGTTAAGACCAAATATTTAGGCATTTAGATTCCCTACAATCCACCCATACAAAATTTTTGGCCACACCCACTTTTTGGGGGCGTTTTCATCATAAAACCGATTTTTGAGCCTAAAATGTTTAACTAGGACGCTGAAATTTCATATCTGGGCTTCTGACGAAAAGATACAGTAGAAGTGTATATTTTTTTTAAATCCGCCCACTGCCACGCCTACTTTTTTATAACTTCACTAAATTATATGAAACCGAAAAATTTTGTTAAGTCCAAATATTTAGGTATTCAGATTCCCTACAATTCATCCGTAGAAGAGTTTTGGCCACGCCCACTTTTTGGGGGCGTTTTCATCAAAAAACCGATTTTGGTAAAATTTTACATGTAACATCCTCAAACGTTCGAGGTTATAGCCATATTTGAGTACAAAATGCAATTTGGCCACGCCCACTTTATAGAGAGGAGGATAGGGTATCAGACGATCCGTTCCAGACGGATTGTAGCTTTTCTGTATGTTTGTTAATGTGCGCGACACATGCATAACAGGCCTGGTTGATCTATCTTGTAATTTATGCATTAGTACACCACCAATGCCGTTCCTTGATGCGTCGGCCGCTACAATAATTGGTTTAGTTGGGTCGAAGTATATCAGAAGTAGTTCAGACTGCAAAGCCAATTTCGCCCAATTGCGAGAAATCTATTGGTTTTACTACTTTGAACTGATCGAGCCGATAAATTTCGTCGTTGACTTTTGAAATGGTTGCATACGGGATTGGGCGCTTTGGTCTGAAGCATGTAACAACACCAGGTTTAAGGTGCAGAACTGCTTCTGCTTTTGTGCATAGTCCCATAGATCCATCAAAAAGGTCAGCAAATTTTTACTTAGTTCGTGTTATCTGCTGTGCGATGCTTAAATCAGAAGTCGTTACTTCTGCCAGTTTGGTTGTCTTTACTGCGGAGCAGATCGCGTTGATTGGTAAATCAAATAATTGCAGAACGTCCATCCAGTCCAGTTCAAGGATGTTAAGCTCTTCCAGTTCGGTGACGTAACAGATTCCACTTGACTGAGCACCCCTAAAAGACATTTTAGGAATTGAAATTCTCCAAACAGTGGAACGGGTTGGCCGCTGGCGCTCTTTGCCGACTGCTCTGTTCTTTTTAAATTTGGACTACCCAATTGCATCCAGACTTCTTTGCACAAGATGGTTATGTCTGACGCGTCTACCTGTAACCGAATAGCTTGTCCATTAATTTGTACGGGAATGTACTTGCCTTTTGTTTCGATCTTAGCTTCTGCTTTGTTTTTCCCCTTGGTATGGCCTTGGTTGAAATACTTTTTGTTTTTATACCCTATCCTAAGGGTATATTAAGTTTGACACATAGTTTGTAACATAGAGAAATAATCGAGATAGACCATATAAAGTTATCATCAAAAAACCTATTTTGATAAAATTTTACATGTAACATCCTCAAACGTTCGATATTATAGCTATATTTGAGTACAAAATGCAATTTGGCCAAGCCCATTTTATAGAGAGGAGGATAGGGTATCATACGATCCGTTCCAGACGGATTGTAGCTTTTCTGTATGTTTATTTTATTATTTTGTCCAGTCTTTGAGCTTTCGCAAAACCCTTCCTTACGTACCAATATTTCTCGGAGTAATGTAGTTCACCACAGAACCAGCATGAACTCTTTGGCGATTTCGATTTCTTTGGTTGACGCACCAAATTGACCACACTTTCGCTTTCTCCACGACTCTCAACCAGCTCTACATCGTGCCTAAGCATAAGGATTCGTTCACATTCGTTTGCCAAATCAATTAGAGCCAATTTATTGCAATTTTCATTTGCTTCAACCTTTGTCAATAATTTTGTTCTGATGTCCAAATCGTAAGTGCTAGTCAGCCCACAGACAAAAATTAAACATTTAAAAATATCGGCGGTGATTGAGGTTATCTTAAACAGTTCACATTGCTTGTTCACAATACCAGCATACGTTTGAAAATCATGGGTGCGTTTCTTGCGAAGTTTTTCTTGAGAAGATCCGCGTTATAGTTTCATCGAACTTCAACTCCCGCGTTTTCTTCGGAAGAATTAGATTTGCGTAACGATTGTATGTGGGCTCATCTAACTTTCTTAGAAGGAGTCGCACTTTGCAAGAATCGTCTAATTCTTTACCCTCTTCTTTGAAAACGTCTTCATACCAGGTGTACCATTCGGAAAAGGTCAATCCAATGCTTGGATCGTAGACAAAACTTTGTATAGAGTTTGCCAATGTCTCCATGATTTTTTCTGAAGATGATTTTATTGTTGGTGACAGATTTTAGAATTTGCTGCCAAATCTCCTGTTGTCCCTTGAGAAATATGTAGCGTCCACTTTTTCTTTTCTTTTTATACCCTATCCTAAGGGTATACTAAGTTTGACACATAGTTTGTAACATAGAGAAATAATCGAGATAGACCCTATAAAGTATATATATTCGTGATCAGCATCAATAGCGAAATCGATTGAGCGATGACCGTCCGTCCGTCCGTCCGTCCGTCCGTATGTCACCGCTTTTTGGGCCTTAAATTTTGAAATATAGCTATAGGGTAGGGGTATAATTAAATAGGATAGGGTATAATTAAATTAATTCAAGTATAAGTGCATGTTCCTTTATGCAAGGGTGAAAGATTTAGTCTCTTAGGACGATTTCTATTTGTTTGTGAGATGGGTGGTTGCTCATCCGGTTAGGGATTAGAATGTTGTTCGTCGGCTTCATGTTCGTCTACGATGGTTGGCCTGTTCGCAGTATTTATTGCCTTATTATCCGCAGAACCTTTTCCTCCTATTTCTTCAAATGTTTGAAACTGAAACAGATCGGGTGAATTAATATTCCTGCTTACATCGTCCCTACGCGTTAGTTGATTTGCATGTCGCCTCCATGTTTTATTTTCCACTTGAATTCCATAGAGGGCCGTGCCATTTGCTTGAGTACAATACCAGGTATCCAAGCTGGTAATGAACGATTGTAATTCCGACCGTAATTTCATCTGGATTAAAAACCGTCGGTTTAACTCCATGTCTGGTGTTGAATTGTTCTTCCATGTGTTTGTTAGCAGTTCTGACTTCATAAATCGGAGGGTAAAGCAAATCCAGATTTGTTTTCATTTTCCTTCCTAGCATTACTTAAGCCGGCGTCATGTTATTTGGCAACTGAGCATTCGGTAACAGTAACGTTGGTAGCATGTTTTCTTGACATCCCGCTCCGTTTTCTAATTTCTTCATACCCCTCTTGAAAATATCGACGAATTTCTCGGCTTGGCCAATGGATTGAGGGTGAAACGGTGGCGTCCGTATGTGTTCGATACCACCTTTTGCGCAAAATGAGGCGAATTCGGCGGACGTCTGGGAGTCCCGAATCTGGCTCGGCCTGTAGTCAAAGCCATTTGAAAAATTTCTGGCCACTTCGAATAAGCGTCGAATATGACCAAATACATCCTGCCTTTATATGGTCCCACGAAGTTTAGATGAATGCGTTGACCACGGTTTAGGAGGTTGCTGCCATGATGATAATGAGATTTTGACCGACGCTGGAGCTGTGGTGACACAAGCTGAACATTGGAACATGTTGGACCAATAGACACAACTGCAAGCCAATGCCTTTATGAGGACCACCCCGGGATGACCTGAGTGTAATTGCTTAAGTACTGGTATCTGCAAAGACAATGGTATTACTACTTTGCTTTGTAATAAAATACACCCATTTGATTCGCTCAAACGCTCACGACGTCGGTAAAAGTACCTCAACTGACCATCCTTTATAGATTCTGGCCATGGCGTTTGAATGTATCTTCGGACTTGTTTTAACATAGCGTCTCGTGCCGTTTCCCCCTGTACCATCTCGAAAGTGACTGGCAACTGAAGAAATGCATCTGCCAAGATTGCTTTAACTTCAGCTTCCACGTGAATAGCTGCGATGACAAGGTCTTCTTCCGTAGGAGTGAAGTCACGGTTTATCAGTCGCGAGAGTGCATCGGCATATGCAAACTTTGTTGTGTTGATGTACTCTACGTTGAAAACGTACACGAGCAACGTAAGAGCCCAACGCTGCAGTCGATGTGCCGTATAGATTGGAATCCCCTTGGTCTTGGTTGGTTGGTGGTCTGTTCAGAGAATAAAATGTCTGCCATATAAAAACCTTTACGCAGAACACTAATGGGGCTTCTTTCTCCGATTGGCTGTAATTTTCCTCGGTTTTTATACCCTATCCTAAGGATATATTAAGTTTGACACATAGAGAAATAATCGAGATAGACCCTATAAAGTATATATATTCGTGATCAGCATCAATAGCGAAATCGATTGAGCGATGACCGTCCGTCCGTATGTCACCGCTTTTTGGGCCTTAAATTTTGAGCTAGGACGATGAAATTTCATATCTGGGCTTCTGAGGAAAAGATACAGTACAAGTGTAAAAATTTTTGAAATCCGCCCACTGCCACGCCCACTTTTTCATAACTTCACTAAATTATATGAAACCGAAAATTTTTGTTAAGACCAAATATTTAGGCATTTAGATTCCCTACAATCCACCCATACAAAATTTTTGGCCACGCCCACTTTTTGGGGGCGTTTTCATCATAAAACCGATTTTTGAGCCTAAAATGTTTAACTAGGACGCTGAAATTTCATATCTGGGCTTCTGACGAAAAGATACAGTAGAAGTGTATATTTTTTTTAAATCCACCCACTGCCACGCCTACTTTTTTATAACTTCACTAAATTATATGAAACCGAAAAATTTTGTTAAGTCCAAATATTTAGGTATTCAGATTCCCTACAATTCATCCGTAGAAGAGTTTTGGCCACGCTTACTTTTTGGGGGCGTTTTCATCAAAAAACCGATTTTGGTAAAATTTTACATGTAACATCCTCAAACGTTCGAGGTTATAGCCATATTTGAGTACAAAATGCAATTTGGCCACGCCCACTTTATAGAGAGGAGGATAGGGTATCAGACGATCCGTTCCAGACGGATTGTAGCTTTTCTGTATGTTTGTTAATGTGCGCGACACATGCATAACAGGCCTGGTTGATCTATCTTGTAATTTATGCATTAGTACACCACCAATGCCGTTCCTTGATGCGTCGGCCGCTACAATAATTGGTTTAGTTGGGTCGAAGTATATCAGAAGTAATTCAGACTGCAAAGCCAATTTCGCCCAATTGCGAGAAATCTATTGGTTTTACTACTTTGAACTGATCGAGCCGATAAATTTCGTCGTTGACTTTTGAAATGGTTGCATACGGGATTGGGCGCTTTGGTCTGAAGCATGTAACAACACCAGGTTTAAGGTGCAGAACAGCTTCTACTTTTGTGCATAGTCCCATAGATCCATCAAAAAGGTCAGCAAATTTTTACTTAGTTCGTGTTATCTGCTGTGCGATGCTTAAATCAGAAGTCGTTACTTCTGCCAGTTTGGTTGTCTTTACTGCGGAGCAGATCGCGTTGATTGGTAAATCAAATAATTGCAGAACGTCCATCCAGTCCAGTTCAAGGATGTTAAGCTCTTCCAGTTCGGTGACGTAACAGATTCCACTTGACTGAGCACCCCTAAAAGACATTTTAGGAATTGAAATTCTCCAAACAGTGGAACGGGTTGGCCGCTGGCGCTCTTTGCCGACTGCTCTGTTCTTTTTAAATTTGGACTACCCAATTGCATCCAGACTTCTTTGCACAAGATGGTTATGTCTGACGCGTCTACCTGTAACCGAATAGCTTGTCCATTAATTTGTACGGGAATGTACTTGCCTTTTGATTCGATCTTAGCTTCAGCTTTGTTTTTCCCCTTGGTATGGCCTTGGTTGAAATACTTTTTGTTTTTATACCCTATTTTTATACCCTAAGGGTATATTAAGTTTGACACATAGTTTGTAACATAGAGAAATAATCGAGATAGACCATATAAAGTATATATATTCGTGATCAGCATCAATAGCGAAATCGATTGAGCGATGACCGTCCGTCCGTCCGTCCGTATGTCACCGCTTTTTGGGCATTAAATTTTGAGCTAGGACGATGAAATTTCATATCTGGGCTTCTGAGAAAAAGATACAGTACAAGTGTAAAAATTTTTGAAATCCGCCCACTGCCACGCCCACTTTTTCATAACTTCACTAAATTATATGAAACCGAAAAATTTTGTTAAGACCAAATATTTAGGCATTCAGATTCCCTACAATCCACCCATACAAAATTTTTGACCACGCCCACTTTTTGGGGGCGTTTTCATCATAAAACCGATTTTTGAGCCTAAAATGTTTAACTAGGACGCTGAAATTTCATATCTGGGCTTCCGAGAAAAAGATACAATACTAGTGTAAAATTTTTTTACATCCGCCCACTGCCACGCCTACTTTTTTATAACTTCACTAAATTATATGAAACCGAAAAATTTTGTTAAGACCAAATATTTGGGTATTTAGATTCCCTACAATTCACCCATGGAACAGTTTTGGCCACGCCCACTTTTTGGGGGCGTTATCATCAAAAAACCTATTTTGATAAAATTTTACATGTAACATCCTCAAACGTTCGATATTATAGCTATATTTGAGTACAAAATGCAATTTGGCCAAGCCCATTTTATAGAGAGGAGGATAGGGTATCATACGATCCGTTCCAGACGGATTGTAGCTTTTCTGTATGTTTATTTTATTATTTTGTCCAGTCTTTGAGCTTTCGCAAAACCCTTCCTTACGTACCAATATTTCTCGGAGTAATGTAGTTCACCACAGAACCAGCATGAACTCTTTGGCGATTTCGATTTCTTTGGTTGACGCACCAAATTGACCACACTTTCGCTTTCTCCACGACTCTCAACCAGCTCTACATCGTGCCTAAGCATAAGGATTCGTTCACATTCGTTTGCCAAATCAATTAGAGCCAATTTATTGCAATTTTCATTTGCTTCAACCTTTGTCAATAATTTTGTTCTGATGTCCAAATCGTAAGTGCTAGTCAGCCCACAGACAAAAATTAAACATTTAAAAATATCGGCGGTGATTGAGGTTATCTTAAACAGTTCACATTGCTTGTTCACAATACCAGCATACGTTTGAAAATCATGGGTGCGTTTCTTGCGAAGTTTTTCTTGAGAAGATCCGCGTTATAGTTTCATCGAACTTCAACTCCCGCGTTTTCTTCGGAAGAATTAGATTTGCGTAACGATTGTATGTGGGCTCATCTAACTTTCTTAGAAGGAGTCGCACTTTGCAAGAATCGTCTAATTCTTTACCCTCTTCTTTGAAAACGTCTTCATACCAGGTGTACCATTCGGAAAAGGTCAATCCAATGCTTGGATCGTAGACAAAACTTTGTATAGAGTTTGCCAATGTCTCCATGATTTTTTCTGAAGATGATTTTATTGTTGGTGACAGATTTTAGAATTTGCTGCCAAATCTCCTGTTGTCCCTTGAGAAATATGTAGCGTCCACTTTTTCTTTTCTTTTTATACCCTATCCTAAGGGTATACTAAGTTTGACACATAGTTTGTAACATAGAGAAATAATCGAGATAGACCCTATAAAGTATATATATTCGTGATCAGCATCAATAGCGAAATCGATTGAGCGATGACCGTCCGTCCGTCCGTCCGTCCGTCCGTATGTCACCGCTTTTTGGGCCTTAAATTTTGAAATATAGCTATAGGGTAGGGGTATAATTAAATAGGATAGGGTATAATTAAATTAATTCAAGTATAAGTGCATGTTCCTTTATGCAAGGGTGAAAGATTTAGTCTCTTAGGACGATTTCTATTTGTTTGTGAGATGGGTGGTTGCTCATCCGGTTAGGGATTAGAATGTTGTTCGTCGGCTTCATGTTCGTCTACGATGGTTGGCCTGTTCGCAGTATTTATTGCCTTATTATCCGCAGAACCTTTTCCTCCTATTTCTTCAAATGTTTGAAACTGAAACAGATCGGGTGAATTAATATTCCTGCTTACATCGTCCCTACGCGTTAGTTGATTTGCATGTCGCCTCCATGTTTTATTTTCCACTTGAATTCCATAGAGGGCCGTGCCATTTGCTTGAGTACAATACCAGGTATCCAAGCTGGTAATGAACGATTGTAATTCCGACCGTAATTTCATCTGGATTAAAAACCGTCGGTTTAACTCCATGTCTGGTGTTGAATTGTTCTTCCATGTGTTTGTTAGCAGTTCTGACTTCATAAATCGGAGGGTAAAGCAAATCCAGATTTGTTTTCATTTTCCTTCCTAGCATTACTTAAGCCGGCGTCATGTTATTTGGCAACTGAGCATTCGGGGTCGTTCGGTAGGAGAACAGTAACGTTGGTAACATGTTTTCTTGACATCCCGCTCCGTTTTCTAATTTCTTCATACCCCTCTTGAAAATATCGACGAATTTCTCGGCTTGGCCAATGGATTGAGGGTGAAACGGTGGCGTCCGTATGTGTTCGATACCACCTTTTGCGCAAAATGAGGCGAATTCGGCGGACGTCTGGGAGTCCCGAATCTGGCTCGGCCTGTAGTCAAAGCCATTTGAAAAATTTCTGGCCACTTCGAATAAGCGTCGAATATGACCAAATACATCCTGCCTTTATATGGTCCCACGAAGTTTAGATGAATGCGTTGACCACGGTTTAGGTTTTAGGTTTAGTTGCTGCCATGATGATAATGAGATTTTGACCGACGCTGGAGCTGTGGTGACACAAGCTGAACATTGGAACATATTGGACCAATAGACACAACTGCACGCCAATGCCTTTATGAGGACCACCCCGGGATGACCTTAGTGTAATTGCTTAAGTACTGGTATCTGCAAAGACAATGGTATTACTACTTTGCTTTGTAATAAAAACGTCGTCGGTAAAAGTACCTCAACTGACCATCCTTTATAGATTCTGGCCATGGCGTTTGAATGTATCTTCGGACTTGTTTTAACATAGCGTCTCGTGCCGTTTCCCCCTGTACCATCTCGAAAGTGACTGGCAACTGAAGAAATGCATCTGCCAAGATTGCTTTAACTTCAGCTTCCACGTGAATAGCTGCGATGACAAGGTCTTCTTCCGTAGGAGTGAAGTCACGGTTTATCAGTCGCGAGAGTGCATCGGCATATGCAAACTTTGTTGTGTTGATGTACTCTACGTTGAAAACGTACACGAGCAACGTAAGAGCCCAACGCTGCAGTCGATGTGCCGTATAGATTGGAATCCCCTTGGTCTTGGTTGGTTGGTGGTCTGTTCAGAGAATAAAATGTCTGCCATATAAAAACCTTTACGCAGAACACTAATGGGGCTTCTTTCTCCGATTGGCTGTAATTTTCCTCGGTTTTTATACCCTATCCTAAGGATATATTAAGTTTGACACATAGAGAAATAATCGAGATAGACCCTATAAAGTATATATATTCGTGATCAACATCAATAGCGAAATCGATTGAGCGATGACCGTCCGTCCGTCCGTATGTCACCGCTTTTTGGGCCTTAAATTTTGAGCTAGGACGATGAAATTTCATATCTGGGCTTCTGAGGAAAAGATACAGTACAAGTGTAAAAATTTTTGAAATCCGCCCACTGCCACGCCCACTTTTTCATAACTTCACTAAATTATATGAAACCGAAAATTTTTGTTAAGACCAAATATTTAGGCATTTAGATTCCCTACAATCCACCCATACAAAATTTTTGGCCACGCCCACTTTTTGGGGGCGTTTTCATCATAAAACCGATTTTTGAGCCTAAAATGTTTAACTAGGACGCTGAAATTTCATATCTGGGCTTCTGACGAAAAGATACAGTAGAAGTGTATATTTTTTTTAAATCCGCCCACTGCCACTCCTACTTTTTTATAACTTCACTAAATTATATGAAACCGAAAAATTTTGTTAAGTCCAAATATTTAGGTATTCAGATTCCCTACAATTCATCCGTAGAAGAGTTTTGGCCACGCCCACTTTTTGGGGGCGTTTTCATCAAAAAACCGATTTTGGTAAAATTTTACATGTAACATCCTCAAACGTTCGAGGTTATAGCCATATTTGAGTACAAAATGCAATTTGGCCACGCCCACTTTATAGAGAGGAGGATAGGGTATCAGACGATCGGTTCCAGACGGATTGTAGCTTTTCTGTATGTTTGTTAATGTGCGCGACACATGCATAACAGGCCTGGTTGATCTATCTTGTAATTTATGCATTAGTACACCACCAATGCCGTTCCTTGATGCGTCGGCCGCTACAATAATTGGTTTAGTTGGGTCGAAGTATATCAGAAGTAATTCAGACTGCAAAGCCAATTTCGCCCAATTGCGAGAAATCTATTGGTTTTACTACTTTGAACTGATCGAGCCGATAAATTTCGTCGTTGACTTTTGAAATGGTTGCATACGGGATTGGGCGCTTTGGTCTGAAGCATGTAACAACACCAGGTTTAAGGTGCAGAACTGCTTCTACTTTTGTGCATAGTCCCATAGATCCATCAAAAAGGTCAGCAAATTTTTACTTAGTTCGTGTTATCTGCTGTGCGATGCTTAAATCAGAAGTCGTTACTTCTGCCAGTTTGGTTGTCTTTACTGCGGAGCAGATCGCGTTGATTGGTAAATCAAATAATTGCAGAACGTCCATCCAGTCCAGTTCAAGGATGTTAAGCTCTTCCAGTTCGGTGACGTAACAGATTCCACTTGACTGAGCACCCCTAAAAGACATTTTAGGAATTGAAATTCTCCAAACAGTGGAACGGGTTGGCCGCTGGCGCTCTTTGCCGACTGCTCTGTTCTTTTTAAATTTGGACTACCCAATTGCATCCAGACTTCTTTGCACAAGATGGTTATGTCTGACGCGTCTACCTGTAACCGAATAGCTTGTCCATTAATTTGTACGGGAATGTACTTGCCTTTTGATTCGATCTTAGCTTCAGCTTTGTTTTTCCCCTTGGTATGGCCTTGCTCGAAATACTTTTTGTTTTTATACCCTATCCTAAGGGTATATTAAGTTTGACACATAGTTTGTAACATAGAGAAATAATCGAGATAGACCATATAAAGTATATATATTCGTGATCAGCATCAATAGCGAAATCGATTGAGCGATGACCGTCCGTCCGTCCGTCCGTCCGTATGTCACCACTTTTTGGGCCTTAAATTTTGAGCTAGGACGATGAAATTTCATATCTGGGCTTCTGAGAAAAAGATACAGTACAAGTGTAAAAATTTTTGAAATCCGCCCACTGCCACGCCCACTTTTTCATAACTTCACTAAATTATATGAAACCGAAAAATTTTGTTAAGACCAAATATTTAGGCATTCAGATTTCCTACAATCCACCCATACAAAATTTTTGACCACGCCCACTTTTTGGGGGCGTTTTCATCATAAAACCGATTTTTGAGCCTAAAATGTTTAACTAGGACGCTGAAATTTCACATCTGGGCTTCCGAGAAAAAGATACAATACTAGTGTAAAATTTTTTTACATCCGCCCACTGCCACGCCTACTTTTTTATAACTTCACTAAATTATATGAAACCGAAAAATTTTGTTAGGACCAAATATTTGGGTATTTAGATTCCCTACAATTCACCCATAGAACAGTTTTGGCCACGCCCACTTTTTGGGGGCGTTATCATAAAAAAACCTATTTTGATAAAATTTTACATGTAACATCCTCAAACGTTCGACATTATAGCTATATTTGAGTACAAAGTGCAATTTGGCCACGCCCACTTTATAGAGAGGAGGATAGGGTATCATACGATCCGTTCCAGACGGATTGTAGCTTTTCTGTATGTTTTTTTTTTTATTTGTTGGTTCGATCAAAAATCCTTGTCGCCACAATATATTGTGTTTCTTCAATGACAGTTGACAACAAACTAACTTTTATTTACTGAGAACTACCTCACAATTCATTGGCGGAGTTGTTCATTAAGTGTACAACATAGTGCAATTTGAAATTTTTTTATAATGAAGAGAGAAATGTGTTTTAATGCTCAGCATTTATAGTAAATTAAAGGAAAAAGGATACTCGTATCGGGAAATTGGCCAAACCGTTAACAGGAACCATGTTTCTATAAAAAAAATTATTAATGAATTTGATACATTTGAAACATCGTAAAATTTCAAACGAAAAAATAGACAAAGAAAGGTACATAGAACAGAAGCAAGCTAAATTGTGCCTGAAGTCAGACAAAATCCCTGTTCAAATGCAGTTAAAATTATGAAAAACATATCAATAACATCCGAAAAACATACAGAAAAGCTACAATCCGTCTGGAACCGATCGTCTAATACCCTATCCTCCTCTCTATAAAGTGGGCGTGGGCAAATTGCATTTCGTACTCAAATATGGCTATAACCTCGAACGTTTGAGGATGTTACATGTAAAATTTTATCAAAATCGGTTTTTTGATGAAAACGCCCCCAAAAAGTGGGCGTGGCCAAAACTGTTCTATGGGTGAATTGTAGAGAATCTGAATACCCAAATATTTGGACTTAACAAAATTTTTCGGTTTCATATAATTTAGTGAAGTTATAAAAAAGTAGGCGTGGCAGTGGGCGGATGTAAAAAAATTTTACACTTGTACTGTATCTTTTTCTTGGAAGCCCAGATATGAAATTTCATCGTCCTAGCTCAAAATTTAAGGCAAAAAAAGCGGTGACATACGGACGGACGGACGGTCATCGCTCAATCGATTTCGCTATTGATGCTGATCACGAATATATATACTTTATAGGGTCTATCTCGATTATTTCTCTATGTTACAAACTATGTGTCAAACTTAATATACCCTTAGGATAGGGTATAAACAAGTTTGTTCGAATACTGTATGGCGAACATTGCATAAATCGGGCTTACATGGTAGAAGTGCTAGAAAACCATTTAACCATCTGAAATAAATAAAGGTAGTGATTACATTTAGAAAAAAAATACTCATACCTATTTCGTTTTGGAACAACATTTTATTTACAGACGAAAGGAAATTTAAAATTTTTAAAGCCACACAAACAAAAACATTTGTAGAAAAAAAACATACAGAAAAGCTACAATCCGTCTGGAACAGATCGTCTGATACCCTATCCTCTTCTCTATAAAGTGGGCGTGGCCAAATTGCATTTTGTACTCAAATATGGCTATAACCTCGCATGTTTGAGGATGTTACATGTAAAATTTTATCAAAATCGGTTTTTTGATGAAAACGCCCCCAAAAAGTGGGCGTGGCCAAAACTGTTCTATGGGTGAATTGTAGGGAATCTGAATACCTAAATATTTGGTCTTAACAAAATGTTTCGGTTTCATATAATTTAGTGAAGTTATAAAAAAGTAGGCGTGGCAGTGGGCGGATTTAAAAAAAATTTACAATTCTACTGTATCTTTTCGTCAGAAGCCCAGATATGAAATTTCAGCGTCCTAGTTAAACATTTTAGGCCCAAAAATCGGTTTTGTGATAAAAACGCCCCCAAAAAGTGGGCGTGGCCAAAAATTTTGTAAGGGTGGATTGTAGGGAATCTGAATGCCTAAATATTTGGTCTTAACAAAATTTTTCGGTTTCATATAATTTAGTGAAGTTATGAAAAAGTGGGCGTGGCAGTGGGCGGATTTCAAAAATTTTTACACTTGTACTGTATCTTTTTCTCAGAAGCCCAGATATGAAATTTCATCGTCCTAGCTCAAAATTTAAGGCCCAAAAAGCGGTGACATACGGACGGACGGACGGACGGTCATCGCTCAATCGATTTCGCTATTGATGCTGATCACGAATATATATACTTTATAGGGTCTATCTCGATTATTTCTCTATGTTACAAACTATGTGTCAAACTTAATATACCCTTAGGATAGGGTATAAACATACAGAAAAGCGGCAATCCGTCTGGAACGGATCGTATGATACCCTATCCTCCTCTCTATAAAGTGGGCGTGGCCAAATTGCATTTTGTACTCAAATATAGCTATAATGTCGAACGTTTGAGGATGTTACATGTAAAATTTTATCAAAATAGGTTTTTTGATGATAACGCCCCCAAAAAGTGGGCGTGGCCAAAACTGTTCTATGGGTGAATTGTAGGGAATCTAAATACCCAAATATTTGGTCTTAACAAAAATTTTCGGTTTCATATAATTTAGTGAAGTTATAAAAAAGTAGGCGTGGCAGTGGGCGGATGTAAAAAAAATTTACACTTGTACTGTATCTTTTTCTTGGAAATTTCAGATATGAAATTTCAGCGTCCTAGTTAAAAATTTAAGGCCCAAAACTCGGTTTTGTGATGAAAACGCCCCCAAAAAGTGGGCGTGGACAAAACTTTTGTATGGGTGGATTGTAGGGAATCTGAATGCCTAAATATTTGGTCTTAACAAAATTTTTTGGTTTCATATAATTTAGTGAAGTTATGAAAAAGTGGGCGTGGCAGTGGGCGGATTTCAAAAATTTTTACACTTGTACTGTATCTTTTTCTTAGAAGCCCAGATATGAAATTTCAGGGTCCTAGTTAAAAATTTAAGGCCCAAAAATCGGTTTTGTGATGAAAACGCCCCCAAAAAGTGGGCGTGGCGAAAACTTTTGTATGGGTGGATTGTAGGGAATCTGAATGCCTAAATATTTGGTCTTAACAAAATTTTTCGGTTTCATATAATTTAATGAAGTTATGAAAAAGTGGGCGTGGCAGTGGGCGGATTTCAAAAATTTTTACACTTGTACTGTATCTTTTTCTCAGAAGCCCAGATATGAAATTTCATCGTTCTAGCTCAAAATTTAATTCCCAAAAAGCGGTGACATACGGACGGATGGACGGACGGACAGACGGACGGACGGACGGACGGACGGACGGACGGACGGTCATCGCTCAATCGATTTCGCTATTGATGCTGATCACGAATATATATACTATATAGGGTCTATCTCGATTATTTCTCTATGTTACAAACTATGTGTCAAACTTAATATACCCTTAGGATAGGGTATAAACAAAGAATTAAGTGAACAAAATACTAGGGGCACAGTAAAGTATGGGGGTGGTTAAGTGATGGTGTGGGGGTGTATGGCAGCATCTAGGGTAGAGAATCTTGCCTTTATTGAAAGTTCAGCTTGCGTAGTCAGCAAGACTATCTAAACATACTAAAGAATAACATGCACCCGAGTGTAGGCAAATTAGGTATGATTAGCAATGCAGTCCTTGAACCAAACAACGATACTAAGCCTACCTCGCGGTTTGTTAAGGAATGATTTCTTTATAGAACTGCGAAACAGATTTATCGCCTTCCCAATTATCAGACCTTAACCCCATAGAGTATGGGGGAGCCGTCCATATGGGATCATATGGACGGCTCACATATGGGTCTGATATTTATTATTCCTGTAATTACGCAAGCAAAAAAAGGCTTCAGGTAGCGTTTAACAGTACAACAAGATATGTTTTCGGACTGCGTGGATATGAACGGGTGTCAAACTTTTGCTGGCGCTTATTCAATATGACATTTGAGAGCCTTCTTCAGTTTCGCACATTAACTCTACTTTGCCACATCTTATTGTCACATCAACCAACCCATCTCTTCGAAAAACATACAGAAAAGCTACAATCCGTCTGGAACGGATCGTATGATACCCTATCCTCCTCTCTATAAAGTGGGCGTGGCCAAATTGCATTTTGTACCCAAATATAGCTATAATGTCGAACGTTTGAGGATGTTACATGTAAAATTTTATCAAAATAGGTTTTTTTATGATAACGCCCCCAAAAAGTGGGCGTGGCCAAAACTGTTCTATGGGTGAATTGTAGGGAATCTAAATACCCAAATATTTGGTCTTAACAAAATTTTTCGGTTTCATATAATTTAGTGAAGTTATAAAAAAGTAGGCGTGGCAGTGGGCGGATGTAGAAAAATTTGACACTTGTGCTGTATCTTTTTCTTGGAAGCCCAGATATGAAATTTCAGCGTCCTAGTTAAAAATTTAAGGCCCAAAACTCGGTTTTGTGATGAAAACGCCCCCAAAAAGTGGGCGTGGACAAAAATTTTGTATGGGTGGATTGTAGGGAATCTGAATGCCTAAATATTTGGTCTTAACAAAATTTTTCGATTTCATATAATTTAGTGAAGTTATGAAAAAGTGGGCGTGGCAGTGGGCGGATTTCAAAAATTTTTACACTTGTACTGTATCTTTTCCTCAGAAGCCCAGATATGAAATTTCATCGTCCTAGCTCAAAATTTAAGGCCCAAAAAGCGGTGACATACGGACGGACGGACGGACGGACGGACGGACGGTCATCGCTCAATCGATTTCGCTATTGATGCTGATCACGAATATATATACTTTATAGGGTCTATCTCGATTATTTCTCTATGTTACAAACTATGTGTCAAACTTAATATACCCTTAGGATAGGGTATAAAAATAAGAATGGGCTTCTCTCACAGATCTAGTCAGTTGATTCATCCAAGGTATTTATCCCTCACATCTGAACTTCAGTTTTTTGTTTTTTATACCCACTTGTGGAATTCTTTACCGCGGAATATTAGAAGAATTTACAACACAACAAGAGTTAAAAGAGAACTTAAATTATATTTATCTCAAAGTAGATGAAAATTTATTTTATTATACTTTAGTTTATTTTATGGTTAATTGAATTAAATAAAAATATTTTTTGTTTTTTCCTAATTTGAATTAATTTGTTTCTTTCTCTTTTATTTATTTTTCTTCTTTTAAATATCATGTACTTATTGTGTAGCTCTCAGTTATACAATTAAATCTTTCTTAAACTTATCACTATTTTATAAGATATTGTATCTTACTCTGAATAAGCTTGTCATAATAAATTGAATTGAAAATTGATTCTCTTCTACAAAACGTTCAGCTTCGTAAATGGTCGCTACGTAAATGGCCGATGCCGTTTTGTTTACAAAATTCTGTGAACGCTGCGGATGTGAATTGTTGTCCGTTGTCTGTGACTATGGCTTCTGCTAGTCCTTCAATATTTTTCGCAGTGCCTGAATTGTCGCAATGGTAGTAGTGTTTTTCATTGGTACAGCAAAGAGGAAATTGGAGTACGCATCGATACAAATAAGCCATTTGTCCAATAAAAGGTCCGGCAAAATCAATATGAATCTGTTGCCATGGCAGTGCTGGCATTGCCCAGGAACTCCAACACTACTGCTCTTGAATCTATGGCCTGGTCAATTTGGGTCATCAACAATATCTTCTTGCTAGCTGCTTCATCCGCACTACTCTCCAATGACCTTCGTGCAACATATTTGTTACCTTCTCACGTAGAGGGTGTGGTATTACAACTCTAACGTGCTCCGTTTGAAGTAAAGCAAGTCCTCTGTACTCTGACAAAGCCATTCTCCTGATAAAACATACAGAAAAGCTACAATCCGTCTGGAACGGATCGTCTAATACCCTATCCTCCTCTCTATAAAGTGGGTGTGGCCAAATTGCATTTTGTACTCAAATATGGCTATAACCTCGAACGTTTGAGGATGTTACATGTAAAATTTTATGAAAATCTGTTTTTTAATGAAAACGCCCACAAAAAGGGGGCGTGGCCAAAACTGTTCTATGGGTGAATTGTAGGGAATCTGAATACCTAAATATTTGGACTTAACAAAATTTTTCGGTTTCATATAATTTAGTGGTTATAAAAAAGTAGGCGTGGCAGTGGGCGGATGTTGATTTACAATTCTACTGTATCTTTTCGTCAGAAGCCCAGATATAAACTTTCAGCGTCCAAAAATTGGTTTTATGATGAAAACACCCCCAAAAAGTGCGCGTGGCCAAAACTTTTGTATGAGTGGATTGTAGGGAGTCTGAATGCCTAAATATTTGGTCTTAACAAAATTTTTCGGTTTCATATAATTTAATGAAGTTATGAAAAAGTGGGCGACAGTGGGCGGATTTAAAAAATTTTTACACTTGTACTGTATCTTTTTCTCAGAAGCCCAGATATGAAATTTCATCGTCCTAGCTCAAAATTTAAGGCCCAAAAAGTGGTGACATACGGACGGACGGACGGACGGACGGACGGACGGACGGTCATCGCTCAATCGATTTCGCTATTGATGCTGATCACGAATATATATACTTTATAGGGTCTATCTGGATTATTTCTCTATGTTACAAACTATGTGTCAAACTTAATATACCCTTAGGATAGGGTATAAAAAAGAAAATACATGTTGTATAGCTTATATTTAGTGGCGTAGCCATTATTTTGGATTACTGCAGCACATCGTCGAGGCATGGAGTCAATAAGATTGTCAATTATATGCGTGGGGATGTTATTCCAGGCAATTTGAGTCTGTTGAAGCATGGAGTCGAAATTAGGGCACTTCGAGCGATCAATTCTCTGATCTACAATTTCCCATAGGTTCTCTATGGGGTTGAGATCAGGCAATTGTGCTGGTCTCTTCATAACAGCAATATTGTTTTCGTTAAACCAATCCTTTACAATTTTAGCCGTATGTTTGGGATCGTTGTCATGTTGGAAGATCCATTGCAGCGGCATATTCTCCTCAGCACGAGGAAGCAAAACATTTTGAAGAATCTCCCGGTACATGTAACAATTCATTATTGCATCAATCTCGTGAATTGGTCCGACTCCTTGACTGGAAAAACATCCCCAGACAATAATATTACCTCCACCGTGCTTAATTGTAGTCCTTGTGAAACGGGGATTTAATCGTTCGCCATTTGGCCTCCGTCCAAAATCCGTCAGATCTCTTTAAATTAAATTTGGACTTATCGGAGAAGAGCACCATTTTCCATTTCGTCATAGTCCAGTTTACATGTGTCATTGCAAACTCATTCGCGGCAGTGATAGAGACGAAACTCCTAAAACTATGCAAAAAAAATTTCGGATCCACGGCAAAAAAAAATATATATATGGATATGTGCATATGCAGAGAAATCCCATAGGAAGAATTAAATTTTTAAACCTTGATATATCCTAAACTAGCGAAAACAAGATTTTTGATACTTGATATTTCGGTTTTATTTCATCGAGAACAAATCAGGGGTGGAATCCTCTAAGATGATAGTTGATAGTCACACTTTTGATAGTCGAAGTTGATGATTACACTTTGTTTTTTGTTGACGATCACAATTATCCCTTTTGCTCTCTCTAAGGTTTTGTTTGATTGTTTTTGTGTAACACCTAATTAGGTGTCACTTTTACATAGATTCATTTCTGTTTTCGGGGCCGCTTTCCATTATGGCCACCTCGCAAAAAATTAAAAAAAAATATTTTTAAATGTAGAATGGGCTCCTAAACACGAATATGATTATTTTGCGCGCAAACTATTATTAACAAAGTTATTAACATTTGAAGTTCCCAAAAGACCTCTAAACTGAACGCATTTTCGAGGTATTATTCACAGAAAAGTAGCAATTTCTCTTCAATTTCCGCTTTCTAACATCATATTCTTTGTTTTAAAATTGTAAAATATTATAAATAAATAGTAGAAATAAACAAATACTTACTTACTTACTTAGGTGGCGCTACAGTTCGGGGTGAACCTGGGCCTCAACGAACAAGCCTCTCCAGTTAGCTCGGTCCTTAGCTAACTGCCTCCAGTTGCGCACTCCAAGCTTGTTCAGGTCCCCTTCAACTTGTGCGCGCCACCTAAGGCGAGGTCTTCCTCTACTGCGTTGTCCCTCCGGGTGTGATTTGAAGACTCTTCGGGCCGGAGCACTGGTGTCCATTCGCTCTACATGTCCTAGCCATCTCAAACGACTAATGCGCAGTTTTTTGGCTAGGTCTATGTCGCTGTACAGCTCGTATAGTTCGTCGTTGAATCTTCTCCTCCAAAGCCCGTCAACGCAAACGGGACCGAATATTTTTCGAAGAATTTTTCTCTCGAAACGACCGAGGATATCTTCATCCGCTTTTGATAAAGTCCAAGCTTCAGCGCCATAAAGCAGGACTGGGATGATCAAGGTCTTATATAGAGTCTCCTTAGTTGTTCGGGATAGGGCCTTACTACTCAATTGCCTTCTGAGCCCAAAGAAACAGCGATTGGCAAGAGTTATTCTTCGTTTTATTTCTGCTGAGGTGTTATTTTCAGAATTGATAGCAGAGCCGAGGTAGACAAAGTCCCTTACTACCTCAAAGTTATAGCTGTCGATTGTGACGTTCTGTCCAATTCGTCAATGTTGTGTGTCCCTTCTGGTAGACAGCATATACTTGGTTTTGCCCTCGTTTACCGTTAAACCCATTTTGGCCGCTTCTGTTTCAATACTAACGAACGCACCGGTGACAGCCCGCTGTGTTCTTCGAATAATGTCAATATCGTCGGCATACGCTAGTAGTTGCACAGACTTTTGAAAGATTGTGCCTCCGGTGTTGGCTTGTGAGTTTCGCACAATTCTCTCAAGAACGATGTTAAAAAAATCACATGACAGCGCGTCACCTTGTCTAAATCCTTTTTTGACATCAAAGGTCTCGGTGAGATCGTTACCGACGAGTTTGGCAGGGATGCCAAAACTAGACATGGCTCTGTATAACTCGTCTCTATAAATGCTGTCATATGCGGCCTTGAAATCGATAAAAAGATGGTGGGTATCGATTTGGACTTCTTGGGTTTTTTCCAGGATCTGCCGAAGTGTGAAGATTTGATCGATTGTGGACTTTCCTGGCCTGAAACCACACTGATAGGGCCCAATCAGGTTGTTGACGAAGGGTTTCAGACGTTCACACAATATGGCAGATAGGATCTTGTACGCGATGTTGAGGAGACTGATACCTCTGTAATTGGCGCAATTGAGGGGATCTCCTTTCTTGTGGATTGGGCAAACGGTGCTGAGATTCCATTCATCAGGCATACACTCATCTGACCAAATTTTAGAAATGAGTTGGTGTATGCTCTCTACCAGGTCATTTCCAGCTGCTTTGAATAACTCGGCTGGTAAGTCGTCAGGTCCAGCAGCCTTGTTGGACTTAAGTTGGGATATTGCTATCCTTACTTCGTTTTGGTCAGGTGGACGGAAGTTTTGGCTATCATCGTCTATGTTGAATGGTTCATTCTGCCTGACAGCGGGATGTTGGTCTTCGTCGCCGTTATACAGTCTGCAGAAGAAGTTTTTCCATATTCTCAGCACCGACTGTGACTCTACTACGAGGTTTCCTTCTTCATCTCTACAGGCTTCTGTACGGGTCTTGTTGGCCTGACACGTTCTTTTTACCTGTTGGTAAAACTTCCGCAGCGCCGCTTTGTATGCTTGCTGTTTAGCTGCATGTGCTTGCCGGCACTCATCGTCAAACCAGGGGTTTCTAGGTGATGGTCGGGTGAAACCCAGCACATCAGTTGCGGCACTTCTGATGGCTTGTTGGCAGCGTTGCCACTGGTCTTCGGCGCTTGATGCTGGCGGCATAGGAGTAGTTGAGAGGTTTCGGGATACGCGTTCGGTGAAGGTTCTGGCGATCTCTTGCGATTGCAGCTTTTCGACGTCAAATCTTCTCACAGTAGTTCTTCTTAGTTGTGGCGTTTGGGATATCCGCATTCGTACCTTGGCTGCAACAAGGAAATGATCCGAGTCCATGTTGGCTGCTCGGAAGGTTCGGACATCCAGAATACTGGAGGCATGCCTTGCGTCGATCGCAATGTGGTCAATTTGATTGACCGTTTGATGATCAGGAGATCGCCATGTCCCCTTGTGGATATTGAGATGAGGAAACCGTGTGCTTGCTATACTGACATTTCGCCCCGCCGCAAAGTCAATAAACCTAAGTCCGTTGCCAGACGTGGTGTCGTGTAGGCTGTGCTTTCCAATCGTCATACCTAGGACGATTTTAACGTCATACTTAGGACATTGCTCATATGTTTTGTCGAGGAGCTCGTAGAAACTTTCTTTGGTGGCGTCATCCTTGTCCTCTGTGGGGGCATGAGCGCATATTAGGCTTATGTTCGCGAATTTAGCCTTGATGCGGATTGTCATAAGACGCTCGCTCACGTGTCGAAAGCTCAAGACTTCTTGCCTAAGTCTGCCGCGTATGACGAACCCACATCCAAATAAGCGCTGTTTCTGTTCCCTATAGCAATCACCGTAGTATACGTCACAGTTTTTCATCCTCTTTTTGCCCGGGCCATCCCATCGCACTTCCTGGATGGCGGTGATATCTGCATTGTAGCAGTCTAGGGCCTCTGCTAGTTGTTCGGCTGCACGCGGCCTGTTAAGGGTTCGAACATTCCACGTGCAGATCCGAAGATCGTTGTCCTTATTTCGTTTGCTGGGGTCGTCAACAGTGGGATCATCCTTATCCGAGGCTTGTCGTTGTGTCGTAACTACTGGTTTTTTACGTGGTAGGGAAGTTACCCCGACGCACAACCCCCAACCTGGAGGACCAGTTCCTTTTTTTACCCCTAGGACAAGGGGCCGGATATTCCGGAGTCAGTACCCCGCTTCGGGGATGTGAGCGCTGCCGTTGGCCCATTAAGGATTCATCCGCCACCAACTCTATTCCAACACCCTGACTCAGTATTGAAAATCCCTATAGACCTGGAATTCGAATATGTCGAAGCAGCTCATATAGGGATAACACTAATAGTTCGACCTAACTGGAACTGGTTGACGCCACCGTTGATTCCATCTAGGGAATTCGTCCGCCGCCGCCTGAAGCAAGAGAAGGTGCCTTAGTGAGAAGACACTCCTCCCCCCTCTCTCGTTCGCTGCCACCAACAACCTTCCAAAGGGGTTGGTTACCCAATCTCCAGTTGAGGTACTAGGCACCCAGCAGCCACCATCGTGGAGGTGTAGAGTAGGAGTTGATAGTGAGAGGCTAAAGCGAGAACGCTTGTGTTCCCATATGTTCCGCATCACTACCCTTTGACCACTAGAAATAAACAAATAAAGGTAATAAAAAACAGTAGTCATAATTCTCAAAAATGACGGGTATATTCGTAATTCCCTAGAAATATGCAATACTAAATAATATGTGCAAAAGTTGGTGAGGAGCCCATTTTACATACAAAAATCTTTTTTTTTAAATTTTTTGCGAGGTGGCCATAATGGAAAGCACAGCCCTGTTTTCTACGATTATTAGTGAATAAGTGTTATTTGCTCTCTGCAATTATTTTATAACGCTGTTGATGGAAAACTAATAACTCTAATGTATGTACGACTGCTTCGATCTGATTTAAGAAATAACTCAAATATTTTGGAACTTTCGATTCCAATGGAAGCGTTTTTAGATCGGAAGTCGGAATCGGAAGTTCCAAAGAGTTATTTCTCAAATCAGGTTTGGAATCCTCTAAGATGATAGTTGATAGTCACACTTTTGATAGTCAAAGTTGATGATCACACTTTGTTAGCTCTCCGTAAAGCGATCGCAAAGAATTACTTAAAACTTGGTAGCACAGCTGTTTTTTTGTCAGTGATAGAGACAAACATACAGAAAAGCTACAATCCGTCTGGAACGGATCGTATGATACCCTATCCTCCTCTCTATAAAGTGGGCGTGGCCAAATTGCATTTTGTACCCAAATATAGCTATAATGTCGAACGTTTGAGGATGTTACATGTAAAATTTTATCAAAATAGGTTTTTTTATGATAACGCCCCCAAAAAGTGGGCGTGGCCAAAACTGTTCTATGGGTGAATTGTAGGGAATCTAAATACCCAAATATTTGGTCTTAACAAAATTTTTCGGTTTCATATAATTTAGTGAAGTTATAAAAAAGTAGGCGTGGCAGTGGGCGGATGTAGAAAAATTTGACACTTGTGCTGTATCTTTTTCTTGGAAGCCCAGATATGAAATTTCAGCGTCCTAGTTAAAAATTTAAGGCCCAAAACTCGGTTTTGTGATGAAAACGCCCCCAAAAAGTGGGCGTGGACAAAAATTTTGTATGGGTGGATTGTAGGGAATCTGAATGCCTAAATATTTGGTCTTAACAAAATTTTTCGGTTTCATATAATTTAGTGAAGTTATGAAAAAGTGGGCGTGGCAGTGGGCGGATTTCAAAAATTTTTACACTTGTACTGTATCTTTTCCTCAGAAGCCCAGATATGAAATTTCATCGTCCTAGCTCAAAATTTAAGGCCCAAAAAGCGGTGACATACGGACGGACGGACGGACGGTCATCGCTCAATCGATTTCGCTATTGATGCTGATCACGAATATATATACTTTATAGGGTCTATCTCGATTATTTCTCTATGTTACAAACTATGTGTCAAACTTAATATACCCTTAGGATAGGGTATAAAAACACCTAAAACTATGCAAAAACTCCTAAAACTACGTAAAAACGTACAGAAAAGCTACAATCCGTCTGGAACGGATCGTATGATACCCTATCCTCCTCTCTATAAAGTGGGCGTGGCCAAATTGCATTTTGTACTCAAATATAGCTATAATGTCGAACGTTTGAGGATGTTACATATAAAATTTTATCAAAATAGGTTTTTTGATGATAACGCCCCCAAAAAGTGGGCGTGGCCAAAACTGTTCTATGGGTGAATTGTAGGGAATCTAAATACCCAAATATTTGGTCTTAACAAAATTTTTCGGTTTCATATAATTTAGTGAAGTTATAAAAAAGGCGGATGTAAAAAAATTTTACACTTGTACTGTATCTTTTTCTTGGAAGCCCAGATATGAAATTTCAGCGTCCTAGTTAAAAATTTAAGGCCCAAAAATCGGTTTTGTGATGAAAACGCCCCCAAAAAGTGGGCGTGGCCAAAACTTTTGTATGGGTGGATTGTAGGGAATCTGAATGCCTAAATATTTGGTCTTAACAAAATTTTTCGGTTTCATATAATTTAGTGAAGTTATGAAAAAGTGGGCGTGGCAGTGGGCGGATTAAAAAAATTTTTACACTTGTACTGTATCTTTTTCTCCGAAGCCCAGATATGAAATTTCATCGTCCTAGCTGAAAATTTAAGGCCCAAAAAGCGGTGACATACGGACGGACGGACGGACGGACGGACGGTCATCGCTCAATCGATTTCGCTATTGATGCTGATCACGAATATATATACTTTATAGGGTCTATCTCGATTATTTCTCTATGTTACAAACTATGTGTCAAACTTAATATACCCTTAGGATAGGGTATAAAAATTTCGGATCCACGGCAAGAAATAAAAAAATATGTTATGAGAAATCCCATGGGAAAAAAAATTAATTTTTAAACCTTGATATCTCCTAAACTAGGTGAAAACGATATTTTTGGTACTTAACATTTCGGTCTTATTTCATCGAGAACTACAAAACAGCGTTTTTAGATCTTGACGCATCGGAAACTATAGTATCCCCTTCCATTGGAATAGGAAGTTCCAAAAAATTTGAGTTATTTCTCAAATCAGATCGAACTAGTCGTGCATATGTACATTAGAGTTATTTAGTTTTTCATCAACACTTGCGTTATAAAGTAATTGCACTTATTCACCAATAATCATAGAAACAGAAATGACTCTATATGAAAGTGACACCTAAATAGGTGTCACACAAAAACTATCGCAAAAATGTGATGATCACGCTGATGATCACCTTAGAGAGAGCAAAAGGGATAATTGTGATCGTCAAAAATCTACTATCACCTTAGAGGATTCCACCCCTGATCATGAATATACATATGTACATATAACTTTATAGGGGGATATTACGATTTCCGAGGCACGAAGTTTTGAATACGCAGTTTTGTACATCTCGATGAAATAAGCACAAAATATAAAGCACCAACATTCTCGTTTTCGCGTAGTTTAGAAGATATCCATATTTAAAAATTCAATTATTCCTATGGGATTTCTCTTTGAATAGGTATGTATATGTATAATTTTTTTGCCGTGGAACCCAAAATTCCACCTAAACTAGTTGAAAACGAGATTGTTGGTACTTTATATTTTGATCTTATTTCATTGAGAACTACAAAACTGCGTTCTCAGAAGTTCGTGTCTCGCAAATGGTAATCGCGCCCTTTATAGGGTACTAGCTTAAACCTCGCCCGCTTCGCCAGGAACACACAGCGCGTCGAATGTATTTTTTTTTGTACTCAGCTGTACACACCACAGCGGTATCGCACACAAAAAAGTCTAAGTTTTTTTTCAATGTTTTTGAATGTTTTTGCCTATCACCTTTGTTCCGTAATTATCTACATTTTAAAACAAAAATTAACTAAATCGGTTGAAAATTACAGGCGGTACATACATTTTTCCTCTTAGTTTTATATATATAGTTATCTGAATTAGTTCTCTACCTTACAAATTATGTGTCAAACTTAATATACCCTTAGGATAGGGTATAGAGGCCGTATAGCAAGGTATGATTGCATTTTTATTCAGATTTTTTGGCATCACCTATACTTGGCGCACTCACAATTTGCATGAAAACAGTTGAAAGATTTTTCAAACAATCAACAATATTTATTTCATTGCATCTTTATTAAGGGCAAGTTTTAATTTTTACTGTGTAAAACAAAAATGCAGAAATAAAAAAGGGTCTTAGCTGAAAAAAATTGCTTGATTCGTTACTTTAATTTAAATGAAATTATTATCTTTTGCCTTTCTATGAAAGGGAACAGTAGAATTACAATCGGAACACATCATGTTCATGTTTTTTTTATCGTAAAGGATGCCAATATATAACGCACAATTTTTTAATTTTTAATTATTTTACAATTCATCTTCACATTTTACATCTACCCAACAATGAAAGGTTTAATTATTCAAGGTCATCTATAATTACACCGCCAACAGGTCCTTCTCCTAGTCCACTAGGAACAACATCCGACAATGAACTACTGGCGGCTACAATTCTTGGTCCTTTATCCTCGTCTGCTTCTGCTGCAGCTCGACTTCCGAATTCTTGCATTTTTAGAATAAGCATTCCAAAAACTTGCGCTGGCAGCGAAGTTTGTAAAACCTGTAACAGTCTGGCAGGCTGACCACATACAACAATAGCATTTGCTAAATGTTCAACACCACTCTCATAATCTCCGCGACCAATAAGCGTCTCCCCCAATTGAATTTCTTGAAGGAAATACCTAAATGAAAAGTAAAATATTTTCTTTATTATGTAAAAATTAAATCAAATCTTAAATTAAATATTAAATTAAATTGTTTAGAAACTAAGAAATACCCAACTTATCACTCAGATATTCACCACAAAAAAATAACAAGAAATTAAAATGATTCAACCCGTAAAAAGCCGGAAGCATAAAACAACGATAAAATATTGAGAAAAGCTGCATTCTGTTTGCTACAATCTTCTTTCTGATCAGCCTTAACAAAGAATAAACACTTTTGGATTGAACTACTAGTAGTGATAACTTTGATACATTCATACATACTACATAGATATGTATGTGTTATTCGTAAATATACATACCTGCATATGTACATATGTTATTTGCAAAATAAGTTATATTAGTAGATTATTCCAATATGTACCTGAATATTCGGTATTAAAATGAGATTCGGAGATGAACTTTAAGTAAAGTCGGTGGATTTAACTGTTTTGTTTTACTGCTAACTTTGAATGAGTTTGGTAAATGAAATACTAAAGTGGATAGCGTAACTTTTACTATGAAGGTGCGTAATGTGTGATTAGAAGAAAAGACTTATTATTAAAACATTAGAGATCACTATGGAACTAGTTCGTACGTCAGATACACTTATGTACATATGCATATCCAGTGTGATACAAGATATTGGATATCCGGACTCTTGCTCTGGAACCAGTTTGATATTTTTTTTCCTGCTTTGACCACGAACCAAGACCACCTCTCTCCACATTTTTTGGTCCAAGCCATGCCGGTTTATTTATTCAATAAACTGGAAAAGATGTTGGAAAAGAGTTGGTGGCGGATGAACCCTTAATGGACTTAAGGGTATGTTCGAACCCTTAATAGACCGCGTGCAGTCGAAGAATTAACAGAGATTCGAGAATGCTATAAAGCAGACATCATCGCCATCCAGGATGTGCGATGGGATGGGGCGGACAAAAAAGGAGGAAAAACTGTGACATCTATTACGGTGATTGTTGTAGAGAGCAGAAATCTATTTGGATGTGAATTTGTCATGCGGCAGACTTAGGCAAGAAATTTTAGGCTTTTGACACGTGAGCGAGCGTCTTATGACAATCGACATCAAGGGTAAATTCGCCAACATAAGCTGATGCCCCTCAGAAGACAAGGACGGAGCCACCAAAAAATATTTCTAAGAGCTCTTCGACAAAACTTACAAGCAATCTCCTAAACGGGACGTTAAAATCGTATAGGGTGATTTTAACGTTAAGATAGTAAAGAACATTTTTGGTAGGACGAATGTCGATTAGGATCATTTGCCGGATCCACAAGGAGAAAGGAAGAGGTATTAGTCTCCTTAACATCGCGTACAAAATGTTATCTGCCATACGGTGTGAACACGTGAAACACTTCGTCAATACCCTGATCGCCCTCTATCAGTGTGGTTTCAGGCCAGGAATGTCACAGTCGATCAAATTTGCACACTTCGACAGATCCTAAATAAAACCCAAAAAGTTGAAATCAATACCCACCATCTTATTATCAATTTTAAGGCCGCATATGACACCATTTATAGAGACGAAGTCTGTGCAACTAAAGGGCTTTTCCATAAAGACATAACAATTTTGTTTTTAAATAAAACAGAATAATTGCAATATCGGGCTGAAATTTATTTTAGGTGTATACCAGTATAGTTATTTAAGGAATTCGATCTCGTTCATATGACCACCTCGCGAGCACGTTTGCAGCGATCGATTTTTGGAGCCAATTTTCCACCACTCTTTCACACATATCGGCCGGAACGTTGGCAATTTTGCGTTCGATATTGCTCCTGAGCTTCTAAAAGGTGTCGTGGTGTTCACATAAACCAACGACTTACGGTAATCCCATAAAAAGAAATCCAACGGCGTTGAATCGCATGAGCGGGGTGGCCATTCGACCGGACCATTTCTCGAGATTACACGATTACCGAACTTCCACTTCAATAGATCAATTGTTCGACCAGCTTTGTGGCATATGGCACTATTTTGTTGGAACCACTTTTATATTTGCGGCGCTTCAAATGAGTCGTCAAAGTCGTCTGAAATGTCAAAGAATGTGGATTGTATTTTTCGACGATGATCGTCGCTTTGTGTGAGACGTTTGTCGTGGAAATGATATATTTTTGTCGTCGATAATTTTGCGGACGATTGTGTGATTAAATGTTAAAGAAAAGTATGTGTATTTTATTTTTAACTGACGAAATGAACGGATATGTCAGTTATAGTATTTTCACTTGCACCTATACCTATAGGGCAAGTATTGGTTTCGTGAAAAATTTCGAACTCGAGATTTTAATCAAACTTGACATTACTATGATAGAGAAGTCCAAAAAAGTGGGTCCGCCAATTCCGTCTGTATGTCTATTCGACTGCAGCCTAAACGGCTAAACGGATTTGCTCCAAACTCTGGGGTCTGTGGGATAATCCCTAGAGGCGAAATTGGAATTTTCATTCGATTTTCATGCTGATTTCACTAAAAATAGATTTTCTCGAAAACGGCTTTAACGATTTTGATAAAATTTAATATGTGAGTTAGTTTGGGTATATGCTATTAGGTGGCATACCACGTTTTGCGCGAAAAATGCGTATAACGGTAATTTTATAAATTGGCTGTTTCTCGGCTATTTCTTCAGCGATTGAGCTTAAAATTAATATCTGAGGTGAGTATGACAAAGACAAAGATATGACGTACCAGGTTTTGGAACTGCCACGCCCACTTTTCAAAAATATACCTTTTTTTCAAAATTTTGACTAGAAATCGAAAAATTTGTTAAAACATAAACTTTGAATTTCAGTGCCTATAAAATAAGGTGCAAGTACGTACGACCCAGTCGTGCACTTTATTTTTTTATTCATTATTGGTTTGAGTGAAGAACTATGTGAAGAGTGAATTGAAAAAAACAAAGGGTCAAAATTAAGTCCTAAATGGATGTGAAATCAAGTGTCTTAGAATTATGAAAGAGAGAAGAATAACAAAAGCTTCAAATATTGGAATACTATAGTAGAAATAGACGCAAAGAGCTAATATTGGTTGGGACAGGTGCAAAATTTTCGAAGAAATACGAGTAAAAAGGTGTTATAAGTGTGGGTTTTAATCATGTAGCTGTTGACTGTAAAAATAAACTGTTGTGGTGAACATGAATCCAAAAATTGTCATTGAAAAAAGAAAGAATTGTGTTAACTTGTTTAGTAACAAACCAAAGACTGGGTTTAAACTTAGATGTTAACTATAATACGATGGACTACAAAAAGAAGACGTATTTTATATTAGCAATTAAACAAACAGTGTGATAAAGAACACTTATCTTACTTATCGGGTATACATTTAAATGTTGAAGGCATAACTTGCAACTTTGAGTTAATCGAAGATCTTGTTTCCCAAAATAACTTAGATTTTTTGCTGTTAACTGAAATACATCTTACGGATGATATAGAAAGCTATGAGGTCTCTTTGCCTGGTTATAGAAGATATGTCTGTTTGTCAGATTCCTGACATACAGGCGGAGTACCGATATACATATATGTGAGAAACAGTAAAAAATCATCTAAAAAAAAATAGCTTAGTACGGGTAAGACAAATATGGATCTCAGCAGTTAAAATTTCATATGGACGGGAAGTGTGGAACTTTATTGTTATATATAGATCAAAATCACAAACGGTAAGTGAATTTGTTAATTTATTAAATGAAGGGGTTCCGGAAAACTCAGAAGATTATGAAAATGTTATAATTGCTGGAGATTTTAATATAGACTTTATTAATAACACGGATAACTACGAACTGAATTATGTAAATATATTTCTGTGCCAGAACGGTCTTAATTAGTTAGTACGTGAGCCAACAAGAATTGGTCAAACATCAAGACCCCTTATTGACTATGTGCTTTAAACGCCTTAGTAAAAGTTCGAAGAGATTGGAAGATTTCAGACCATGAAACTATGTGCATTAAACTTTTTACTAAAAAACCTAAATCACATTGCATAAGTAAAATAAAATGTATTCATTACTACTTATAAACGACAATTTGAGAATGGATTTAAGAAAATTTTTTTAGAAAATTCGTGTAGTGACTTAAATACATATGCAATGAGTTATGAGAATGCAATAAAATATGCATTAGCCAAGTTAGAAAAAAAAGGGTTGTTGTGAATAAAAAGTGTGCCACTTGGTATCACAGGGAATTAGAGTCTTAAACAAGAAAAAATGTGTCTTTATAATAGAGCTTTATATTCAAATACAATTACAGATTGGAATAAATACAAAGTGAAAAGAAATCAATCAATCAATAAAATATCAGTGCGTGAAAACCAAAAATGTATACATAGAATCAAAAATAAAGGACAAGGCCGGTGACCAAAAAGGTCTTTGGAAAACTCCAACGTGTAAAAGTAAATGACACCTTTTCAACCCCACGAGATATATTCATCGGAGAACCCAAAGGTTCAGTGTTGGGAGTTCTTCTTTTCCTTCTTTATATCAACGATTGTGGGTTCTACCGTGCTGCAAAATTTGCCTTTTTGCAGATGATACACTCATATACGTCAGTGGCGAAAACTTAAGTATTTTAGAGACTGTCCTTTAGAGAGAGATGGATGCAATTTACGTGCAGCTGTGTAAAAACAAACTAAAACTAAATGTACCAAAGACTAAGTGTATGTGTATTAACAGTGTCGCATCTAGTGTAAATATTGTAGTAAACGGCGCATTAGAGTGTGTTAAAGAAATTAAGGTGTGTATATTGATTTTAAACTGAAATTTGAATACCACGTGACAAAATTATGTGCCAAAATAACTAAAAAAATTTGGATTCCTCAGAAGAATTCAGAAATGTATTTCAAAAAGTTGTGCATAAACCATCTATAATACAATTGTCCTTCCTCATTTTAATTATTGTTCGTATATCATTTACATGTATTCTGAAAAAAACCAAAGAAAGTTTCAGCTTTTGCAAAACAAGGCTATGAGGACTATTTTAAAATGCAGCAAGTATACGCCAATATTTGAAATGTTGCGACTTGGTTGGTTAAATGTTAGGCTGCGGCCACGCAGTGAGAGACGAGCGACTGAGTGATTGAGCGACGAGCGATTAGTTGCGAAAATGCTATTGTCAAGTGTAGTTCGTCGTAGTTTTTTAGTTGAAAGTCGCGTTCATATTTATAGAACTATTATAAGATCGAGAAAGCGAAGATTTGGTGTACAACCCATAAATCAAGAAAGGCAAATTATGGTGAATTTCATCACTTACATATGTATGTATGTATATCAAAATTTTCGCAGGTATCCAGACCGATTTTGAGCTAGAAGGATGAAATTTCATATCTGGGCTTCTGAGAACAAGAACGTGTGTAAAAATTTTTGAAATCCGCCCACTGCCACGCCCACTTTTCCATAACTTCACTAAATTATACGAACCGAAAAATTTTGTTAAGACCAAATATTTAGATTATCTACAATTCTCCCATATATGTATTGTCTTTAGCCACGCCCACTTTTTAGGACGTTTTCATTAAAAAACGTTTTCATTAAAAAACCGATTTTGATGAATTTTTTCATGACAGATCCTCAAACGTTCGAAGATAGCGTTGTAATTTAAAACATACAGAAAAGCTACAATCCGTCTGGAGCGAATCGTATGATACCCTATCATCCTATCATCGACATCTGTCGAGTCGAGGCGTTTGGAATTTCACATTGCGTAACTAAAACGACACGACTCTCTGAACACTTAGATTCCACATACATTCTACACACTGCACGCATGTGTTTTGACATTTGAGTCGACGAATTTATATTTTTCGTGACTTGGTGGAAAATATTTTAAAAATAAACTAAAAATTAATCAAATGTTGAAATTAATTTGGGACTAGATGATGAATGAGTGGGTGATTCTATGGACGAAGACGATGGTTACTTTGACCAAGATAATTCAGTGAAAAGATATGTATGTCTTTCCAATGGCGACTAACATCACTTTTATTATGCCCTTTGTAATTGATTTTGCCAAAGGGATATTTTTCCATTTCATGCAATAATTGTTGAAATTGTCTTTTATTTGTTATCTTTATTCTGAAAAATACTATAACTGATATATTCGTTCATTTCGTCATTCAAAAATTAAATACACATATTTTTCTTCAACACTAAGTCACACAGTCGTTCGCAAAATTATCGATGACAAAAATATAACATTTCCGCGACAAACGTCGTCAAAAAACGCCTCAGACAATACCGACGATCGTCGCCGAAAATTACAATCCACATATTTTGACATTTCAGGCGACTGTTGTCGATCGTCGTCGCGACAAATGTCGTTCATTTGTCATCGCCAATGCCAAACAGTCGCGTCGTTTTTTTTAGAGTCGTAGACGACGACGACAATAAGGGTGATTGTAATTAGTCTTAAGAATTTTTTTTTTTTAAACTAATAAAAACGCAATAATAATAATAATAATAATAATAATAATCTAAATGAGCTTGTAGAGACAGTGAAATCAGTTAACAAAACTAATGATTGCTACGGTTTAAGCAGCAAAATAATTTGGGACTGTAAGGACGAAATCCTAATGAAATCGTAGTGGAGTACATATTTCCGGAAAGCTAGAAGATCGCGGATATGGTACCAGTGGAAAAGGTAAAACATGCTAAAAGCCCAGAAGAATGAAGACCTATACACGTTACCTACCTATGGAAGCCCTAGTATGTAAACAGTTATCCCGTTTTGTAGAAGAATAAACAATTTTGTGTGTAGAACAGTCAGGTTTTAGGCGCGGACATTATTGTGAAACTTCTATCAGCTGGGTCATAAACGAATGGAAGAAAGAAATCGTGAAGGAAAATGTTATACACTTAACGTCCAATTTGACGTACAACGAATGGCCATTTTGATTCCACTGACATCTCTTTATACATCACTAAATAACGAATGATAAAAATTTTTACTACTTTGTTACATAAACGAATGATATTCAATTTCAAGAAAAAAAACACAAGGAACAAGACATGAAATTCGTTGATCTTTTTTCTTACGCGTCTCTGGAGTTTGAATGCTGACGTGGAAATTTGGAATTGAAGCTGAAGGTCTAATCATTCAAGATGAGCAAAATAAGACAGTTATGCTGCTGGTATAGTTCAAAAGACCAAACATGACGCAATTGAGAGTTTCAAAAACTGCAGAACGAAACAGGATTAATCCACGTATTAGTACTACGGCAATTGCAGGAGTAAGCTTGTCATAATTTTTCAACTCAAAATTAGTTGGATTTTTGTAATCTTCTAATATAGTAAAGAGGTTTTTAATCATCAGCCGGTGTTCTGTTTTCACTTTTTACTTATTTTACGGACGAACATTTTGGTTTATATATGCACATATAACGAATTTTTCGATATAAAGAAATGACATTATATCTTTCGTTATACTGGACGTTCAGTGTATTAGCTGTTTTCCTGGACCTCAAACGAGCATTTGAAACTACAGATAGCAAAATATTCGCAAGTATGCTATATAAATATGGTATTTGTGAAAAAGAATTAAAATGGTCTACTTGTCTGGTAGAACACAAAGAGTAAGAGTAAAAGACACTTATTCAGACTCCTTGCTAATACCCATTGGTATACCACAAGGCTCGATCTTAGTTGTACTACTGTTTTTACTTTATATAAATGATTGCAGAGATTCCCTATGTCATTTTAAAATGTGTCTGTTTGCAGATGATACACTTATATGCATACCTGAGTGGAAGAGATAGCAGTGTTACTATTATCCAGGAAGAAATTGACAATATGAATAATGGTGGCTTATATAACAAATAACAGGTACAATCTTCTGAACATTGGTGACTTCAGGCTACCTTTATACAGAAGAGCACACACCTAAAACAACATGCTGTATATTACCAGATGGAATTAAGTATCTTTCAATGTATTTAAATCTAGACTAAATTTTCTATTAAAAAACAATATTATTTAAATATGTATATTGTAATTAGTATTACGAGTTTTTACAAATAAAAGCATGAAAAACTGAAAAAAAAAATCCAAGTAGAGACACACAACATCGACGAATAGGACAGAACACAATCGACAGTTATAACTTTGAGATACTAAGCCACTTTGTCTGTCTCAGATCTGCTATAAATTCTGATAACATTTTAGCAGAAATTAAACGAAGAATAACTCCTGCCAATCGCTGTTGCTTTGGGCTGAGAAGGCAATTAAGTATTAGAAACCTACCCCGGACAACTAAGGAGATTTTATAAAAGACCTTGTTCATCCCAGTCTTGCTTTATGGCGCTGAAGCTTAAACACTATCTAAAGCGGATGTAGATGTCCTAGGTCGCTCGTAAAGAAAGATTTTTCGTAAAATTTTCGGTCCCGTTTGCGTTGACGGGCTATTGTCAGCGAGCTGTTACCTAGTATTGAAACAGAAGCTTTCAAAATGGCTTTACCGGTAAACGAAGACGAAACCAAGTGCATGCTGTCAACAAGGATCACACAACAACGAAGAATGAGGCAGAACGACACAATAGACAGCTATAAAAATATACAGATAGAGGCATTGTTTTCTAATAACATTGCTTCTACTAGCATTGATTATTATCGTTATTCAATGTGAATGTATACATACATATGTACATAAGATATAAATATATATGTATGTACATAGATATATAAATACGTACATATGTAAATAAAATACGTACATACATACATACATATGTATGTATGTATGTACATATATGGAATAGATATAATCTAATCTAAATGTTTTATGAAATATGAATTTCAAGAAAATTTATAATTTATACATAACGTAATTACATGAACATACTATTAGATTTCAATGATCATTTTAGTTTTCTTGTGAAAATATTGTTTATTTCTTTACTCTTGCTTATTTTCTCGTAAGAGCCTAGAAATGAAATCATGGTAGCTCAAAATTTAAGGCCCAAAAAATAGTGACATACAGGCGGACACGGGCTAATCGACACATTTATTGATACGTACATATGTATATAAATATGTACGCATATATTCTAATGTCTCAGATATTTTTATAAAAAAAAGTATGTATCAAACTTTCATATACCCTTAGGAAAGCAGGATTATTAACATAGAAATGTCCATCAATATATGCATGAAAATGACAAAATCTACACTGACTGTAAGGAAAAGAAAACGTCAAGCAGTCCTTATTGATAGCAACATGCTCTAGCAAGTGGTAGATACGAAATTCCCAGTAGCTACGTTACATAATAGTAACATGACTTATTATTTTAAATCGACATTTTGACCATTTTCACTACTTATAAAGTAAACGATAAATAATATTTTTGGTTTCAACTAAACACATGTAAACATATGGAGCAAGACCTTAATTACCTTTCAATGGCCTCGTGGTCATTCAAATTAGGCATACCATTCTTCGACGTATTGCCGTTTTTACGCTGGCGACGCCTCCCTGAAAATTTGTTTTATAAAATTCATGAATGAAATTAAAATACAACATACTTTCGCGAACTTTCTTTTTATATTCAGGATCACTACGACGTTTTTTGTCAAAATAAATGCAATATCCAAGAAATAAAGTTCCAGCAACACCAGCAGCAATCCCAATCGTAGTTTTGTTTATTTCAATCATGGTAACCGACGATATATTTTGATAATATTTTGATCCTCAAATAAAATGGTAATGGACAAACTCAAATTTTTCTTAATATAAGGCCCGAATTCAAATAAAAGTTGACAATTTTCGGGCACAAAATTCATTTACAAACCGCCCGAATCAAATAACCTTCCATTACGATTTCAATCTTATTTGAGAGACGAGGCTTACAGCTAACGGCTTCGGACTTCAGAAATGTTAGTGCGTTTCTAAATATGCGCTAATGTTAGCGCCAACAAATTCTAGCCGTGATTTATTCTGCCTCCACCCAAAATTAAATCCGTGATTTAGCACAATAATATTTCGATTTATGCTATGTCCCCACCAAAACTAAATCCGGGATTTAGCTATGATTTCCCTAAATCCATCTAAATCTTCACTAAAACTCCAGGGTTTACCATACAATTTGACGGCTATCAATAGACCTTTTCGCCTGCTTGTCAAAACTGTGACATTAAAGCTGTTACGGACTTTTGGTGGCCAAACAAAGGGCGAAATCGTATGAAATATCTTTTTAAGGTGGAAAGAACTGTATAATGTGCTCTATTTATAATATATTTTTAAGTTTCTTGTATGCAAATTCATAGATACAAATGTTGATATTCAGATATGCAATAAAATGCCGGTAAAGTGGTATTTATAGTACCATAGTATCGCGTGAAACATTAGCTCTCCGTTTAGTTCGTGAAACATTCTCATAAATATGAATTAAAATAATCACTGATTTAGTCGAAGTGTTGATAGGGACTGTTGTCTTCAATAAATAATCCTTACTTTTTACTTACTAGACGAGCTCCCGACCCGTGAAGAGTCTCTGCCTGAGACACGGCAGCCTTCCACTCTCTTCGATCCCGGGCACGCTGCTCCCAGTTATCTAGACCAAGCGCTCTGGCATCCGCGATAGCTTGATCCTTAAAACGGATCTTCGGTCTTCCTTGTCGTCTCGAACCTGGGGGCTGTGATTCGAAGATCCTCTTTGCTGGAGCATTGTTGTCCATTCGCTCGATATGGCCGAGCCAGTGTAGTCGACGTGTTTTGGCTTTTTGGACTACATCCACATCTTGGTACAGCTCATAGAGTTCGCGGTTATATCTTCTCCTCCATTCGCCCTCCTCGCATACGGGATAGAATATCCGACGAAGAATTTTTCTTTCGAAAGTGTTCAATATCTGCTCTGCTTTCCTGCTTATCGTCCAACACTCGGCTTCATACAGCAGAGCTGGCAGGATCAAAGTTTTGTAGAGCAAACATTTCGTCTTCCGAGCTAGGAGTTTTGACCCCATTTGTTTCGCCAAACCGAAGTAGCAGCGGTTTCCTAGGGTAAGTCTTCGTCGAATCTCCACTAAGTTGTCATTCGTGGAGTTGATATTTACTCCGAGGTAGGTAAACTCCTTAACCACTTCGAAGTTACTGTTGCCCACAGTGACGTTTTATCCTAGGCGGTGGACAGATGCTTCTTTGTTTGTTGACAACATGTACTTGGTTTTGTCCTCATTCACTTCAAGGCCAACTCGTTTCGCCTCTTCTTCAATTGCCGTAAAAGCCTCTAACACGGAGCGCTGGGAGCGACCGATGATGTCGATGTCGTCTGCGTATCCCAGCAACTGGACAGATTTGTTGAAGATAGATGAAGAAGTCACATGATAGCGCATCCCCTTGCCGAAATCCGCTGCATGTTTGCAATAGTTCAGAGAAACTGTTGCCGAATTGCACGTTGCACCGCGTGTTATCCAGCGTCACGCGGCACAACTGGATCAGTTTAGCTGGGATACCGAAGTCGGCCATCGCCTTGTAGAGCTCAAGACGATGAATGCATCATATGCGGCTTTAAAGTCGATGAAGAGATGGTGAGCTTCGACTTGAAATTCGTTGGTCTTTTCCAAAATTTGCTTTGGTGTGAAAATTTGGTCGATCGTCGATCTGCCGGCCCGGAAGCCACACTGGTACGTGCCGATTAGTGTGCTGCAGAAAGGCTTCAGACGTTCACACAGTACGTTGGATAGGATCTTACATGCGAGACTAAGCAGGAATATGCCTCGGTAGTTTTTACAAGACATAGGATCGCCTTTCTTGAAAATGGGGCATATAGAGCTGATAGTCCAGTCAGCGGGTATGACTTCATCCACCCATACTTGGTTGATGACTTGATGATGAAAGCATCACCACCATGTTTGAAAAGCTCTGCTGGTAGACCATCAGAGCCGGCGGCCTTGTTGTTCTTCAGCTGGGAGAAAAGATGGGTTCTTCATTGACTGGATGCGGGTTCTGTTCTTGCCCTATCACTCTCTCTACCTGATGCCCATTAACCCTCTAATGCACATGCCCGCCTCAAGGCGGGCATCACCTTTTGCTCAATTTGTCGTGACAAAAATAGATGTTTTTTTATAAAGAGAACGTTTCTGAGTTTATACTTTGCTAAACAAATATACCAGTGTAAGTAAATTAACAATATCAGAATCGTCCTCTACGCATCAAAACGATACAATCATGAATTTTTCAATAAAAACAAAAATGCGTGCATTAGAGGGTTAAGTAGCTGCTGGAAATACTGCTTAAATACATGTACTATTTCCTGTGCTTCGGTGACTAGGTTTCCTTCACTGTTTCGAAGAGCCTGCGTTCCGGGCTTGAAGCCAGCTGCCAGTTGCTTGGCTTTCCTGAAAAACATCCGGATGTTGTTCCTATAGCGGGACTCTTCGATATCCTTGAGCTGGGAGGCTGCGTGGGCTTTTTTCTTCTTACGCAGGATCTTCTTCTCCTCCCTTCTTCTAATTTGATACTCTAGATTAGCTAGATAATCTTGTTTTTCGTTGCAGCGCTTGCAAGTGTGCTTTTTCTGTCACATTTTTTCGGCGTACGCATTCATCATCATAGTCGAGCTCTGAACTTAGCTGCAACAAGAACGTCTGCACATTCAGCATGTTGGATGCGTGCCTCGCATCTATTAGCACGTGGTCGATTTGGTTGGCGGTTCGACCATCTGGAGAGCGCCATGTAGCTGTGTGGATTCGTAGTCTTGGAAACCTAGTGCTACTTATCACCGTATTACGAGCTGCTGCAAAATCGATTAGCCGGAAGCCGTTGTCTGTTGTCGTGTAATGGAGACTGTGCTTTCCAACTAATCCGCCGAAGATGTTTTCCTTACTGATTTTGGCATTGAAGTCCCCGAGTATGATTTTGACATCATACTCCGGACAGGCTCCGTAGGCTCCGTCCAGGAGGTCATAAAACTCCTCCTTGATAGAGTCCTCAGTTTCGTCGGTAGGGGCGTGTGCACATATTATGCTGATGTTTTGAAATGTAGCCTTGATGCGGATCACAGCCAGGCGATCGCTGATCGGCTTAAAGTCAATTATCATTGAGCGCAGCCCATTTCCCACGACGAATCCGCATCCTAGCATGTGCAGTTTTTTGTGACAGCTGTAATAAATGTCGAATTTTTCCGTTTTTGCATACCTGATCCCATCCATCGTATCTCCTGGATCGCGGTAATATCTGCCTTGTACCGCGTGAGGACAGATTCAAGTTTTTTAATAGCACCAGGAGTGTACAGTGTACGTACGTTCCAGGTGCATACTTTTATATCATAGTCCGTGTACGTTCCGGGTCGTGGTATTAAATGAGGGGGTCCATTATCCGAGGCTTGTGTCTCTCTCATAACTAGTGTTTATACCCTATCCTAAGGGTATATTAAGTTTGACACAGAGTATATATATTCGTGATCAGCATCAATAGCAAAATCGATTGAGCGATGACCGTCCGTCCGTATGTCACCGCTTTTTGGGCTTTACAAGTGTACAAGTGTAAAAATTTTTGAAATCCGCCCACTGCCACGCCCACTTTTTCATAACTTCACTAAATTATATGAAACCGAAAAATTGTGTTAATACAAAATATTTAGGCATTTAGATTCCCTACAATTCACCCATACAAAAGTTATGACTACGCCTACTTTTTGGGGGCGTTTTCATCAAAAAACCGATTTTCATGAAATTTTACATGAAACATCCTCAAACGTTCGACGTTATAGTCATATTTGAGTATAAAATGCAATTTGGCCACGCCCACTTTATAGAGAGGAGGATAGGGTATCATACGATCCGTTCCAGACGGATTGTAGCTTTTCTGTATGTTTTAATTTTTATTTTTATCAGCGCACGAAAATAATATGTGCTGACATAAAAAAGGATTGTTGGATTTGTGTCGCATCAGGATATATGTACGTGGGATTTATTACAATTATCGGATTTAGATGAGAATTATAGAGGCCAGATCTTAGGCAAATCCTCGGGATTTAGTGAAGATTTAGGTAAATGGTTGCTTAATCCTGGATTTAGTTTTAATACATTTTTCATTTTTAGTTCAGAGCAGAGCCTGAGTTATCAAAAAAAAAAATTTCTGTTTATGCCCTATCCTAAGGGTATATTAAATTTGACACATAGTTTGTAACATAGAGAAATAATCGAGATAGACCCTATAAAGTATATATATTCGTGATCAGTATCAATAGCGAAATCGATTGAGCAATGACCGTCCGTCCGTCCGTCCGTCCGTCCATATGTCACCGCTTTTTGGGCCTTAAATTTTGAGCTAGGACGATGAAATTTCATATCTGGGCTTCTGAGGAAAAGATACAGTACAAGTGTAAAAATGTTTTAAATCCGCCCACTGCCACGCCCACTTTTTCATAACTTCACTAAATTATATGAAACCGAAAAATTTTGTTAACACCAAATATTTAAGCATTCAGACTCCCTACAATCCACCCATACAAAAGTTTTGGCCACGCCCACTTTTTGGAGGCGTTTTCATCATAAAACCGATATTTGGGCCTTAAATTTTTAACTAGGACACTGAAATTTCATATCTGGGCTTCTGACGAAAAGATACAGTAGAAGTGTAAATTTTTTCTACATCCGCCCACTGCCACGCCTACTTTTTTATAACTTCACTAAATTATATGAAACCGAAAAATTTTGTAAAGTCCAAATATTTAGGTATTCAGATTCTCTACAATGCACCCATAGAGCAGTTTTAACCACGCCCACTTTTTGGGGCCGTTTTCATCAAAAAAACAGATTTTGATAAAATTTTACATGTGACATCCTCAAACGTTCGAGGTTATAGCCATATTTGAGTACGAAATGCAATTTGGCCACGCCCACTTTATAGAGAGGAGGACAGGGTATTAGACGATCCGTTCCAGACTGATTGTAGCTTTTCTGTCTGTTTCTCGTTTAGTTCAGAGCGCTCAGACCACTCACTTCGTGTTGTTTTTTTTTTTTCGTTAGACGTTTTTCTTTTTTAGCTCAGACCTGATCTTTCAACAGGCCCGGAACATGTCGAACTGGCTTTGATTTATTTAAGAAACACGACTTAGCCGTAACTGTCATATAACTGGAAAATTAATCCAAGATTTATGCTTTTGGTCTTCTTAAACACTGAAATAGTATTTATGTACAAATAAAATACTTTTTAATTATTAACTGCTAATAATTAATTAAATACTAAGCCCCGAGCTCCATTTCAATTGTTTTTGACTTGGTTTTTTCATTGCTTTACCTCCTATCAAACGTCAAATTCTCCGCGCTCGCTCTGCTCAGGGTGTGCACTCTGAGCACACTCTAAACGAAAAAAGGAACACGGATTGAGTGCTCTGAGAGCTCTGAACTATAACAGAAACACGATCATATTTTTTGACAACTCAATAAACTAACTCAACTAATGAGGGCGCTGTAACTCAAGCGATTATTACTGTTGCGCAAAATGGATACGCAGGTTAACAAAACTAAGGACAATTTCTGAAAGCGTCGAAAATTTCAGCGAAAATAACTAATTTATTTCCCGAGAGGATTTAACTTTTTTATTCAACTTAAAATTAGCGTTTTACACGAAACTTAATTTCAATCGCTACTTCGCTGAAAGTCTGATGAATGGCTGATCGCAGAACTTCTTATCTCAACTTTTCGCTCATCCCTGATATTTATTTTATACCAGGCTGGATCATTTCCAATGGACTTGCAGGATTCCGATTCAGCACTGAAATTTCATGTCAAAACATCTAGAAGTTTCTGGAGTCAACTGGAAACTGTGGAGAATCTCCACGGCTGAATTTGTTAATTAAGCCATTATCAATTTGATTTGGGCTTAATTAATCGATTAGATGGTTTTCCACAAAACGTTTGTGCTGTCAAATCGCACAGTTGTTTTTTTGGTTTTCGTGTGTCAGGTTATTTGTGTCGAGTAGTTACTCATATCGTTGCCGTCGTGTGTTGGTGTTTCTCCTTTTTTTTGTCGCGAGACTCGTAACAGTACGTTGGACTATGGAGCGAGGGGTTCAACGTTCAATCCCCAGACAACACCTTAAATTTACTTCACTCTTCCAGCCCCTTTCAGTTCTAAAGAGGCTCATCGAAAAGTTTTGGCATTGTCGGAAAAAATGAAGGAACACCACGCCTAGTCATGAAACGCCTTAATGCCATAATGCAGCTGTCAGTTGGAGAAGATTAGGATCACAGATTAATAATAATAATAATAATAAGTATATAATCTGATATTAGGATGTACGCTTTACACATTGATGTCTCTCCAGCACTATGATAGTATAACGGGCCGGTGAAATCGATGCCTACGTTGTCGAATGGCCTGGTAAGTGTAATGCCCAAATCACAATGTCGCGTGCGTGCGCGCGTCCGTTCTCTCCTTTTCAGATACTTTACGATATTAATTGTCACAACGCACGCATGTAAATTTTGCAAAACGAAATGTGGCTTTCTGACAGTTGTGCGTTCGGGGGTTAGGAAAATGAGAGAATTTAATGCTGTTTCCTCAAATTAACTATACACAAATTTGTCGCGGAAAAAGGAGTAGAATATTCCTTTCTTTTTTTTTTTTTTTTGATTTACGAATATACATACATAAATGTGAGAAATATCTTTGCAAACAAAGGAATATTAATAAGGAAATTAAAAAAAAAACAATGTGTACACGATTAAATTATATTAAAAAACGTATTACAATAAATCATATTACAGGATATGATAAGAATTCGGAGTAAATATGCGACGCAAGAACTCACCCTATCGGTGAAAATCAAACAAGTCATAAAACAGCTGGTAGCTGATAGTTGACAAGCGCACGCAAAAGTAGAGAGTGGATCTACTTGGACATTGTAGAAGCGTTTACGATATTTACGATATAACGCCGATCAAACGGTGAGGTCGCATTTCGTGTTACCCCATAAGAGCGCGTTGTTTCTACACAATCTGTCAACGGGCGCACGTACGCACGCTACATTGTGATTTGGCATAATTCGCTGTAGCGTCATCGGAGTGAACGGCAGCGAAGCGGGTTAACCAAAAAATTTTTTGTACGTAATGCAGTCCTTTAGCCACCGTTTGACAAGTGGCGGCCCTTAATTACCCAGAAGCGTTCCTAATTTTGGAAAGTAAAATACCGTGTTCACTCCTCCTTGCATGGTGTTTAGGTGGTAATCATCGACGATGAGGAGGCAATGTGATGTCTAGAACGCAGAATTATGGGATGTATGGCATCAAGCGCATCATCTAACAACTGAAGTCTTCCTCCAAGGCTTAGCAGGCCATGATCCAAGAAAGGGTGAATATCAATGATTTTTCACACCGAAACGAAACTTCAATTCAATTCAAATTTCAATTCAATTTTCAATTCAATGTCTTTATTGATATCATAAATAATTAACATTTTGGTATAATTATCTGCGAAGCCTTAGGGGCTTATCTGCAGAAGACTAGTTATATAAAATTCTTTTTTTTTTAATTTTAAGTGAGTTGAGCTGAATAAATAATATATTTTTAATTTAATTTAAACTCCAGGTTAAAATCTTGTATTTAAAAAGAACAAAGATGTAAATATGTGTACAAATATGTTGATATTTAGTTTAGTTTATTCTATTCTATGTCGAAAAAATACTGTTTCGCTTTTTTTTTAAATTTGAGGTTTTGAAAGATTTCTAAGATTGCTTGGTAGTTCGTTAAATATTTTCGGTACTACTACTTCATATCGCCTTCGCCCGTACTCATTCCAGTATCGTAGAATATTATATCTTTCTTGCTGTCTCCATCGTGTGTTAAAATTATGTTGAAATGAAATTTGATAAGTATTTTCGTCCCAAAATCTCGAAATAACTTCTATCCTATGCAGTTGTTCGATGTTAAGCAGTTTCGTCTCGTTACTGATATGTCGTCGATCGTATTGCTGCCCCACCTTAACGCGGTGTATAAGTTTGTGGATTCTGAATCTGAGGAGCTTTTCCCCACGCTAATATACCATGTCGGAGATGGGATTCTACCAATCCAAAATAGCATTGCCGTATAACCTCCATGGTGCATACGTTACTGAGATGAAATAGCGCGTAAGTTGACTGTCGAAGTTTTGTTTCAAGTGCACTTATATGGTAGCTCCATTTAAAATTGTAGTCCACGGTGACCCCTAGATATTTATAGGTTGACACATTTTCAATAAACGTTTCGCAACTGTCGTCGCTTTGAAGTTGTGTATGGCTCTCCGCATTATGAAGGCAGTTGTTGTTATGCATTATTATTTTTATTACTGCTTTTTGGATGTGTGGTAGGCGTATGTGCATTATTTTTGTCTTCTGTGCGTTTATCACAAGACCGTGATTATGGCACCAAATTGTAACTGCATTGAATTCCTCTTGCAATATTTCAAATGCCGTTTCTGCACATCTATGGTTGACTACTATCGCTGTATCATCTGCGTATGCGTATCCCTTACTTTGCCGAAGAACGGAAAGTAGATCATTCACGTATACTATAAAAAGTAATGGCCCGAGTTTTGATCCTTACGGTATTCCAGATACTGTCGTAATGTTCTATAATTTTAACTTTAAAGCTACGATTTTTTAGGAAGCTTTCAAACCACCTCAGGATGACTCCTCGCAAACCGATTTTCTCTAGCTGCCGTAATATATTCCCGTGACTCAGGATATCAAACGCCTTTTTAAAGTCGATGAATAGAACTTCTGTATTATAATTTTTATCGAAGCTGCTGTTGATTTGATTGCTGAACTCTCCTAGTAGCTGATTAATACTTCTGTTTTTTCGAAACCCAAACTGGTTCTTTTCTAACATATTAAATCTTTCTAGATATTGGTAAAGCCTATCTGAAATTACCCCTTCAAGTACTTTATCGACTACTGACAAGATAGAAATAGGTCTATAGTTTAATATGTTATTTTTTATACCACTTTTGTATATTGGATGCACTACAGAGACTTCAAGCATTTGAGGGATTTGAGATTGTATTATACTTTTATTGACAAGCTTACAGATTGTTGGTGATAAAAACGCAGCATATAGTTTAAGGTATATTGGTCGTATTCCATATATTCCTGCTGACTTTTTATCACTGAGTGTACTGAGTGTATTTTGTACTTCTCTCACAGTCACTTCTTCCAGATACATCGAATGTGTTGCACTTCTCGTTGAGCCGATAAAAGTTTGATGATTACACTGGTGCACTATATTGCTTACCTCCAGTGATAGCTGATTTGCAAATTTGTTCGCCAGACCTTTTATATTTGATTCGCTTGCAAAGTTTTTGGATAGGGTGTCATCAAGATTAAGGGGTGTTCTTCCCAATATCTGATTGAGAAGTTTCCATTTTTCTTTTGGATTTGCTTTTGCAGCTCGAAATTTTTCCCTGTAATATCCAGATTTTGTGGCATTGATTCTTTTATTTAAGACACTTTGAAAAGTTTTGTATTCTCTTTCATATTCTTGGTTTCGCCTATTGTTTTTGTATCTTCTGTATAATCTGTCCCTTTCCTTACAAGCCTGCTTTAATTCCCGAGTCATCCACTCACATCCAATGCTTTTTCTTTTTTCTTCTCTTGTTGTCGTTGCTGCTTCTAATATATTCGGGTACCTTTTTCTAAATTGCTCGTAGAATTCGTTTACACAGTTGTATTTGTCAAGTTCATCCCAGTTTGTATCTGTTATTCCTTGTGCTACCTTACGATATTGTTGCATAGTTTTGTGTCTCAATAACACCAGCTGAATCAAAAGCCCGAATATAAGCCATTGCGCTATATACTTTTAAACTGGCATCCGCGAAAATATGGCACTGTATTCGGCTGGGCGATAATGACAAAGCTGACCTCGAAATTGACATCGCTTTGAACTGGCGAATGTTTTGGACACAATCATTGGACACTCCGGTAACAAGTCAGGCGGCAGAACCTCATCCCAAGCCATCCTCCTTTTCCAAGTTGTTATAAACAGAATCTTCAATTTGATAATAGTGGGACTTGCCATTCCCAGCGGATCATAAACACGTCCCATAGCCGAGAGGACATTCCGTTTACTTCCTCTAGATGAATTTTCCCCCAAAAAACTTTGATCTGACTCTAGCTGCACTGCCAGCTCATCACTGGAAACCAGCCAGATTAAACTCAACATTTTGTGTCATGTTGGGAACATCTTGACATTAGTTGCATCACGAACAGCATGGCTATTGGAATGCCACTTCCCTTCCTTAAACGCATTGATGCAGCGGCCATGACCTCCAGAGCTTCTCTATAGATTTCTCACCTTCAGCCTCCGAGTCTACGCTGAGGACCAAATCGTCCATATAGAAACTGTCCGCAAGGATCCGGCAAGTTTCAGGAAACCTCTGCTTTTCTTTGCCCAAATGAAGTCGTATTGTCGCGGTAAAAAAAAGGGGCTGCAATTCACGCCAAACGTCACACTTATCATTCGAAACTCCAGGTAATTCCGCTGCCCTCTTCTGTATTCACAGAAGGGCACCAAAAAAAGCGGTGAGAATCTCGATCGTCTTCATTCAATGTTATCTGCAAAAAACGCTTTCTCAATGTCGGCCAAATTGCCCAAGTCGAAAATTAAGTAGTGTTTTCAACACATCCGGTAGCAGGTTTGCGCCCGTAATTAACTGGTCATTCAGGGATGGAATATCATCTGTTCGACTGAAGGCATCGAAAACTATCCGCAATTTCGTCGCCGAACTGTCTTCCTTATAAACGGGCCGATTTGGTAGATAAATTACCCTCTTTGCGGCCGCTTGCGACGAATCCTTTACTGGCTCCGATGACCAGTTGTTTCATACCAGCATCGTACTCCACCAGCTTCACTGGATCCCTAAACAGATGACTAATGAGAGAATTAGGTCGACTTACCGCCTCAGGATCCTTCCAGGTAAGGTAAGGCTTCGTAATGATTTCGTTTTTTTATTAAGGCTTCTCTGTAATACTTCGTTTTTCAGCCTCTTCATCTCGTATGCCAATCGACTCGAGAGATCACAATGCAGACATCGGTTAATTGAAAACCCTGAAGCGCCCATCGAAACACTGTCTCTATATGTACCTCTGAAACGGGGGAGAGTCATCGCTGTTTCCCGGTGACAATGGTCCAGTAAAAATCTAATCCTATCAGCATGCTCAATCCATCTTCCATTGGAAAATCAACGTACAGGGGCTTGCAGAACCTCCACACAAATCTCTGGCACTACTATCACCTGCACCAAAGCACACCGGTCATCAAAATGGCTTTTTAATTTAATTGATACTTTGTCATATGTTTGCTTTGGTGACTTTTGCTTCGAACCGAAGGGTATTACACAGAAGCGGACCTTTTCGATGCCAGGCACTTAATTTTTTCACCATACTTTCACGCAAATAGCTTTTTCACTGCCACCGTCTATAATGACACGAACCAAACTATTGTGGTTATTTGCTCCAATTGCAACAAAACCAGCTATTTAAAAAAAAAAAAACATTTGTAGAATCATCTGCTTGTTTGTTGCACTCGGCTGTACTAATTTCCGTCGGCACAACCATATTAGCGGTTAATTTTTTTTGCCTTGCATTGCGTCACACAACGATGATAAATGCTTGCCATCACACTTCACGCATTTAAGGAACTGTAAGCTTCTGCACTTCCTCGAAGAATGAACATTTTTGAACAGCAAAAATATCTACTAGTTTTTCGAAGAATTTACCGTTTCTGCTGTATGGGCTTATTGAAATCGCACTATTTTTATTTACAGTTTTGTGCTCTGTAGAGTGGCAAAATACACATTCCTCTATTACATTCACTCACACAAGGCTCGCAGCTATTGCTGGTGATTAACACCGGTACTTTTGTGTGTGTGTGTGTGTATGGGAGCGACTTTGGTCCTCTCCAAGGCTACTACCTCTCTTTTTAAGAACCGCATGATACTTTTAACATGTTGATCATTCGTCAACTGATATTTTTACCGATGCTGTCTTTTTCCGCTGACCTATGGTAATCAACCAATTTCTACGTATCGCCATACTGCTCTCAATAAACTTTTTTGATGCACCCCACAATGCTTATTCCAGATATTGAAATTTTTTGCCGGAGACAACTTATCATTTTGATTGACTGCGACGTCGAACTAATCCCAGAATTTAACCGAAACTCGCACTTTGTCATCAAATGTTTTTTGAGTTGAAGTTTAGGGAACTTCGTGTTGCTTTCAGGAGATTCGGTTTCAAGTGGACCAACATTTGGCGATTGTTGTAGCCTACGCAATTTCTTCAAACTAAATTTTAATCGAGCGAGCATCGCTATTGGTGTGTTATCGTATTTTTATTATTATTTATTTTTATTGCTCGACCAACAGATGATCAATAATAGCTTCTGAATTTTATTGGTGTAAGACCTTATATATACATATATATATATATATATACTATATATATATACGTGTATACATAGTGGTGGTGTAGTGGTGACCAAGCGTCCTTCTTCCATCAAGGTTGCGCCAAAAAGGTAGAGCGCCTTACTCGTTAACTTATTTCATCAATGAACATCGTTTGCTCATTTCCACCATTTTAGCCATTTTAGTCATCTCGCCCATCTAGCACGGTGCTGCCAAGTTCACTTACATTCCGCCCCGGTAAGCCATTTTGTATATCCTGGTTACCGTTATCGCCGAACTCTTGTAATCCTAAGACGGCTACCTTAACTACTGGGCAAGTGTATATACCCGTTGAAGTTCGTATTACTGCACTGCGTACGATTCCAGTTTTGCCTTCTAGAGTTGCAATTACCTTGGCCATAGGCCAGGTGTTTCGACGACTATTTGGGTCTACTATTATAGCAACATCACCCTTCTTCACCTTCCTGGCTGGTTTGAACCACTTACTCCTCCGCGTTAGGTTTGGTAAGTATTAATCAACCCATCGCCTCTAGAATACGTTAGCGTATTTTCCGCTCATTAGCTAATTTCTTTTCAAAACCCTTCCATCTGCCATCATCTCTCCTTATATCTTGAGGCCACTAGAAGAGCCCAAAAGAAGGTGGTTGGGAGTGAGAGCTTCTATAGGCTATAGGAATCTACTTCCGCCAACATGCTGATGAGGAGTTCATCACTAAAATTGCTTACGGGTGTCATCTCTGTGAAAATCTGTTTAACCGCGCGAACTAACCGCTCCCAGCCACCTCCCATGTGTGGTGATAGTGGGGGTATAAAATTCCGTTTAAGTTTTGTCTCGAACTCACGTGCCAACTCATTTTGACCTATCTTTTCTACCGTTTCTCGTAACTCCTCGTTCGCCCCACGAAAATTTGTTTCATTGTCAGAGAATATTTCTACAGCCATGTTTCTTCTAGCTATCATCTCATCCTAAGATGTAAGAACCGCTGTTGAGATTATGAACCACCTCAATGTGGATCGCACGCACCCTCAAACATGTTAGCAACGTTCCCCATCTCTTCTCTTTGTGCCTGCCAACCTTCACATAGAGGAGCCCAAAATAGTCGATCCCTGTTAAGATAGGTCAGTTCCCACCACCAGTAGCGAGCGGCAACACCAGCAAACCAACGACCTCACCTTGAAACAATAAACCTATTTATACCCTATCCTAAGGGTATATTAAGTTTGACACATAGTTTGTAACATAGAGAAATAATCGAGATAGACCCGTCCGTCCGTTCGTCCGTCCGTATGTCACCGCTTTTTGGGCCTTAAATTTTGAGCTAGGACGATGAAATTTCATATCTGGGCTTCTGAGAAAAAGATACAGTACAAGTGCAAAAATTTTTTAAATCCGCCCACTGCCACGCCCACTTTTTCATAACTTCACTAAATTATATGAAACCGAAAAATTTTGTTAAGACCAAATATTTAGGCATTCAGATTCCCTACAATCCACCCATACAAAAATTTTGGCCACGCCCACTTTTTGGGGGCGTTTTCATCACAAAACCGATTTTTGGGCCTTAAATTTTTAACTAGGACGCTGAAATTTCATATCTGGGCTTCCAAGAAAAAGATACAGTACAACTGTAAAAATTTTTTACATCCGCCCACTGCCACGCCTACTTTTTTATAACTTCACTAAATTATATGAAACCGAAAAATTTCGTTAAGACCAAATATTTGGGTATTTAGATTAGCTACAATTCACCCGTAGAAGAGTTTTGGCCACGCCCACTTTTTGGGGGCGTTATCATCAAAAAACCTATTTTGATAAAATTTTACATGTAACATCCTCAAACGTTCGACATTATAGCTATATTTGAGTACAAAATGCAATTTGGCCACGCCCACTTAATAGAGAGGAGGATAGGGTATCATACGATCCGTTCCAGACGGATTGTAGCTTTTCTGTATGTTTTTGCTTTTATTTTCTTCATTTTTTAGCACAGCACTTCCTGTTGAATCGTGCACTTTTTGTTAAGAATACTTTTGCAATTTCATCAATACTGCTATACTAATATTAAGCCTATTACTTCTGTTTTTGTTATTTTCAATATTGTTAGTTTATGCTAAGTAAGCAATTTATATATATAAATAGCGTGAAATAAATATCAACGATCACTTGTGATCAGACAGCTAACCAAGACTTTTATTTCATTCCAAGTGAGTCTGCTTGGAAGGCTGTTTAATTTGGATGTTCTAGTTAATGTACTAGCAATACCACTGGTAGTCGCGGTACAAGAACCGTGATCTATCCTCCACTACGACACAGTAAAAGCACTGTGTACATTTTTGGTGACCCCGACGTGATCTGCTTCCCCCCACCAGTGGTAAGGGGCAAATCACAAATCAACGTTCAACAATCAATAAAAGCGTTCGCCAGGGCTAAACACTGGCGAGGCCATTAACTTTTAACTCATACACAATAAAGGCGTCGACAGGGCCATACACTGTTCGCATCATTAAAATCCACTACATATCTAGATTGATCGCAGTCATATCATCATGGAGGAGATCGAAGTATTTGCACTAGTATCACGACAAAAACTACTATCAGATCAGTTAACAAGGCTAACAACAAACACGAAGAAGGATGGTCCATCAACGAAAACCCAACAATACAAGTTGGATAGATTGCATACCATTGAAACAATATGGCAAGAATTTTCCCAAAACCACAATCGCCTCATAGGCACTGTGAAGCCCGACACTCCCTACATACAAGGAGATATGTTTCGAAGGGTGAAGAGCAATTATGAAGAACTAAAAGCGATACTGCTAGCAACTACACCCTCACATACTGAGTACATTTGGATTCCAATAAGATTTCGGTTGCAAATGACATCCAGAGACAACTACGGAGACAGCAGGCATTGATAGCCACGGTCCAGAGGATTTTGTCAAATTTGGATTCAAATTTGGATTTCAATCAAGGACAAACAGTTAAAACACTACCACCAGGTACAGTTCTCCACATCGCAAAAACACTGGCACGAGATAGACGACTTGCATCATGCAATATGCGAGCACCACGATAATCCCAGTCAAATTGATTATAACAAGGTTCCAAAAATCGTGCAATACCATATATTCGCTGATGCCTCGGAAAGGGCATATGGGGCAGCAGCATATGTAAGACCCGTGAATATCAGCGGTGAGATTACAGTTCGCCTACTCTGCGCCAAATCAAGAGTAGCTCCAAGGACCAAACTGTCACTTCAAACAACAATCCCTAGATTGGAGTTGTGTGCAGCTAAGCTGGCATCCGAGCTGATGCTCCGTCTACAAACTGACCTGGATATTCAAAATAATAATATATTTCTATGGACAGACTCGACGATAGTCCTGGATAAACTTAACCTCGTCGGACACACTTCCAACCTTCGTTGCCAATCGGGTGGCAAGCATACAACAATTAACTGCACCACATCAATGGCGTCATGTATCTTCCAAGGAAAATCCCGCAGACATTTTGTCAAGAGGGATAGCACCCGCAGGAAGGAAATCTCCTATGGTTTTATGGGCCACGGTCCCTGCATGGTACTGAAGCTATATGGCCACCCAAATTCGAAAAGGGACCAGATTGTCAAAAAAACGACATCTCGTTATCAGCAACTACTAAACATATTCAGTCTTCAAAATGCAACATCTTGGACACAATCCACCACAAGAACTCATTTCAACGGGCAATACGCATCATCGCATATATGCTCCGATTCAAGAGACCCAGTAACGGACAATGCGATACTAGCAAGGGCAATAAACAGGATGCATTTCCCAACAGTAAAGAACTTGAACAAGCAGCAAAAATCATTATCAAACTGATACAGAAGTACGAGTTTCAAGATAACATAGATCATCTAAATCAACATAGTGAAATTTCAAATAAGAGTTCACTTTCGAGTCTCACCCCGTTCCTTGATAACGATGGGATCATCCGAGTTGGTGGACGGTTGGAATCCTCAATGTTGTCATACGATGCCAAACATCCAGTATTGATGCCTTACTCTCACCCGTTCACAAGGTTACTGCTGCTCGACATCCATGAGAAAAATAATCATGCCGGACCTCAAGCTATTTTAGCATTCGCAAGACAAAGGTACTGGCCGATAAAGGGTAAAACGATCTCTCGATCCATTGTGCAAGGATGTGTTAAGTGTTCAAAGGCGAAACCAAAACTTTTAAACCAGTTAATGGGAAGTTTGCCTGCTGACAGAGTTCAACCAGCACGCCCATTTATTAACACAGGAATTGATTTTTGCGGACCCATATGGACACACTATAAGCTTAGGGGAAAACGACCTCAAAAGTCATACATAGCAGTGTTCTGCTGCTTTGCAACGAAGTCCTGTCATCTAGAGCTCGTAAGTGACTTATCCTCTCAAGGATTTATTGGTGCATTAAAAAGATTTATGGCGAGACGAGGTCACTGCAAAAATATTTACTGTGACAATGCTACAAACTTTGTGGGAGCTAAGAATCAATTGATGGAGCTAAAACAGTTCATTGACTCAAACAAGGAAAGCGAACAAATAACAGCGGTATGTACAGCGAAGGGATGTGATTTTAGCTTTATTCCACCCCGATCACCTCATTTTGGGGGCCTGTGGGAAGCTGCAGTCAAGTCAGCGAAGCATCTGTTACAACACGTTTTGGCTTCTGCTTCATTAACATATGAAGAGCTCGAAACAGCAGTCGTAGAAGTAGAAGCTATATTAAACTCAAGACCAATAACTCCCATGTCATCTTCTCCAAACGATCTCACTGCGCTCACTCCAGGACACTTCCTTATTGGCGAACCAATGACCAGCAACATTGATCAATCAGCAAAACCAGAAACATCCGCACTTCTAACAAGATGGAAACTTGTATCTTCTGTCAAAAATGAATTCTGGCGGCGTTGGTTTAGCGAATACCTAAGCCAATTACAACATAGGTACAAGTGGAAGGAGAAATGCCAGAATGTAGAGCCAGGTTTGATGGTTATAATCAAAGAAGACAATCAACCGAGTCTTAAATGGCCATTAGGACGAATAATTAACACCGTTAAAGGACCCGATGGGTTAGTCAGACTAGCTGATATACACACGGCTTCTGGTGTGTTTCGTCGTGCTATACACCGACTGGCACCACTGCCAATACAACAGGTTTCCCCAGCCGATCCAGGGGTAGGAAACAGTAGCAAACGACACATCAACGACCAAGACCAAACAGCGAAGGTATCAGCAAATAACAAGGCGAAGGATAAAGGATCACTGGATAGTCCCTCTCCAAACAAACGAAAGAAAAGGTTTTCATCTTGTACCGCCTTAGTAACATTACTTTTGGCATGTGTATGCATGCCACTGAGTACAGCAAATGAAGCAGAAGTCAAAAAATTCGAATCACAACCGGGAATACATTTTGAAGGTCAAGGAACCATAAATTTGATACATAACACATGGAATTTGGTGGTTTACTACAACCTTGAGCCATACAGAAAAGAATTTGAGGCTCTCAAAAATAGTACAATGATATAAGATCACCTTTGCCAGCAAATTACATCAAAAATTCTATGCATTCAAGTTGTTCAACAATTTAAATTAATCAACCATGAACTTACCGAGGAAAATCTATTACTAAGGACTACGCGCAGTTCGAGGAAGGTCAAAAGAGGAGCTCTGGATATCGTTGGCAATATCGCGAACTCACTACTTGGAGTTATTGATTCTCAATATGCTGAAGAAATGGATACAAATATTGAGAAGATATATTCGAATGAAGCTCACCTAAAAACGTTATTAAAGAACCACACGTCATTATTAGACGCCACTATGAACATAATGAAACATACCGAAGAAGACTCGCTTAATAGGCACAAGTCACTCGTACTACAGCTACAACAAATAACTAATCGGATAAATAATTTCACCGACGAAATGTATCAGATTAAGGTTCAGCAATTGTTTTCTTCCTGGTCGATCTACACTACATTAATAGTTGCCAATATACAGCGCTCTCAAGCATCTATATTTGACGTGTTATCAGACACTCATCATGGAATCATCATTTATTAATTTCACCGCAACAGCTGAAACAAGAACTCAGTAAAATTAAGAACCATCTACCACTACAACTTCGTCTTCCAGTGGAACCGGAAAACATGCTCCAACTTTACAAATTGATGCCAACAAAAGGACGGATCACGACAAATTATGTGATATTCAAGGTTGATTTACCATTGATTGGCCTAGATGAATTTTTGATATTTAGGCTCATTCCAATCCCGGCAGTTGTCAACAATGTACTAATAGTCATAGAACCTTCATCAACATTAATGGCTGTGAGTGCTCATCACGATCAATATTACCCAATGTCAGAAGACGAACTATCGAAATGCAATGACATAGAAGAGACACATCATTTATGTACCCAATCTCATCCAATTTACCGACCTGGAGCTAACATCAGCATATGTGAACTGAACTTCCTAAACAACATATCATCATTATCGGCATGTAAATTAAAAACTATTAAAACTACTTCCGAATGGAAACAAATTCCTCAGACAAATCAATGGATCTACGCGGTAATCAAAGAAACAAGGCTGAATATAGTATGCAATCATCATTCGTCGCTCATCACAATTATAGGAAGTGGCACTCTGAAGTTGAAACCAAATTGTATTGTCAAGCACGGATCACATAACGATTCAAGCTCATCACGTCTATTCGAGCAGCATGCGGATGGCATACACCAGACTAAGCAGAGACATAATCTTCACAAATGTGAACCATATGGTCGCAAGGAATACGTAAGCAGATCAGTTCCCAACAGCTGGAGTTACCATATCAAATCCATCGACATAATATCCGTCATACTGTTCTCAGCTCTTCCGGGCTACTCCTAGCGGTCGGAGTCATTGTGTTCTTAATTTAGAAATCCGGACGATTTATCCGTAGACGAACAGAATATCCTATTCCATCACCAAGAGGACTTCAACAGCCAAATCAACAGTCATCTATCAACAGAACGATTCAACGGGGGCAGGAAGTTAAGATAGGTCAGTTTCCACCACCAGTAGCGAGCGGCAACACCAGCAAGCCAACGACCTCACCTTGAAACAATAAACCTGTTTATACCCTATCCTAAGGGTATATTAAGTTTGACACATAGTTTGTAACATAGAGAAATAATTGAGATAGACCCTATAAAGTATATATATTCGGGATCAGCATCAATAGCGAAATCGATTGAGCGATGACCGTCCGTCCGTCCGTCCGTCCGTCCGTATGTCACCGCTTTTTGGGCCTTAAATTTTGAGCTAGGACGATGAAATTTCATATCTGGGCTTCTGAGAAAAAGATACAGTACAAGTGTAAACATTTTTTAAATCCGCCCACTGCCACGCCCACTTTTTCATAACTTCACTAAATTATATGAAACCGAAAAATTTTGTTAAGACCAAATATTTAGGCATTCAGATTCCCTACAATCCACCCATACAAAAGTTTTGGCCACGCCCACTTTTTTGGGGCGTTTTCATCACAAAACAGATTTTTGGGCCTTAAATTTTTAACTAGGACGCTGAAATTTCATATCTGGGCTTCCAAGAAAACGATACAGTACAAGTGTACATTTTTTTTAAATCCGCCCACTGCCACGCCTACTTTTTTATAACTTCACTAAATTATATGAAACCGAAAAATTTTGTTAAGACCAAATATTTGGGTATTTAGATTCCCTACAATTCACCCATAGAACAGTTTTGGCCACGCCCACTTTTTGGGGGCGTTATCATCAAAAAACTTATTTTGATAAAATTTTACATGTAACATCCTCAAACGTTCGACATTATAGCTATATTTGAGTACAAAATGCAATTTGGCCACGCCCACTTTATAGAGAGGAGGATAGGGTATCATACGATCCGTTCCAGACGGATTGTAGCTTTTCTGTATGTTTATACCATATCCTAAGGGTATATTAAGTTTGACACATAGTTTGTAACATAGAGAAATAATCCAGATAGACCCTATAAAGTATATATATTCGTGATCAGCATCAATAGCGAAATCGATTGAGCGATGACCGTCCGTCCGTCCGTCCGTCCGTCCGTATGTCACCGCTTTTTGGGCCTTAAATTTTGAGCTAGGACGATGAAATTTCATATCTGGGCTTCTGAGAAAAAGATACAGTACAAGTGTAAAAATTTTTGAAATCCGCCCACTGCCACGCCCACTTTTTCATAACTTCACTAAATTATATGAAACCGAAAAATTTTGTTAAGACCAAATATTTAGGCATTCAGATTCCCTACAATCCACCCCTACAAAAGTTTTGGCCACGCCCACTTTTTGGGGGCGTTATCATCACAAAACCGATTTTTGGGCCTTAAATTTTTAACTAGGACGCTGAAATTTCATATCTGGGCTTCCAAGAAAAAGATACAGTACAAATGTAAAATTTTTTTACATCCGCCCACTGCCACGCCTACTTTTTTATAACTTCACTAAATTATATGAAACCGAAAAATTTTGTTAAGACCAAATATTTAGGCTTTCAGATTCCCTACAATCCACCCATACAAAAGTTTTGGCCACGCCCACTTTTTGAGGGCGTTATCATCAAAAAACCTATTTTGATAAAATTTTACATGTAACATCCTCAAATGTTCGACATTATAGCTATATTTGAGTACAATATGCAATTTGGCCATGCCCACTTTATAGAGAGGAGGATAGGGTATCATACGATCCGTTCCAGACGGATTGTAGCTTTTATGTATGTTTCTCTCTGCCATCTTTATACTGTCTGGCAATGTGACTGTTTCGTACCGCCAAAGAAGAGGGACTGAGTAGTTCTTACCATCAAATATGTTCTTGGCTTCTAGGGTCTGATAAGCTCTCCCATCGTCTACTGAGAGTACCTTTTTAAATTTATCTATTCCCGATGCATAGATTGAAAAGAAATCTTTCATCATTCTAAATATCTCAGCTTCAATACTGTGCTAAACCGGTATAAGTGCCCACCGCCCACCCACCAAACACAATCCAGCCCAGCCTGATTTTAATGGCAACTAGCTGATTTGCTCTACCCTAAACTGATTTTAGGGGATTGCTACATTCCAATGCTGCACTCCGAGTAATAAAAGGGGCCTTGTCATTGTGTATGAGGTAAGCGGGGCGTTTTTATACCCTATCCTAAGGGTATATTAAGTTTGACACATAGTTTGTAACATAGAGAAATAATCGAGATAGACCCTATAAAGTATATATATTCGTGATCAGCATCAATAGCGAAATCGATTGAGCGATGACCGTCCGTCCGTCCGTCCGTATGTCACCGCTTTTTGGGCCTTAAATTTTGAGCTAGGACAATGAAATTTCATATCTGGGCTTCTGAGGAAAAGATACAGTACAAGTTTAAAAATTTTTGAAATCCGCCCACTGCCACGCCCACTTTATCATAACTTCACTAAATTATATGAAACCGAAAAATTTTGTTAAGACCAAATATTTAGGCATTCAAATTCCCTACAATCCACCCATACAAAAGTTTTGGCCACGCCCACTTTTTGGGAGCGTTTTTATCACAAAACCGATTTTTGCACCTTAAATTTTTAACTAGGACGCTGAAATTTCATATCTGGGCTTCTGACGAAAAGATACAGTTGAAGTGTAGATTTTTTTTAAATCCGCCCACTGCCACGCCTACTTTTTTATAACTTCACTAAATTATATGAAACCGAAAAATTTTGTTAAGACCAAATATTTAGGTATTCAGTTTCCCTACAATTCACCCGTAGAACAGTTTTGGCCACGCCCACTTTTTGGGGGCGTTTTCATCAAAAAACCGATTTTGATAAAATTTTACATGTAACATCCTCAAACGTTCGAGGTTATAGCCATATTTGAGTACAAAATGCAATTTGGCCACGCCCACTTTATAGAGAGGAGGATAGGGTATCAGACGATCCATTCCAGACGGATTGTAGCTTTTCTGTATGTTTTATTTTATTTATATTTAAAGTTGATATTCCTTTACTTTAGTTAGTTGAGGCCCAGGTTCACCCCGAACTGTAGCGCCACCTAAGTAAGTAAGTTACTAACTTTTTTACGTCAACTGAGAATGTTGGCAACTCCAATGAATTCACTGTCCGAACATCCGACAGCAAGAATCTTTTTCGTTTTCCTGGCTCTGCGATTTCCAAACTAATTCGCTTTGATTTGTTTTCGTTCCGTTGTGTGTTTGCAGTTCATTTTAGGCACAGCGGATCGGATTCTCCCACAACAACCAGTAACTGTGCGAATTACAATATTTCATAGCATATTTCGGTCACTTTTCATATAAAGAAAGAAATATAGTATGCAATCAAATTTAGGGTGGGCATTTCATAACTTACTATTTCATTCGGGAAAATGTCGGAGAGTAAAGCAAAAAAAAAAAAAGCAAAAAAGTTTTAAAATTCCATAAGCATTCGAATTTTCCATAATTGTTAATAAATTTATTAAGTTCATCCATTCACTCAGCTATCGCGGAAAAAAACAAACATGAAAAAAAACATACAGAAAAGCTACAATCCGTCTGGAACGGATCGTATGATACCCTATCCTCCTCTCTATAAAGTGGTCATGGCCAAATTGCATATTGTACTCAAATATAGCTATAATGTCGAACGTTCGAGGATGTTACATGTAAAATTTTATCAAAATAGGTTTTTTGATGAAAACGCCCCCAAAAAGTGGGCGTGGCCAAAACTTTTGTATGGGTGAATTGTAGGGAATCTAAATGCCTAAATATTTGGTCTTAACAACATTTTTCGGTTTCATATAATTTAGTGAAGTTATAAAAAAGTAGGCGTGGCAGTGGGCGGATTTCAAAAATGTTTACACTTGTACTGTATCTTTTTCTTGGAAGCCCAGATATGAAATTACAGCGTCCTAGCTCAAAATTTAAGGCCCAAAAAGCGGTGACATACTGACGGACGGACGGACGGACGGTCATCGCTCAATCGATTTCGCTATTGATGCTGATCACGAATATATATACTTTATAGGGTCTATCTCGATTATTTCTCTATGTTACAAACTATGTGTCAAACTTAATATACCCTTAGGATAGGGTATAAAAAATGACAGTCCATAGAATACTATCCATAGCAAGCCATAAGCTGAGCATTTTCCATTTTTCATAGAATACTATTTGTGGTCTCCACTAGCCATTTTCATAGAATGCCATATTGCAAGCTATGAAAAATTGCTCGTGGAGACATCGTGTCAGGGAGTTGCCTTCGTTTATTGTCCTCTGTTGTTGTCTACCCTCCCTTTGTGCAGCCCTATTCAAAACGTCGCCGAGTTGCGTACCGGATGGCCTACCTTTCACACTCCGCCGTTCGATTTGGTTTTTAAGCAACAGTGCGTGATGTCTGTATGTGCATCTATCTATACCGCACATTTATTGCGATAAGCACCGCCTGGTTCCATGCTGACGAAGACAAGTTCGGCAAATGTACGAGCTCAAACGCAAAATAGTTTGTCTAGCAAGCAATTGACACTTTAATGTGCTGATCCTTCGCAGTTTTGAAACAAATAACGCATTTTTTAATGATTAGCGTAAAGTATAATTCAGTTTAAATAAAATAAACAAGAAATTAGGCAATAACGTAAATAAATTCATGATAAGGAGTGATCTTATGCAACAAAATCATGTTTCCAAAACTTTTTTGAATGCAAAATAGTTGGTCTATGAGTCAAAATTTTAATTTGACCAATGTGTTACGTCTCCTTTGTTCTTAATTACTGCTGCTATTGTTCGCGGCATAGTATCCACTAATTATTCATAATCTTCAGCAGTAAATAATTGCCAAATATTAGTTGTTTTATTTTTTAAGTCCTGAAGTGTCCTAGCCGCCTCTTTTCGCAGTTTCTTCTTCATCTTGTGCCAAACAGCTTCAATTGATGAAACGGCAGGGCTGCTGGAAGGCCATTCTATTAAAGGAATACCTTCAGATAACCATCCCATCATGGACTTAGTCGTATGACAAGAAGCGTCATACGTCATACTTGCTGCAATACATAACTTCCTTCACTTGATTGAAGCAGTGGTATTGATGGAAGAAGTTCCTCTTGAAGAATAGGTTGGTATTTCAAGCATTGAGCAATCCGTCAACAAAGTACGAATTGCCAACACCACGTCCAAACATGCGTCTCCATACGATGAGAGAGAGGGTGGGAACTTGACGGTTTGTTTCAAACAATCCTATGAAAGGGTTCTTTAGAGGTTCGAATCACACGCTTGCGTTCGTCGTCAACGCACCTCAATCTGGACTCATCGCTCCAAATAACTTGTAAAAATTGTTTTCTAATTTTTTCATTGTTCTTTTGCAAGTAACGACGGATATATTTTTTTTTATGCGGCTTTTCCATTCTACAGTTATTGTAGCTGCAGTTTGGCGTTGGTTTTCTTTAATACTTTTCTTCAACACACGACAATTACGATATTTTGCTATCGTTGGACGCCCCGATTTTTTGCTCATTTTCACATTGCCTGAATTTTTGTATTTTATGATTATGTCTTGCACTGATGATCGCAGCAAATTAAAATATTTGGCAATTTTATAGCTCGATAATCCCGTTTGGATTGTCTTGATTATCCACATCTCGCGATAGTGCAACGCCACGCGCCATGTTTGACCAAAAACTGTTACTATGCATAAATAAAATGCTCATAACTAACAAGAATCATTTTTTCCAATTTTTTCGTAACAGATCACTATTAAAATAGAACTAGATGAACTATTTTGCATCCAAAAGAGAGTAGACTAACTATTATGCTCTCACCTTTGTTTCAATAAAACTTACATTGCTACGGGGTTGTTTCATTTATTTTGTTTCGTTTGGTCTAGTTTTACTTAGAATAATTACTTTATTATTAATTTCATATACTTTTTCATAAATGTCTGCTACCAATCAATTAATTTAAGCATGGGAAATAATATCTGCGTTAAAAGCTAAGTAGACCAACTATTTTGCGTTTGAGTCGTACAATCGTTTTATCACTGACCATCTATCTTGTGGCGTCATGTTTAAGAACTGTGTGCACACCCGACAGCGATTCGCACCAATTTTCACAAACGGAACAATTTTTTACGTCTCTAGCTGCTATTATCTTTTTTTCTTTCTCGTGTACTTGTATAAGCTCTTTAAATTTTCTGCCTGATCTACACTGACTCGGATTCGCAAATGGAATTGTAGTGGTAACCTCGGCCGATGCTTTAGCTACTGCGAAAGCCAATCATTGAACCTAACTAAATTGAGATCAACCCCACAGGTGTTTTGTTTAACCATTCAATTTTAGGTCCGCAATTTATCTACCAACTCCTGTACTAAGCAAGGATTATTCAAATGTGACATAAGTCCCGATGCTTGTATTGTGCTACATATGTTCTCCACAGAGAGTGCAAAATTGATAAGGGTTTCTAATTTGTCTGATCTGGGACAAGGTTGACTTCGGATTTTTGCTAATAATAGGCGTTTTTCTTTTTTAGTTTAGAACAGAGCCTGAACATGTTGAGTGCGCTCTGAACGCTCTGATTTATTTAAGAAACACAATTGAGCAGTACCTGTCATATGACTGCAAAATTAATCGAACATTCATGCTTTTTGTGTTCTTAAACACTGAAATAGCGCTTATAAATAAATAAAGTATTTATTTAATTATTAACTGCTAATAGTTAATTAAAAACAAAGCCTGGAACTCCATTTCAATTGTTTTTGCTCAGGATGCTCAATCAATTCATGCTGAGTTGATAGAGCGCGCTCTGAGCACTCTCTGAACGAAAAAAGAAACACGAACTGAGTGCTCCGAGCGCTCTGAACTAAAAAAGAAACACAAACTAAAACATACAGAAAAGCTACAATCCGTCTGGAACGGATCGTATGATACCCTATCCTCCTCTCTATAAAGTGGGCGTGGTCAAATTGCATTTTGTACTCAAATATAGTTATAATGTCGAACGTTTGAGGATGTTACATGTAAAATTTTATCAAAATAGGTTTTTTGATGATAACGCCCCCAAAAAGTGGGCGTGGCCAAAACTGTTCTATGAGTGAATTGTAGGGAATCTAAATACCCAAATATTTGGTCTTAACAAAATTTTTCGGTTTCATGTAATTTAGTGAAGTTATAAAAAAGTAGGCGTGGCAGTGGGCGGATGTAAAAAAAATTTACACTTCTACTGTATCTTTTTCTTGGAAGCGCCCTAGTTAAAAATTTAAACCCCAAAAATCGGTTTTGTGATGAAAACGCCCCCAAAAAGTGGGCGTGGCCAAAACTTTTGTATGGGTGGATTGAAGGGAATCTGAATGCCTAAATATTTGGTCTTAACAAAATTTTTCGGTTTCATATAATTTAGTGAAGTTATGAAAAAGTGGGCGTGACAGTGGGCGGATTTCAAAAAGTTTTACACTTGTACTGTATCTTTTTCTCAGAAGCCCAGATATGAAATTTCATCGTCCTAGCTCAAAATTTAAGGCCCAAAAAGCGGTGACATACGGACGGACGGACGGACGGACGGACGGTCATCGCTCAATCGATTTCGCTATTGATGCTGATCACGAATATATATACTTTATAGGGTCTATCTGGATTATTTCTCTATGTTACAAACTATGTGTCAAACTTAATATACCCTTAGGATAGGGTATAAAAAGAAAAACGACTAATGTCTGGATAATCATTTCGGGACGGCCGTATAGCATTCTAAGGTTGCTCGCACAGTGGCGCGACAAAGCGATGCGATGCGAGATACGTTTGCTTGCGATAAAACTGTTCACATATATTCTTATGTACGTGCGCACAGTGAAGCGATATTCGATGCGATATTCGATGCGCAAACCTCTCGCAAGCTTCTCGCACTCAAACTCTTCTGACCACTTTTTCAAGCGATTCTGTACGAGAAGTATTCATTGTTGTTGTTGGTTTATTTAATGAAACTGCATGCGTTTTGAAGGAAAATCAAAAGAAAGAAGAGAAGAAAACGAATTCTTTGTATTGTTTGCATTGTGTTGCATTGAAACAACCGTACATATGAATATTTATAATATTAATTTGGTGCACTTTCCTTCTTTTTCTATTTCGTGACAATTTAAAATATAAACTCTCGTTTAAAAATTCTTCTTCTGATGATAAATACATCCCGACAAGCATCAGAATAGCACAGAACAGCTTTCACTGTATGCACCATCTCGCATGTCGCATCGCAACGCTTCTCGTACCGCTTCTCACATCGCATCGCTTTGTCACGCCACTGTGCGCGTAACCTAAGTGTTGATATTGTCTGGTTTACTTGCTCTGGATCCGTCAGGCGGAACCTAACCATCTGTAATGCTCTTCCTGTGAGGCAACGTTGCAGGCATTGGAGATTCTCATGACCACTATAGGCGCAGGGCATAGTTGAGTTTTCAAACCAGCTAATAAACAATGGCCATTCCTCTGGTCGACCTGAGAATTTTACGATGTGTTTTGACATAACTTGTCGAGCAGCTGGATTAATTTTATTCAATTGGTAGGTAACGAGTATTTGTCTTGTGGTATGTAGAGATTTAAATGTGAAATTTGCCTGCTGTGTTTTAAGCGGTAACGTGTTAACTACAGTATTGCGATTGCCGCAACGATGATTGAACGCAACGCGCTCTTCCGAGAAGGATGAGACAGAATCGAATTCGTACTCCTCTTCTGACGTCAGTTGCTCCAGTATATCGTTTTTTTTTTTTTTGATGTAGTCGTGCTCTCGTTGTTCTCGAAGTTTTGTTTCCTCTTCTAATTTTTTCAGTAAGAGATCCTTCTGCTTTTGTGACGAGTGCTTAGAATTTGAGTTAGAAGTTCTAGGCGCTTATTTGGATGTCCCTATCACGATAAGACTACGGTAGGGTTGGGTCGTTGCTATAATTGCAATATGCTGGGCGGGCGCAGTTGGTGCCTGTTGCGAAGTTGTATTTTTCGGCGCTTTGTTCAGTTTTGGCGGATAATTTTCACAAAGCCAGCGCTTAACGAGTTTGACGGTATCGTCAACCATTGCGCAGCTTGTAAACTTATATTCAAAGAGACTACTAGTTCCCCTTTTCAAGGCAGGGAGTTCTGCCAATGTCTGCTAACAAGTAGCAGGGCTATAAGTGAGAACACGTATGATTGGAGTCAAATGTGATTCTAATTTTATTCAAATTTTTCAGGAGCTTATATACTAATTGTGGGCGCCGTGCCTCAAGTGGTTAGTGCGTTGGACTACGGAGCGAGAGGTTCCAGGTTCAATCCCCAAACAACACCTTAAATTTCTTTCACGGCCTCACATCTCGCGAGCATCTGACAAACATGCGAGAGTAAAACTGTCATGAAAAAAGCTTCTCAAAACTGCCGTTCGGATTAAACAGTAGGCCGCTTCCATTCGTGTGAAGAATATAACACGCACAACACGCGTGGTTGTGAGAAACTAGGCCCTGGGTCCCATGGACCTGTTGCACCAAAAATTTGTATTTGTATATACTAATTCCCTTCAGCATTTCGAATAGCAATCTATACGTATGATCACCAATACGTACGCTCGCGTCACAATTTGGGTTACAATGTCCGAGGGTGCATGCACTAGAATCGAGTTATAAAAGTTAGACACTTGATCTACCACATGACACATATGTAGTATGGTTTGGAAAACCAAAACCATGTAGTACGATGATGATAGGTAGGTAGGTAGGTAGATGGGTGCCTTGTGACAGTGTCACTGCTCACTTAGACCTCAAAAAGGGTCCATTGTGCCCAATCATTTAACCCCGGAAACCTATAAAGTCCGCTATTGGAACCACCCAGATAATGATATGAATCTCAGGAGGTCCGTCAGCTCTACGTTACCCAAGTCCTCCAAATCCGAGAAGAAGTAACTACCAAGAGTCCTCGTTCTTCTGACGGATAGGGCAGGACAGCAGGTGACGAACTGATTCAATTTCTTCTTCGTCCCTGCAACTTCTACAGAAGTCATTATGTGGTACACCGAGTCGCTCCGCGTGGACACCAATGGCACAATGACCAGTAATTATCCTTGAAACGACCCGTGTTTTATAACAACTAAGTTTCACCAGAGAAGTTGATCTCTTCTTGCTGATACCCGGCCATAGGGCCCTGGCTGTTGCGCATGTTTCCAGATGAACCCAGCGACTATTTGCTTGACCGATGGCTTCATCCTTCATTTTCTTCTGTAAGGAACTGATTGGGGTTACTGCAAAAGGGAGAGCCCGCGATAGGTGCAGCTCCGACCCTTTCCTAGCAAGTTCGTCAGCCCTTTCGATTCCTACGATACCCATATGCCCTGGCACCCAACAGATGGTCACCGCACTAGCTCTAGATATCTCATTCAAGACTGATTTGCAGATCTTCACCAACCTTGATCAGATTATAGCGGAGTCCAGAGCCTAACGGCTGCCTGGCTGTCTACATACACAGTAATCGTTCTGCCAAAGATATTGCTGTCGCTTATAATCTTAGCAGCCTGTATGATGGCTGTGACTTCTGCCTGAAAGACGCTGCTATCATCATTTATTCTAAAGGAGTTGTTTATCCCTAGGGCCCCACAATAAACTCCGGCTCCCGTGCCAACGTCCATCTTAGAACCGTCGGTATAGAACGCCAACTCCTTCTTCTTCATGGTTCTTCGGCGCTTCCAGTACATTCTGTCAGGAATTCTTATAGCGAATCTCCTTTCAAAAACTAGCGTGGGGGTCATGTGATCAGTTTCTGACAAACAGTTGGTGGATCCCCATCGGGACAAAATTGAGGCATGGCCGTACAGGCTCGATGACCACATTCGGCCTTCTCTCAGTCTTATAGCGGTTTTAGCCGCCAGACTGCCACAGTATATGTCGAGCGGAATGAAACTGAGCATGGTTTCCGTTGCCGCTGTTGGTGTTGTATTCATTGATCCCATGACTCCAATACACGCTGTCCTCTAGATTTTGGTGAAGTTAGAAAGCTGGTATTGCTTCTCCAGTACCGTCCACCATACCAGTGAACCATATGTAAGAATTGGTCTTACGACCGCCGTGTATATTCAGTACACCACAGCTTGTCTAAAACCCCACGTATTACTGAATGCCTTTTTGCAAGAGTGGAAAGCTACGCTTGCTTTCCTGACGCTTTCAGCAGTGTTATCCTTCCAATTTAGTTTGGAATCTAAAATTACACCCAGGTATCGGGCTGAACCTGATATACTTAGTTCAGTACCACTGATGCTTGGAGGTCCGTAGGCAGGAATTGATCTCCTCCTAGTGAATAGAACTACCTCCGTCTTTGAGGGGTTCACTCCTAGCCCTTTGCTGCTAACCCAATTCTCCACTAGTTGTAGTGCGAGATTGGGTCTTTCGCTTAGGACTGAAGGGAATTTCCCCGAGACCAGGATAACCACGTCGTCGGCATAGGCCGTCACGTTGAAGCCGTTTTCCTTTAGTATTACCAAGATCTCGTCCACTACAAGAAGCCATATTAGATGTGATAAGACTCCTCCTTGGGGAGTTCCTCTGCAGACGCTTCTCCTGATTGTTACATCTCCTTGCGATGAGGATATAACTCTCGATTGAAGCATCTGAGCGATCCAATTGGAGAGACCGATGCTCAACCCAGCCCTGTGTAAACTGCCCAAAATCGCATCGGTGCTTACGTTGTTAAACGCCCCTTCAATGTCTAGGAACGCCCCGAGAGTGAATTCCTTGAAGTGGAGGGAACTTTCTATGTTTGATACGACCCTGTGGAGGGCTGTATCTACCGACCTACCGCGGATGTATGCATGTTGTGATTCAGATAGATAGTTATCGCCAATCACACTTCTTATGTATACATCTATTAAACGTTCCAGTGTTTTTAGCATAAAAGACGACAGACTGATAGGTCTCAAGTCTTTAGCATTTGTGTGGCTTGCTTTTCCCGCTTTGGGAATAAAAACAACACGCACAATCCGCCATGCTTTAGGAACATATCCTAGCTTAAGGCATCCCGTGAAGATGCGCTTGAGCCATGGAATAGCAATATCCACTGACTGTTGCAACATCACAAGTCGAATGTTGCAACATCACAGGTCGATGATGATACATTCATTCAAGAACGTGGAAGTGCACACAATGTATTGTTTATGTTATGCCTCCGTTCTTGCAGCGATATCAATTTGCGTTGTCGTACTTTAGGTGTGTCTTTAGTGTTCGGGTGATAGAGTTATGCAACATTTTAAATTCGTGCATTGTTATTGTTATGGGTAATGAACCCATCGCACCCTTACCCTTAAGCGGAAAATTATTTTGAAAAATAATTTTGCAAGATAAAGCCGGAAAAAGAATTTTCTTATCTTCTAATAATGGTTTCTTATGTTAGGTATATTTTTGTATTAGTCTCGTACATATTTCTTAAGGCTATTGTTGTGTAGTGTTTTGTGTTCTCCTTTAATGCCTATTATTGAACTTACATTGTCAGTTTCTATAATCTTATATAGTCCGTGGTAAGGACTCTGTGATTTCTTCCTATTGTCTAGTCTTACCATAACTAAATCTCCTATTTTTAAATCTGAAACATTTGTATATTTATCATACTCTATTCTTTTATTTTTTTCTTAACATTGTTTATATTGCATGCTTAAGTCTAAGTTTTAATTCATTTGCGTAGTTATCTAAGTTATAAACAATATTCTTATCATTAATTATATCATTTAGTAAGTAAGATAGTTTGCCAAATATGAGTTCATATGGTGTAAAATTAGTGTCAATATGAGGAGTTGTATTATATGCGAACGTATAATAAGAGATCCATTTGTCCCATTCATGGTCTTCTGTAAAATTTAAAAGGAATTCGTTTAATACTCTATGGTTCCGTTCCAGAGAACCTAAACTATGTTGGTGGTAAGGTGCTCAATGAATAGGTTTTATTTTTAGCATTTCGCAGATAGTCTGCATTAATTCATTTTTGAATTCAGTTCCGTTATCGGATTACAGAATTTTAAAGTGTAAATATCTTAAAATAAATTCTTGTACTATTGTTTTTGCATCTTTGCTCTCAATACGACGTGCGACAACATATTTGGTTAGTTCACATTGCATCGTCAGTATGTATCTAAATCTGTTTGATATTCTTAAAGGTCCTACTGTGTCAATTTGTATTGTCTCAAAACTGGTACTATGTGCTTTGTCTGTTTATTTTTGGAGCATAACTCACAAGAGTTTATAAATTTCTTAACCATTTGTGTGATATGCTTCCATACATATCTTTGTTTTAATTTCAAAACTGTTTTTCTTATGCCTAAATGTCCTTCATGTGGTGAATTGTGAAATTCTTTAATAATTGCCATTTTTTCTTCCATATTTGTTATCTTCCTTGGGGGTTTATATAAGTTACATAAATAAAACAATGTCTGTTTCGGACTATATCCAAGTGAAGACTGACTTTTTATTATTATTTTAAAATTAAATGATACAACTGATGATACAAAAATAACTAGACGCAGAATTTACATAAAAATGAGCATGAGTAGCGAGACGACAGATTCTCACAACATAATTAAGGAAATATGAGTACAATGTTTCAACTGATAATTTAAACGAATGGAACAATGTGTTAACTTCAAAATAACTAGACGCTGATTCTGTATTACATACATGGGAAACAAAAAGATTCTCACAACATAATTAAAAAAATATGAGTACAATGTGTCAACTGATTTAACCAAATGGAAAACAATGGGCCTTACTAACAACGAATCATTAGTCGTGACTTAAAAAAGGTGTCGACTTAAATATTAATACACACTTAAGTCTAAAGTGTACTTATAATGTTTTAACAGTCGACTTTTACTTAAACTTGGCTCTTTCAAAGAATTTACTACATTTTCATTGAATCTACTACATAACATTGGTTTGACGTTTCATATTTGCACTTGAATTTGAATTTTTATTTTCTTCCATGGTGCTATTAGGACAGTGGTTATAATTTAAAATTGAATTGAATGTTTATTTTATATACCAATATCAGGAGAAGCCTACACACTTGGCATTCGAAAGTCAAAATAAACAAAATCAGCTGAGATTGTTTTCTTAGCTTGTTTATACATATAAAGCACTGAAGCCAATGCACAGCCAATGCACTGAAGTTAATACTCTTGGTTGGTTGGTTCCCTTTTCCCTCCTAAATGGAAAGTGGAATGCATAACAATTCTTTTTAAAACTCTAATATAATATTATTTTCATCAAAGAATAACTTTGTATAACGAAATATGTAGTAATTAATTGTTTCAATGAAACATTCATGAAAAACACATTTTTACTGTAAAGTATTTCAGTATATAATAACGAAGATTAAGGAATTTTTAAAATTCATGAAATTTGAATAACGCTTATACAGTTTCAGCTAAATTCAATTACCATTTAACGCATAATTTTAGTATTCTAGATACCAAATCTAATCCTTTTTAGTATTGTTCGTGCTATTAAATTAGTGCATTAGCATTACTTTAATGACATATTTGTAAAATTAAACATGACTTTCTGTACATTAAAATTTAGCTCCATACTAGCACTAAAGCCGACTATTAAATTCGTTATTGGTACACTTTGGAAAATGTAGAGATTATACTTAAGCCGTATACTAGATTTGGTTGTTAGTAAGGCCCAATGTGTTAACTACCCCCCTTTAAGAGGAGCCGTCCTCGGTTTCCAAATTTTGCATGACCTTTTGCACGAAGTTTACAGCATTAACGTCATTGCTGGTCTGCTGCAGCTTTCGTTTTAGGGTAAAAACGACTGCGAGACTTATCACAATTGCAATAGTTATCAAAAGGATTGTGAACCATTGCACGTATCGGGCATTGTCTTGATCCCTGATTTGCTCTTTCATAGTGGCGATGTGTTCCAAGTTTTTGATGTTGATTTCATGGAGGTATGGTAAAGATAACAGGGTCAGATGATCCGTCTTTAGGACTTAGGTAACTATTCCGTTTTGCGTTGTTGTATATAGTACCATTAATGCTGACCTTGTCCTCGAAGGTCAGAAGGAAAGTGCCTTGAATTGTGATGGCCGATTCTTCCGCTTCCCGAATTTGGCAAGTCTGGTCATTGATGATAATGAGACCATCATCGACTAGGTTGATAGGAGGTATATGGTGGGCCGATGTTGTTTTGCATGCAGCGATGTGGTTGTTGAGGAGATGTTGAACGCACAAGCTTTCTGAAGTTACTTCGCAAAATGTTAAAGTTGCCGATTCTTCACATTTTCGCAAAGGTTTAAATACACCTCTACATTCCGTAACTATTTCTGACTCTAGTAATACAATACTTTTACTATGGACTACAGGAAAAATCATTGTTTTATTACAAATAAGGTTAATCTTAGGATATTTAATCACGAATAGTAGTACATCGTTATTCTGCAGGATTTTTAATTTTGAATTTCCCATAATATCATTGATACTAACTTCTACAGAATTTTCTGTTTTCAATATGGCTTCTATTGCTTCGCTGTCGATACATGTGTATATGTATGTATGGATGTACATTTATAATTTTCCTTTTCTTGGTTTTGGCGGTTAAGGATTGGTCACAGCATTGCCCAACATAAAATCAAAAAATAATTTGCCAGAAGAGAAACAAAAAACATATAGAATTGCTTGACTGGCAATTACCAAATTGTACGTTGTAAGAAAGTTAATTTTTAATTCAATATTCAGAGCAGTGAATATATACATACATATGTAGGTACATTATATACATATGTATATGTTCCTTTTAAATTTTATATGTAAATAAATAAGCAAAGGTTTTATAAGTGTGGCTACCCGATGTTCATACACAGATTGCAATAACGTTAAGAAATCGTTTTCTTTGTCATTTTTTCACATTCCGAATGAGGTATGCTTTTCTTTATCATGATTCTGACGGTTAAGGGTTGGTCACCGTCATTGCATAACAAATCAGACAGATAAATTTGTTTGACTGGCAATTAGGTGTAAGAAACATCATTTCTTGTGTATACGTACTATGCCCAGCTTTGTTTATTGTTTTTTTCTGTATTCTCGGTTTCCACCTTTTTTTGCGTGTTTGTTTGGTTCTCTTTTTTTTCTCTTTGTTCTCTTTCTTCTCTTCTTACTTGATATCTGCGACTGTAAGAGCAAATGGATAGTTGGGAGCGAATGAGAAAAAAGTTGCCTTGCTTGTTAGAGGCGCTAGTGTCGATATCCTCAAGTGATACTACTATTAGATTTATATACAATGATAGTATTTAAAACTTTCATTGCACACATTATGCTAATTAGCGTGTGATCGTTTTCTTTTTTTGCCCTCTATTATCGTGTAAAAATAATTTCTTTATTGTTCATAAATTGATTGTATAGTTCTCTGTTCCTTTTTTTTTTTGTCAAATTTTTTTATTGTAAATACTACACCTCACATTTTCTCTCCCCAGTTGGTGTTTTATATACATATATATATTTTTTGTCTTATTTTCCCCCTCATTCCCTATATTAAGCTCAATCTAGGTTGTGCACATTTTTTTTGGGGTTCAATATAGCTGAGTAGGTACTACTATGGATATAAAAAAACTGCCGGTTGCGGTATAAATGTACATTTTTTTTTTGTTTCATTATTATTTACTCTTTATACCCTATCCTAAGGGTATATTAAGTTTGACACATAGTTTGTAACATACAGAAATAATCGAGATAGGCTCTATAAAGTATATATATTCGTGATCAGCATCAATAGCGAAATCGATTGAGTGATGACCGTCCGTCCGTATGTCACCGCTTTTTGAGCCTTAAATATTGAGCTAGGACGATGAAATTTCATATCTGGGCTTCTGAGGAAAAGATACAGTACAAGTGTAAAAAATGTTTAAATCCGCCCACTGCCACGCCCACTTTTTCATAACTTCACTAAATTATATGAAACTGAAAAATTTTGTTAAGACCAAATATTTAGGCATTCAGATTCCCTACAATCCACCCATACAAAAGTTTTGGCCACTGCCAACGCCTACTTTTTTATAACTTCACTAAATTATATGAAACCGAAAAAATTTGTTAAGACCAAATATTTGGGTATTTAGATTCCCTACAATTCACTCATAGAACAGTTTTGGCCACGCCCACTTTTTGGGGGCGTTATCATCAAAAAACTTATTTTGATAAAATTTTACATGTAACATCCTCAAACGTTCGACATTATAGCTATATTTGAGTACAAAATGCAATTTGGCCACGCCCATTTTATAGAGAGGAGGATAGGGTATCATACGATCCGTTCCAGACGGATTGTAGCTTTTCTGTATGTTTTTTTTATAAAATAAATCAATTTTGTAAATCCGCGCCATGGTAAATGGAAGTACGTGTTTTATTGGGACATTGTCTTTAAAAAAAATGGGATTGTAGATAGTATTTTTCAGGGGGTGGATTAGGGGAAGGTAAGACTTCTTCGGTGGATGGCTTGAGCGTGCGACGATGACAACTTTTGGGGAAATCCACAATTTAAGGCCAAGGATTTCCAGGTTGGGTGGGCTCTGGCCACGCTGCACTTCCATTAGCAGCGCCCTCGGTGTGGAGAAGTCCGTCTGCTGTAAACCAAAAAGAAAAGGTGTTAGTACATATGGAGTATATGTACATATGTTTTGGCATGTTTTATGTTTTTTTGTGGTAGGTACTGTCAACGGTGGAGGCAAGAATTCACCCCATATTCGACGAGCTTAAGCTGCGCATAGCAAGCATGCCACGTCCTCCACAGACGACACTCTTTCCCTTTCCGGTTTCCTTCCATCCTTAGGTCCCGTCCTCATCCATGTATCCTCTCCAATTCAAATCCTAACCGTCCTTTCCTACTTTAAAACCCACCTATTACAAAAATGGCGCCCAACGTTGTCCTTGTCTCCTGTACTTATGTGTAGTTCTTTTGTCCACAATTGTTCTGGTTGCTAACATCAGGAAACTCATAAGTCTTCATTTCACCAGTCATAATGAAATGCGATGAGTATCTCTGATGTTGACAACAAAAACAATTGGAAACTGTAACTGTCTTGTCTCATCTATCTTTTCTACATCTTTTCTTTGTATTTTACTCTTCTATTCAAAATTTAAATTTTCATTTCTTCCGTTTCGTCTTGTTTATTACCACTGATTCAGTGGCCATATTTGGTATCCTATACCATAACATGTTGCACTGTCTCGTGTTTATCCCTACTTTTGTGTGTTGTCATTCTTTCCGCTTCAAGTCTTCCAACAGTTGCCTATGTGGTTGGAAAATGCAGCGATGTATGTCCACGTCCTCTTTTATTTTTGTTTTGTTTTTTTTTGTTTTCACCACACTGAGGGATTCAAAAATTCGCCCGTCTGCAGTTCATTACTTTTGAATGTCGCGACCAACTCAAGCCACGATACGCCACAGCAACGATAACACCGAAGCAACTGTATCCCCGAAAAACCCCCAATCTGAAATGTAAAATAAAATATAAAAAAAATGCAGAATTTACCAAATTTTCTCTGATTTCATTTATTTAAACATCATTTATTTAGACTTATACAACAACCATACATATTACATTTTGCTTCATATTTATTTCTTATATACCCATTAATATGTTCTTTTGGTTCGTTTTTTTTTTTTTTTTTTATATTTATTTTCGTTCATATATATTTATTTATTTATTTATTACTTTGTTATTTATTTATTTATTTATTACTATTTATTTGCATATATATATAACGCATAGTTCAATAATAGTAATAACACATATTATTCTATACCAGATTTTAGTTTGTGTTTTTTTTTTTTTTTCCATATCACTTCCGAAATAGTCCGTCTATACGATAGATGAATTTATCTGAGAAGGAATTAGTGATTAAAAAAATTAAAAGGGAAAACTTATTCGACAATCATAGAAGAGTTACCCGTTCACAGGATAGGTCAGTAGTCACTATGTCGATTGTACAACATAGTCCACCATAAAGAACAAATACCATGTAACAATCCAAATAGGGAAGAGAATGTAAATATACCACCTGACCTAAAAACATACATCAATTTGACAGTTGTCAATGCATTTTCTTCATACCAAAGTTCTATTAGGGAAGAAATTTCAGATAGCCTAAAAAGGGAAATGAAAACTAGTTTGTTAGAGTTCATGAGGGAGATAAATCTAATTAATCACCCCACTCCCAGGCCAGAAGAGACAGTCCAAAAGACACCAGTGAACCAATGCGCCTTTCCCAAGAACACTTTTCAAAGTCAACCAACTCAGCAAACGCAGGCAACCCAGTTAGATCCATCGTGGACATCATGTCCACCGGAATCCGAGGAGGCCAAACGATGGGATACGTTACCAACATACCCAACATCAAAAACAAGTACCATACCATCAGCCTCGATATACTAATAGTTCAGGTCAGCAGAGTCCGCCAACTAATTCTGTCGAGGCGAACTCACATCAAAGTGTAAGAGGTGCTATTAAAATCGATAAATGGGGAATTAGCTTTGATGGCAAATCAGAAACACTTACCGTAGAAGATTTTATATTCCGGTTAGAAACACTGCAAAGCCAATACGAATGTTCCTGATGCGAATCTCACTATCAATATGAACAAATCCAAATTTTGCTTTAAGGAATTAAAGTACCTGGGGTTCATAGTTGGTGGTGGGATGCTGAGGACCGATCCTGCGAAGGTTGAAGCAATCGCCAATTTTCCGCTTCCCGAAAACCCGAAACAGGTTCGCAGGCTGCTTGGTCTTGCAGGGTGGTATAGGCGCTTTATTAAAGACTTTTCCACCTTGACTGCTCCCATCACGGACACGCTGAAAAAGAAGCATGAGAAGTTTAGCATGTCCAGTGAGGCGGTTGAGGCATTTGATAATTTAAAAAGTGCATTAACATCTCCACCCGTGCTCACATATCCAGATTTCTCCAGACGGTTTTACATCTAGTGTGATGCCTCTGAAACTGGAATAGGTGCCGTCCTGTTCTAAAGAGATTACGACCACGCGGAATTTCCAATCTCCTACTTCTCCCAAAAACTAAATGCATGTCAGAAGAATTATAGCGTCACAGAAAAAGAGTGTTTGGCAGCAGTAATGGCTGTGCAAACGTTTCGACCTTATGTGGAAGGGATGGACTTTACAGTCATCACCGACCATTCCAGTCTACGATGGCTAATGACGTTGAAAGATTTAAGCGGCAGATTAGCTCGTTGGAGTTTAAAGTTGCAGGCTTTCAGGTTCGAAGTTGAGCACAGGAAAGGCTCACTGAATGTGGTACCAGATACACTATCTCGTGTCTACGTGGACAGCATTGACATTGAAAATATCGCGCCTCTCATAGACCTTGAATCTGAAGACAGAGTTTGCTTCAGATGAGTACCGCGACTTAATAAGCACCATCCAACAACACCAAGAAGAACTACCGGACTTAAAAGTGGATCAGAATTTTATTTACAAGCGTTCACTGCCACCCGGCGGAGATGACTCAATGGCTGAACACACCTGGAGACTGTGGATTCCATCAGGTCTTACTGAGGACATTATTTCTCGGGCACATAACCCTCCACAGGCGTCTCACGGTGGAATAGCGAAAACCCTGCATAGAGTTCGCCAATACTTTTACTGGCCAAATATGACGGTACAGATGCGTAAATATGTGTTAGACTGTGCAGTGTGTAAACAATGTAAACCGTCCAACAGTGTATTGCGCCCTCCCATTACCAATACCTTTTTGTGCAGATAGGCCATTTCAGAAAATTTATATTGACTTCCTTGGACCGTATCCTAGAGTCAGACCATTGCTACGTATTTATTGTGCTTGACCACCTGTCCAAATTTGTGTTGGTGAAGGCGCTAAGAAACGCCAGTTCCATCAGTGTAGTTGACTATTTGCAAAACGACGTCTTCAATATGTTTGGTGTACCGCAAGTCATACACTCGGACAATGGAAAACAATTCCTTGCGAAAGAGTTTCAAACCCTTCTGTCTAAGTATGGCAGATAGCGAACTATTGACTCTCTCACGACAAACTCGTTTGCAATGTGCCCGCGACAGAATAAAGGTAAATATTTGCAAAGCAAATGAAAAGAGCGCGAAAATATACAACACACGTTCTCGACTCATACGGTTTCTTCCGGGCAAAAAGTATTTCGAAGAAACTTCGTCCTTAGTGACACTTCTAAATACCTTGCGGCGAAGCTTTGCCCAAAATTTATAAAATGCCGGATAAGGAAACCGATAGGGAAGAACTTGTATGAGTTAGAGAACTTAGCAGGCAAAACAGTAGGCGTATTCCATGCAAAAAACCTGAAACAATAAAGAATCACACCAGGCAGGAATGTCTCTAGTCTAGTATATATTTATTTATTTATTTACTTATTTATTAATGTATTACTTTATCTATTTATTCATATATTTATTTATTTATTTATCTATCTGTCTATTTATTTATTTATTAATGTGCTAATTTATTTATATATTTATATATTTATTTATTTATGTATCTATTTATTTATATGCGGCTTTAAAGTCGATGAAGAGATGGTGAGTCTCGACTTGAAATTCGTTGGTCTTTTCCAGGATTTGCCTTAGTGTGAAAATTTGGTCGATCGTCGATCTGCCGGGCCGGAAGCTACACTGGTACGTGCCGATTAGTGTGCTGCAGAAGGGCTTCAGACGTTCACACAGTACGTTGGATAGGATCTTATATGCGACATTATGCAGGGATATGCCTCGGTAGTTCTTACAAGACATAGGATCGCCTTTCTTGAAGATGGGGCACATAGAGCTGATAGTCCAGTCATCGGGCATGACTTCATCCACCCATACTTGGTTGATGACTTGGTGCATGCACCCTACCAAAGCATCACCACCATGTTTGAAAAGCTCTGCTGGTAGACCATCAGAGCCGACGGCCTTGATGTTCTTCAGCTTTTTGATAGCTGAGCCGACCTCTTCAAAACTAGGAGGGGGGGTGGATTCTTCATTGACTGGATGCGGGTTTTCTTCTTGCCCTATCACTCTCTCTACCTGCCCATTAAGTAGCTGCTGGAAATGCTGCTTAAATACATCTACTAATTCCTGTGCTTCGGTGACTAGGTTTCCTTCACTGTTTCGAAGAGCCTGCGTTCCGGGCTTGAAGCCAGCTGCCAGTTGCTTGGCTTTCCTGAAAAACATCCGGATGTTGTTCCTATCGCGGGACTCTTCGATATAATTGAGCTGGGAGGCTGCGTGGGCCCTTTTCTTCTTACGCAGGATCTTCTTCTAATCCCTTCTTCTGGTTCGATACTCTTCTCTCGCTGCCCTTGTTTTGCGGTGCAGCGCTTGCAAGTGTGCATTTTCTGTCACCTTTTCCGGCGTACGCATTCATCATCATACCAACGGCTCTTTTTGGGTGGTGGCTGGTAGCCTATGGTGGTCTCTGCTACCCCTTTGATGATGTCGCGATAATGGTTCCACAGATTGTTGGCGTTTGTGGATGGTGAATGCACAGCGGAGAGTCTCTCACTCAGGCGCTCTCTGTAGGCTCTGGCTACTCCAGACGTGCTAAGGCTTCCAACGTTGAATTTCTTTTTCTGGGCGGTCTGCAGCTTCTTCTCATTGGATAGTCGAGCTCTGAACTTAGCTGCAACAAGAAAATGGTCAGAGTCGACGTTTGCCCCTCTGAACGTTTGCACATTCAGAATGTTGGATGCGTGCCTCGCATCTATTAGCACGTGGTCAATTTGGAAACCTAGTGCTACTTATCACCGTATTACAAGCTGCTGCAAAATCGATTATCCGGAAGCCGTTGTCTGTTGTCGTGTCGTGGAGGCTGTGCTTTCCAACTAATCCGCCGAAGATGTTTTACTTACCGATTTTGGCATTGAAGTCCCCGAGTATGATTTTGACATCATACTCCGGACAGGCTCCGTAGGCTCCGTCCAGGAGGTCATAAAACTCCTCCTTGATAGAGTCTTCAGCTTCGTCGGTAGGGGCGTGTGCACATATTATGCTGATGTTTTGAAATGTAGCCTTGATGCGGATCACAGCCAGGCGATCGCTGATCGGCTTAAAGTCAATTATCATTGAGCGTAGCCGATTTCCCACGACGAATCCGCATCCTAACATGTGCAGTCTTTTGTGACAGCTGTAATAAATGTCGCAATTTTTCCGTTTTTGCATACCTGATCCTATCCATCGTATCTCCTGGATCGCGGTAATATCTGCCTTGTACCGTGTGAGGACAGATTCAAGTTTTTGAATAGCACCAGGAGTGTACAGTGTACGTACATTCCAGGTGCATACTCTTATATCATAGTCCGTGTACGTTCCGGGTCGTGGTATTAAATGAGGGGGTCCATTATCCGAGGCTTGTGTCTCTCTCATAACAAAATTTTTTTTTACGTGGAGGGCCAGTTCCATTTTTTGAAACCCCTAGGACAAGGGGCCGGTTTTAAACCGATGTCAGTAACCCGCTTCAGGGATATGAGCGCTGCCGTTGGCCCAATAAGGGCTCATCCGCCACCATCTCTTTTCCAAAAACCTGACTTATTCTTGGAAATCTTTATCGGCCTGAGCTCCGAATATGTCGAAGTAGCCCAGATAAAGTGCTGTGCTTCCGTTTGAAGCTTTAACGCCACCGTTGACTCCATCGAGAGAGTTCGTCCGCTGTCGTATTTATAGTGGTTGTTCAACACTCGCGCTTATAAGTGTAGCAAGTCGGGTCCGGATGGACACCAACCAGTACCCGATGGCTACCACTAGGAGGTAAAATAAGCACAATTGATGCGCAGTAACAGTTACAACACTAGACGTCGCCAGGTTGACGCCAGTCAGTGCCTACCCTATTCCTACAGCATCAAGCCGCATATGATAGCATTCATCGTCTTGAGCTCTACAAGGCGATGCCCGAATTCGGGATCCCGGCTAAACTGATCCAGCTGTGCAACGTGACGCTGGATAACACGCGGTGCAACGTGCAATTCGGCAACAGTTCCTCTGAACTATTCCAAACATGCACCGGATTTTGGCAAGGGGATGCGCTATCATGTGACTTCTTCAATCTTGTGCTGGAACAGATAGTGCGCAGGGAAGGTGTGAACACGGATGGCACTATCTTCAACAAATCTGTCCAGTTGCTGGGATACACAGACGACATCGACATCATCGGTCGCTCCCAGCGCGCCGTGTTAGACGCTTTTACGGCAATTGAAGAAGAGGCGAAACGAGTTGGCCTTGAAGTGAATGAGGACAAAACCAAGTACATGTTGTCAACAAACAAAGAAGCATCTGTCCACCGCCTAGGACAAAACGTCACTGTTGGCAACAGTAACTTCGAAGTGGTTAAGGAGTTTACCTACCTCGGAATAAATATCAACTCCACGAATGACAACTTAGTGGAGATTCGACGAAGACTTACCCTAGGAAACCGCTGCTACTTCGGTTTGGCGAAACAAATGGGGTCAAAACTCCTAGCTCGGAAGACGAAATGTTTGCTCTACAAAACTTTGATCCTGCCAGTTCTGCTGTATGAAGCCGAGTGTTGGACGATAAGCAGGAAAGCAGAGCAGATATTGAACACTTTCGAAAGAAAAATTCTTCGTCGGATATTCGGTCCCATATGCGAGGAGGGCGAATGGAGGAGAAGATATAACCGCGAACTCTATGAGCTGTACCAAGATGTGGATGTAGTCCAAAAAGCCAAAACACGTCGACTACACTGGCTCGGCCATATCGAGCGAATGGACAACAATGCTCCAGCAAAGAGGATCTTCGAATCACAGCCCCCAGGTTCGAGACGACAAGGAAGACCGAAGCTCCGTTTTAAGGATCAAGCTATCGCGGATGCCAGAGCGCTTGGTCTAGATAACTGGAAGCAGCGTGCCCGGGATCGAAGAGAGTGGAAGGCTGCTGTGTCTCAGGCAGAGACTCTTCACGGGTCGGGAACCCTTTAAGTAAGTAAGTTAAGTATTTATTTATATATTTATTCACTAATATATGTATATGTCTATTTATTTATTTATCAATATATTAACTTATGTATTTTGCTCGTTATCTGTCGATAGGTTAGGAAGAGATCATTTATTTACTTATTTATTCGCTTAGTATTAAGTATAGCATACTATTTATTTATTTATCTATTTATTTATTTATTTATTTACTTGTTTATTTTATTTATTTACTTATTTAATTATTTATTTAAGCCAGGTGTTACTTATATAATTATTCATTTATGTATTCATAACTTTATGTGTCTATCGATCACCTACTAAAACTGTGATATACATGTAATTCGTATCGTCTATTGCATTGGAGTTACTGGCTATGGTCTAGTACTAGCACTACTGATAGTAATAATGAAACTTAAAACTCACCTGCAAACTTGCCCGGCTTGATTATCGTGGGCGTCTTCACCACGTTTGTGTGTGCCCAGTACGATGACGCTGGCCGTTCTCTGCTCCTGATCTCGTGGTACTCGCTCAGCCTCAGAGCGTTGTGATGGCCACCTACCCGGAGTAGCTGAGGATGATTTACATATTCGTAAAATATAAAAAAAAAGAACAAAGATGTATCTATAAAATAAAAATAAATAAATAAACAAATGTATACACTTAGCATTCACTTTTTGTTTTGTTTACAAAAATAAACGATTACTCTTGTCAAGATATGACATTTGGGGAGGTAGGCCCATTCTCAATGGATAAAAAATAGACACTCGAGTTATCGGTTGAGATATGAGCTAAATGGATAAGAGGTTGAAGTATTCAACCAAAGAGCAGGAAAAGCCTAATACATGGTAGTTCATTATAGCGGCTATCCGGAATCGACTGATGATAGGAACCGTAGCTGGGAGCTGTGTATGGATGGCCTGAGCTCAGTGGAACTGACTGCCAAAGTCAGTTCCAAAGTAAACGCTGTGAGGTGAAAAAAAAATATATATACATTCTTTTTTTGTTGTTTTGTTAAAGTTATATACATATGTACATACTAAGTCCTATAAAGTACAAGTAGAGTCAGTGTGTGTTTTGGGGTAAGTTTAAGATTAAGCCAACTTATTTTAGATTTTTTTTTTGGTATTATTATCTGCAATTTTTTTTGGTAGGGAACCATTCAGACCAACAAATACTAGTGGCGGTCAGTGGCTGACTAATAGTAGTATCACTTGAGGATATCGACACTAGCGCCTCTAACAATCAGCCAGATAAATTTGTTTGACTGGCAAATAGGTGTAAGAAAGATCATTTCTTCTTTCCCATTCTTACATATGTATGTATGTGCAGCTTTAACCTGTAATCTGTTTCCGTGTGAGACTTTGGGTGGATTTAAACTCCTTAAGAGCATAACAGGTGCGCCTTCAATATTTGTTTGTGTGAAGGAATACCCAGGGGTAATGTAATGTGTGTCCTGAAGTTTTCTGCCATATGATGTGTATACGTACTGTGCGCAGCTTTGACTTACTCTGGACATATGTATATACATATGTATGTACATGTGTATTTTTTTTTTTTTTTTTTTTTATAATGCATTTTTATTTAGTTCAATTCATTATTTCTTACATGCTAACAAAAAAACGCTTAAAACTAGCTTAACTAACTTAACTACGTTATATACTACTAACTTACTGGCCCTGTGCGGGCACTCTAAGTTAAACTTAATTCTTAAAACTATGTCTTTTGACCTAACCTAACTTACTTAAGTATTTATTATCTAATTATTTGATTACTAATTTGGTAAACAAAGAAAATTATTTTTTTTGGAAAAACTTTGTATCCGGACTTTTTTTTTTTTTATATTTTATAAAACTTAAAACTATCTTAAAAACTACCTTAAAATAAATCTTAAACTACTTAAACTAAATACGTAACTAAATACGTACTTTTTTTTTTTTCTATATATATTTTTTTTTTGATTTTAGTGCTGTGTTTTTTTTTTTTTTTTTTTTTCAAGTGCTGTGTTTATGTCTTAACCTAACTTACATCTAAGGACAGCAACAAAAGACAACACTTAAACATGGACTTAAAACTACGTAAGCCGGCCAGTCTAAATATATAAATAAATAAATAAATAAATATATGTAAAATGGCCAGCGTGCCCTACAAGGGCTAGCCAGGATTGAAAGGGATCGACAAGGGAGTTCCCTCTCGGTCAAAAAGCCACCAGAATTTCTGATGCTGTTTTTCTATGTCTTTAACATCGCGCCCCGACACCGACCTACTGAATCGGAGACGCTCCTCATCGCTCTGTGCTACGCCTCGCTCGTAGTTGAGTCGCCTATCAACAGCTTTTCTGGCGACGTGGAAGATAAGCGGAAACCCCGCTCTGTCCTGGATCAGACCTTGTCCGTCGAAATAGAGGAATGCCTCTGGGGGGACCAAGCCGTTAAGGCGCACCCTCTCATGGTACATTTCATTGGGGTAGTAAGCCCCAAAGATCAGGTTATTGGTCGAGTTCATTGCTCTTGCAATATGACATCGAATCAACTTCACCAGGAAATTGTCCACTCTGATTAGATTCGCTTTGTTATAAAGGACCTCATTGGAATAGAATTTTTTGTACTCAGACTCTGGTGTTCTGTACAAATGAAGGCAAGCCCGGAGACAAGCCCTCTCAAACACCCGAATCTTTTCCATTAAGCTTGCTCTAACGTTAAACCACACCGGACATCCATAGGTAAGCATTGGCCTTATAAGGGCCGTGTAGCAGATGACCTTCACCCTTGCATCGAGTTGGCTGCTATAAAACAGTCTCTTTGTAAGGGCAAAAGCAGCTTTGGCTCTGGCCAGAGCAGCATCTATATGTTTGTTAAAATATAGATACTGATCTAGCCAGATCCCAAGGTATCTGACTACACTTCTGCTCGCCAATGGTCGTCCGTGCGGTCCCACGATGGAGAACTTTCGCCAATTCTTTCTGGTGTCCCTCGAGGCCCCAGATAACGGCGTTCTGAACAGGATGGTTTCCGACTTCTGAAAGTTGATCTTCAACTTCCAGTCATCGCAATATCGCTGGATCGTCTCGAAGTCACGTTGTAAGAGTATTGTAATGACCTCGATCTTTGGACTTGACCTGTACGCAATCAAGTCGTCTGCGTACGCAATAGCATGGTGAAGAGAACCTATGAGATCGCTAGTGTAAATGTTAAAAAGGATAGGCGAATTAACTGCACCCTGTTGCAGACCATTTTTAATTTGAAATACACCAGCAGAAGTCACATTGCCATTTTTCACAACGAACTTTCTACTGGTGAGCATGTTATAAAGAGTGTACAGCAGTGGTTTACTTATACCCAGCCTACTCAACTTGTAAAAGAGTCCCTCTAACCATACGGTATCGAAGGCCTTTTCCAAGTCAATTAGGCAGGCACCCGTGCATTGTTTCTTGCTTTTATTCCATTGGACATCCGAAACCAGTTTAGACGCGGCATGTAGGGTATCATGCCCCGCCTTAAAACCGAATTGGTTGTCCGGAATTATATTTCTGTCCTCAACCCACTTATTCAGGGCTCTATGGATCACTTTTTCGAATACCTTGCTAATGTTCGGAAGGAGACTTATCGACCGGAGATTTGCCGGATTGGATGTATCTTTTCCCCTTTTGGGAATGGGATGCACCACTGCTGTTTTCCAATGCGCCGGATAATGTGCATTATTCAACGCATTGTTAAACAGGGTGGTGTATATGTCCACCGCTTCTAGAGGGAGATGTCGGAGCACAATGTTCGGAATTCCGTCGATACCCACGGATTTCTTACTTCTTAATGAGACGAAGATCGTTTGGAGATCTACCTTCGATATGAACGGGGGATGAACCCTGTCATCGGCGATGGCATTATTTGCCATGTTACCTTCATTGAACACGGTGAAACCAGTGTTCTCAGATCGCCAGTCTTGCATATCACTTCGAAGGTAGAAGTTGTGCACAAGGACGCGATTATCCAGGTCATGGTTCGGGTAAATGCTTTCATTCACCTTGTACACTTCCTGGAAAGTCGCTCCTATAGCCTCAACCTTCTCCTGCGGATCTTCTATCACGAAGAAGTCGCCATCCTCGACAGCGTTATCTGGATCTATACCAGCTGTTATGAGTATTTGTTCGTAGTTCGTCGTTCGGGGTATCTTAAGACACGGAAGGTCGCTGAAGTTATTCCTCCGAAAAATCTTATTGATTTGCGGGAACATACTGGGATTATTGGCTCTTACCGCCGAAATCTTCCCGTTCCAATACGCATTCACCGTCAGTCTGTAATTTTCTTTGATCAATTTTTGGAGGTTTTTGATCAACGACTTCAATGTCCTAACCTCCGAGTTTTGTCTGTCAGTAAACTGTCTGTACAAGGTTTTTAATCTTGACAACAGTCTACTTTTTTGTTGGTGTAGTGCGTCGATAGTCGCGTTGCGGAATACATCTACGTTGTCAGTATGTTGATACCGAGGTATCGTACTGTCCATAGTTCGTTTGATTGTCTCATCCAATTGCTTTAGGTATCTGTCAATCTCCTCGTTTGACAGATTCCTATTGGACGGTGGGTAGAGCGAGTTCGAGGAGAGTGCTCTAGTCAGTACTCGGGAGAAGCGTGTCCAGCGCGTCCTACTGTAATTGTAGGTATGCGTTTGGACAAACTCTTCCAATTCCGCAATTTCGTTTTGAATACTTATTTCGGCACTAAGTCCGCAATGGTCGCTGTCGTACACAAAAGTGTGCAGACAGTTAATCGTTTGTCGGTCCGTGTCGGTTAGTTGTAGCCGTACGTCGAACAGCATGAGGTCCAGATAAGAGCCGCCTCTGGGAAACGACGGACTATCCGATGCTTTCACATCGAGTCTAAACTCGACATTGTGCTGACCCCACCAATTAAGTAGTAGGTTCCCTCTAGAATTTGGCGTATTATTTCCCCAATCCCTATGCTTCGCGTTTAAATCTCCGGCCATGAGATAATAGTTCTCCTCCGACGCCAGCCTTAGGCATCGGAAAAGTGTCTCGAGCTCTGAAATAAATAAAGAAGGTTGAGTGGCTTCAGGCGCATAGACTGCGACCACGTACATCTTCTTTCCACTACGGAGAGGGATGCACACGATACACGCTTCCAGCACCTGGAACCTTCGCACTTCACCACTGTACACTGTTTTATATCGCAGCTCTTTACGAATAAAGATCGCGACACCACCTCCTTGAGTGGAGTTGGGTCGGTCTCTTCTTACTATATCATATCTATTGTTCCTTAATTTATGTCTCTGAGTTAGCTTAGTTTCGCTAATCAAAAGCAAATCAGGATTTTCGTCATCTAGCAACTTAAAAAGTGAGTTTCTACGTTCTATCCTTATCAGTGAATTCACATTCACCGCAAGGATCTTAAGGGGAATCTCCGCCGTGGTACCCATTACGACTGGAGGTGCGTTAGGCCCGGCAGAAGCGCGTAGATCTGATCCACCCGCGTCGCCTGCTCTTGTATCTGACGTTGAAGCTGGCCCATCTGCCCTTGAATTGAGAGCAAGATAGCCATCAGGTCAGCTTGCGCCTCAGGTGCTTTAGACACTGACGCCTTTGGAGCAGCCTTTGGCTGTTGCTTTTGCGTCTTACCCTGACCGGCCGCCATTTGGGCGTACGTCAATTGGGGTGTGACGACTTGATTTGAAAGAGCGGGACCAGGTGAACGCTTCACCACGATCTTCTGCTGACGAGCCATGTTTGATCTCCTAATAACTTGGAACTGAGGGCAACCCCGATAATTAGCGGTGTGCCCCGTGTTCCTGCATAGTGCACATGAAAGTTGCTCCCTATCTGAAGCCCTATCCTTACCTAGCGGACATTCTTCTGTCTTGTGGTCCTTTCCACACTTCACGCATCGAGGCTGCATATCGCAGTTCGACGCGGCGTGCCCGAACCTCTGACAGCGAACGCATTGGAGAATGCTCTCGCTCCGTCTTAATTTTTCCCACCTTACAACCTGGTAGTCGAGGACTTTAATGCCTCTTAGACTATCCAGTTTGCTGCTGGGTGACAGCTGAACCAGGAAGAACGGAAGTTTCCGGTTCTCCCTTTTGGCCTTAGCTGTAATGAATGGCTTAACTCCTACGAATTCGAGCCCGTCGCACTTTGTTTCTCTAAGCAATTTGAGGATCTCCTCCGGTTCAGAAGACGGTTCCAACCCCTTCAGCAGCATAGTATGCAGCTTTTCCCCTTTCGGGGTGAAGGAGAAGAACTCCGTCGTCGAGTCCCTTAACAAATTTTTAATAATGTGATATTGTTCTACAGTATTACATTGAATCGAATGTCTATCCTTATTAAAACGTTTGATTGAAAAATTGTTGCCAATGGCCGACTTACATAATTCGATTGTGTCCTTAAGTTCCACCTTGAAAGTGTTGATTGGCGGCACCCTTTCTTTTGTTGTCTTCTGTTGCTGTTGTTGTTGCTGCTGGATTTGCTGCTGCTGTTGTTGCTGCTGCGGTTGTTGCTGCTGCGGTTTCTGCTGCTGTTGCTGTTGTTTCTGCTGCTGTTGTTGCTGCTGCTGTTGTTTCTGCTGTGGCTGTTGTTGTTGCTGCTGCGTTTTCAGCTGCTGCTGTTTTGTTTGCAGCTGTTTCTGCTGTGGCTGCTGCATTTTTTGCAGCTTTTGCTTTGGCTGCTGCAGTTGTTTTTGCTGCTGCAGTTGTTGCGGCTGTTTTTGTTGTTGCTGCTTGGGCTGCTGCAGTTGCTGCTCTTGTTGTAGTTGTTGCTGCTGTTGTCTCTGCTGCTGTAGTTGAAGCTCTTCTTGGCGTTCTTTCATTCTTCTAGCTGTTTGTTTGGCCTTGATTTGGATTACCTTTTGCTGCAGCAATTGGATGCTGCTGCTCAGGCTCTCCAGTGTCTCATCCTCGTCCTCTGACTCCGAGGACGCTAGTTTGGCGAAGGTGTTGTTCTCACCCGTATAGCGACCCTCCCCACCGTCGGAGACGTATGGGTAGTCTTCCTCGTCGTCGGCAGACTCCTGTTCTATGTCTAGCTGCTTGTTTTTGTTTTGATTGCGCCCCCCCCTTCACTTCGACATGCAGCTTATCTTTCGAAGCTGATAGAGTGGGGCGCTTGACCAAGTTAGGAGTTGGTTTGGGTTTCCTCCTCCTTTTAACTGTCCCTTCGGTGGCCACTACAGCTGAGCAGCCAGATGTTGATGCCGTTTCTGGATCTGGATCTCGATCGGCTGTTGTTGTTTGTTTGTCCGCATCTCCCGCTATGGGGAGTGCGGACCGTTGATTTTCGTCCATGGCGTGGTTTTTGTTTACCACTCTTCTTGGTAATTTTCCACTTATTTAATTATTTTAAATAAGAAAAAAAGGCAATTGAAAATTATTTCCCGGATTTGAACCGGGGTCGGTTCGGGTGACTGCACGCAACCACTACCACTGCGCCACTTCGGCTATTAAAAACCAATGAACTTTCGCACTATTGAAACACACTGAATGATTCAGAGAAGCCGAAACAAGTCTTACCACGATGATGGTCTGTGAACGACTGTGTATTACATGTGTATATGTATGTATGTATGTACATTTATAATTTTCCTTTTCTTGGTTTTGGCGGTTAAGGAATGGTCTCAGCATTGCCTAACATAAAATCAAAAAATTATTTGCCAAAAGAGAAACAAACAACATATAGAATTGCTTGACTGGCAATTACCAAATTGTACGTTGTAAGAAAGTTCATTTTTAATTTAATATTCAGAGCAGTGAATATATACATACATATGAAGGTACATTATATACATATATGTTCCTTTTAAATTTTATATGTGAATAAATAAGCAAAGGTTTTATAAGTGTGGCTACCCGATGTTCATCCACAGATTGCAATAACATTAAGAAATCGTTTTCTTTGTCATTTTTTCACATTCCGAATGACCAGCGAAGAGAAATTTGGTTAAAGCATTCTCAGAAAACAACTTTGAAAAAAAATGCCCTTTCTTGCGAAGAACATTTTTACTTGAAAGATATAATAATAAAGGTAACTCGAAAATGCCTCACTAAAAATGCAGTTCCTAAATCATGCATAACGGTGTGTAAATGCAGTGACGTTGTAATTGACGATACGTGCTTTAGAATTATTAATTCGGGGGCAAGCACAGTTGGAAAGAAAGAACTATTTTTGAAGTTTCAACTGCAGTAAAAGAGGTTCAAAATGATTCGCCTCCATTAACAGTAAATAAAAGTATTGTTTATGAAATTGTTATATCTATGTACATGCATACATACATGCATACATACGTATTGATTAAATGTATATTATATCCCTTTGAATGAATGTGCAATAATAGAATTTATGAAGTTGTGATAGAGGAATAGGCCTACTGGGGACACTTAAAAAAAAACGCATCTAGTATTTTACCCCACTGGGTGATGTGGAAAGAATACAAGAATATATGTACATACGTACATACATATACATATAGTTAGGGACAATAAATTTGGGTAATTTACTCCAAAAAGGAAAAAAAAGGTTGTTTACATCAATTTGTCATTTCAATCCAATGTTTGTAATTAAATAAAATAAATCTGTTGTTGTGGTACAAAACATTAGAATACGTATTAAATATTTACATTGATTAATACATACACATACATATGTATTAACAAGAAGAAAAGCATTTGCATTTGCATTAACATTGAAATCTACAATATTGCAACGTCGCTAATGTTTTAACCAAATTTCTCTTCGCTGGTCATTCGGAATGTGAAAAAATGACAAAGAAAACGATTTCTTAACGTTATTGCAATCTGTGGATGAACATCGGGTAGCCACACTTATAAAACCTTTGCTTATTTATTTACATATAAAATTTAAAAGGAACATATATGTATATAATGTACCTACATACATATGTATGTATATATTTACTGCTCTGAATATTAAATTAAAAATTAAATTTGGTAATTGCCAGTCAAACTATTCTATATGTTGTTTGTTTCTCTTTTGGCAAATTATTTTTTGATTTTATGTTAGGCAATGCTGTGACCAATCCTTAACCGCCAAAACCAAGAAAAGGAAAATTATAAATGTACATCCATACATACATATACACATGTACATATGCATATACATATGTCCAGAGTAAGTCAAAGCTGCGCACAGTACGTATACACATCATATGGCAGAAAACAAAAACTGACACACATTACGCAACAACTCTATACAGATATGGAAGAAGTGGTACATTACCCCTGGGTATTCCTTCACACAAACAAATATTGAAGGCGCACCTGTTATGCTCTTAAGGAGTTTAAATCCACCCAAAGTCTCACACGAAAACAGATTACAGGTTAAAGCTGCAAGTTAACACACAGATCAGATACCAGCACGTTACGGCAAAAATGTGAATCCAGCACGAAGAAAATATCATACCACCAAGAGAGGCGAAAACAGCCCGATAACAAACGATGCAATTACAGCCCGATACCACACGATGCAATTCGCCCCCACAAATTTAATCCTATAAAAATAATTGTATTAAGTTTCATTGCACTAGGCATCAAACACTGTCCAATATAAAGTATTGTAAGATAGATTAAGAGTTCAGTTGTGATATAATATTAGACATCGAACCATTAGGTTCGAGAAATAAATATTTTTTTAAAATTTCATTTTGAATAGTAAAAATTTAATTGGCGCCCAACGTGGGGCACACATGTGAACAATTTTATAAAGTAACTAAGTGTGTGAAAACCCCAAAATATTATAAGTATCCTGGATCACAAGCAGAAAACAAAAAAAATCAAAAACATAAAAGTATCCTGCATCACAAGGAGAAAGAAAGGAAATCAACCTCAAATTAACCAAGATCATCGAAATCATCAAGATCATCGAAATCATCAAGATCATCAAAATCATCAAGATCATCGAAATCATCAAGATCATCAAAATCATCAAAATCATCAATCAAGTTTAAAAGTAAGAAATAATATTATCTTTTAATTATTATTAGAAAAAAATTATTATAATTGAAAATAATTATATAAATTATAATTTAATTATTATAAGTGAAAAAGTGAATATAAAAATATAATAAGTTAACAAAACATAGAAAGATTACTAGAGTTCGTAAACGAATTAAATATTGTAAGAAATATCTATTATCTGATTTAAAAAAAAAATAATAAACTGGAGGATTTATTAAATCTATTCGAGAAAATGGCACTCAACAATAACGAAGACTTAATCACTCGGCTGATAGCAGCCAATACTGCCTCATTAAAAAGTGAAATCGAACATTTAAAAACACAGTTAAGTATAGTAACAGGTTCAAGTGTAGTTGCTGAGTACACGCAACAAACAATAGACGATAACATAAAGTGTTCGGAATCATTAGATGTTATCAAATCATTACCAGAATTTTCTGGAAATCCAAATTCTTATGTTAGCTGGCGAGAAGCCACTAATAATTCAATTAGTCTCTATAGAAAAGGCAGCTGAAAATATTTCGCTGCACTAACTATATTACGTAATAAAATCACGTTTAACGCAAATGACACTCTAACAAACCATGGAACTGTTCTAAATTTTGATGCAATAATTGCACGGTTAGATTTTGCCTACACTGATAAGCGTCCCGCTCATATAATTGAGCCAGAACTAAGCATATTGCGACAAGGAAACATGTCGATAATTGATTACTATAATTTAGTCAATAAGAAATTGACACTATTGATAAACAAAACAATCATGACACACGGTACTGACACCTCGCTGACTAGGGAGTTAAATAACGCTAACAGATGTAATGCACTTAGAGTGTTCGTTACAGGGCTTAACGCTCCTCTATCAAATATAATATTCTCACTATCACCCGAAGATTTGCCAAGTGCTCTAGCAAAAGCACAAGAGCTGGAATCTAATAATTTAAGAGCAAATTTCGCTCTACAATTCGGTCGTAATCAAAGTACGACCAACAACCATAATAACAATAACAGTAATAATAATAATAACTATAGGAACAACTTAAGGTTCCCACTGAAGAACCCAATGGGTCAGTATAATCATAATAATAACAGAAATCATATTACAAAACCGGAACCAATGGAAGTAGACAGGACTAAACAACAATTCAACAGACCACATAACTACAATTATAAACAGAATTTCCATGGTTACCAAAGAGGTAATACTTTCAATAATGAGAAAAGACCACACGAAAGCGGACAATATAGCAGCTCACAACCGCAAATTAAAAATCAAAGAATTATTAATATAAAAGTAGACGCTTTTTTAGGAAATCGCCTCGGTTACCCTACATATTCAGGGAAAATTGCAGAACCGGTAATCGAGTAAAGATATTAATTGATACGGGTGCTACAAGTTGTTACTGCAGGCCAAATATATTATCAAATAGGCAGGAATTATCCATCAAAAAAAGGGTAAAAACTATTAACGGTTACACAATTATAACACATTACTATCAAGCAAATATATTTAATAAGGAAATTAGGTTTTATGAATTAGCAAACCTGGAAGCAGATTTACTAATAGGATTTAATGTAATAAATAAGGCAGGAGTAGTATTAGATTTTTATAAAGGAATTTTAGCTCACGCAGGTATTAGCGAGAGAATGTTTACTTCAAAAGATTATTCTGAATCGATAAATGAAGAAAACATCTGTCAAATCCAGAATGTTAACTTTGATGAATATAATTTTTCGGAAATGGAAATTTCTGAAATATCAGCCAAAGAAATTAATGGCAGAAATAATTATGTGAATGATAAAGAATTAAAAATTGAAGAATTGAGAAAAGAAATAAAAAAGGAAATAGAAACAATGCATTGCAACATAAATACGAATTCATTGTTTAGGACAAATGTAGAGGCAACCATACGCACAATTGTTGAAACTCCTATATGGAGTAAACAATATCCTTACCCCTTGTCTGTAAATTCCTTTGTAAACAAGGAAATAAATAAAATGTTGAATGAAGGAATACTTCAACCAAGCAAAAGTCCATATAATTCACCAATATGGGTGGTTCCGAAGAAAGGAATTAATGAAGACGGAACACCAAAACTCAGAATGGTAATCGATTACAAAAAATTGAATGCAAAAACAGTATCAGATAAACATCCGATACCCGATACAAATGTAATATTATCAAACTTAGGAAAGTCCAAATACTTTTCAACCATCGATTTGGAATCAGGTTTCCATCAAATAAAAATGAATGAATCGGACGTAGAAAAGACGTCTTTTGCAGTAAACAATGGAAAATACGAATTCGTGAGAATGCCATTTGGATTAAAAAATGCACCAAGCATATTCCAAAGAGCAATGGATGACATACTACGCGATCATATAGGAAAAATTTGCCATTTTATTTATATATAGATGACATAATTGTCTTCTCGGAGAACTTAGAAGATCATACTAGAAATTTAAGGCAAATCATTGAAACACTGAAGAAAGTTAATATGAAAATATCTTTGGAAAAATCAAAATTTTATGAGACAGAAGTAGAATTTTTAGGTTATATTGTTGGTCTACTTACTTACTTAACGGGCTCCCGACCCGTGAAGAGTCTCTGCCTGAGACACAGCAGCCTTCCACTCTCTTCGATCCCGGGCACGCTGCTTCCAGTTATCTAGACCAAGCGCTCTGGCATCCGCGATAGCTTGATCCTTAAAACGGAGGTTCGGTCTTCCTTGTCTTCTCGAACCTGGGGGCTGTGATTCGAAGATCCTCTTTGCTGGAGCATTATTGTCCATTCGCTCGATGTGGCCGAGCCAGTGTAGTCGACGTGTTTTGGCTTTTTGGACTACATCCACATCCTGGTACAGCTCATAGAGTTCGCGGTTATATCTTCTCCTCCATTCGCCCTCCTCGCATACGGGACCGAATATCCGACGAAGAATTTTTCTTTCGAAAGTGTTCAGTATTTGCTCTGCTTTCCTGCTTATCGTCCAGCACTCGGCTCCATACAGCAGAACTGGCAGGATCAAAGTTTTGTAGAGCATACATTTCGTCTTTCGAGTTAGGAGTTTTGACCCCATTTGTTTCGCCAAACCGAAGTAGCAGCGGTTTCCTAGGGTAAGTCTTCGTCGAATCTCCACTAAGTTGTCATTCGTGGAGTTGATATTTACTCCGAGGTAGGTAAACTCCTTAACCACTTCGAAGTTACTGTTGCCAACAGTGACGTTTTGTCCTAGGCGGTGGACAGATGCTTCTTTGTTTGTTGACAACATGTATTTGGTTTTGTCCTCATTCACTTCAAGGCCAACACGTTTCGCCTCTTCTTCAATTGCCGTAAAAGCCTCTAACACGGCGCGCTGGGAGCGACCGATGATGTCGATGTCGTCTGCGTATCCCAGCAACTGGACAGATTTGTTGAAGATAGTGCCTTCCGTGTTTACACCTGCCCTGCGCACTATCTGTTCCAGCACAAGATTGAAGAAGTCACATGATAGCGCATCCCCTTGCCGAAATCCGGTGCATGTTTGGAATAGTTCAGAGGAACTGTTGCCGAATTGCACGTTGCACCGCGTGTTATCCAGCGTCACGCGGCACAGCTGGATCAGTTTAGCCGGGATCCCGAATTCGGCCATCGCCTTGTAGAGCTCAAGACGATGAATGCTATCATATGCGGCTTTAAAGTCGATGAAGAGATGGTGAGTCTCGACTTGAAATTCGTTGGTCTTTTCCAGGATTTGCCTTAGTGTGAAAATTTGGTCGATCGTCGATCTGCCGGGCCGGAAGCCACACTGGTACGTGCCGATTAGTGTGCTGCAGAAAGGCTTCAGACGTTCACACAGTACGTTGGATAGGATCTTATATGCGACATTAAGCAGGGATATGCCTCGGTAGTTCTTACAAGACATAGGATCGCCTTTCTTGAAGATGGGGCATATAGAGCTGATAGTCCAGTCATCGGGCATGACTTCATCCACCCACACTTGGTTGATGACTTGGTGCATGCACCCCACCAAAGCATCACCACCATGTTTGAAAAGCTCTGCTGGTAGACCATCAGAGCCGGCGGCCTTGTTGTTCTTCAGCTTTTTGATAGCTGAGCCGACCTCTTCAAAACTAGGAGGGGGAATGGATTCTTCATTGACTGGATGCGGGTTCTCTTCTTGCCCTATCACTCTCTCTACCTGCCCATTAAGTAGCTGCTGGAAATGCTGCTTAAATACATCTACTATTCCCTGTGCTTCGGTGACTAGGTTTCCTTCACTGTTTCGAAGAGCCTGCGTTCCGGGCTTGAAGCCAGCTGCCAGTTGCTTGGCTTTCCTGAAAAACATCCGGATGTTGTTCCTATCGCGGGACTCTTCGATATCCTTGAGCTGGGAGGCTGCGTGGGCCCTTTTCTTCTTACGCAGTATCTTCTTCTCCTCCCTTCTTCTGGTTCGATACTCTTCTCTCGCTGCCCTTGTTTTGCGTTGCAGCGCTTGCAAGTGTGCATTTTCTGTCACCTTTTTCCGGCGTACGCATTCATCATCATACCAAGGGCTCTTTTTGGGTGGTGGCTGGTAGCCTATGGTGGTCTCTGCTACCCCTTTGATGATGTCGCGATACTGGTTCCACAGATTGTTGGCGTTTGTGGATGGTGAATGCACAGCGGAGAGTCTCTCACTCAGGCGCTCCCTGTAGGCTCTGGCTACTCCAGACGTGCTAAGGCTTCCAACGTTGAATTTCTTTTTCTGGGCGGTCTGCAGCTTCTTCTCATTGGATAGTCGAGCTCTGAACTTAGCTGCAACAAGAAAATGGTCAGAGTCGACGTTTGCCCCTCTGAACGTTTGCACATTCAGAATGTTGGATGCGTGCCTCGCATCTATTAGCACGTGGTCGATTTGGTTGGCGGTTCGACCATCTGGAGAGCGCCAGGTTGCTGTGTGGATTCGTAGTCTTGGAAACCTAGTGCTACTTATCACCGTATTACGAGCTGCTGCAAAATCGATTAGCCGGAAGCCGTTGTCTGTTGTCGTGTCGTGGAGGCTGTGCTTTCCAACTAATCCGCCGAAGATGTTTTCCTTACCGATTTTGGCATTGAAGTCCCCGAGTATGATTTTGACATCATACTCCGGACAGGCTCCGTAGGCTCCGTCCAGGAGGTCATAAAACTCCTCCTTGATAGAGTCTTCAGCTTCGTCGGTAGGGGCGTGTGCACATATTATGCTGATGTTTTGAAATGTAGCCTTGATGCGGATCACAGCCAGGCGATCGCTGATCGGCTTAAAGTCAATTATCATTGAGCGTAGCCGATTTCCCACGACGAATCCGCATCCTAACATGTGCAGTCTTTTGTGGCAGCTGTAATAAATGTCGCAATTTTTCCGTTTTTGCATACCTGATCCTATCCATCGTATCTCCTGGATCGCGGTAATATCTGCCTTGTACCGCGTGAGGACAGATTCAAGTTTTTGAATAGCACCAGGAGTGTACAGTGTACGTACATTCCAGGTGCATACTCTTATATCATAGTCCGTGTACGTTCCGGGTCGTGGTATTAAATGAGGGGGTCCATTATCCGAGGCTTGTGTCTCTCTCATAACTAAATTTTTTTTACGTGGTAAGGAAGTTACCCCGACGGCACAACCCCCAACCTGGAGGGCCAGTTCCATTTTTTTAAACCCCTAGGACGAGGGGCCGGTTTTAAACCGAAGTCAGTATCCCGCTTCGGGGATATGAGCGCTGCCGTTGGCCCGATAAGGGCTCATCCGCCACCATCTCTTTTCCAAAAACCTGACTTATTCTTGGAAATCTTTATCGGCCTGAGCTCCGAATATGTCGAAGTAGCCCAGATAAAGTGTTGTGCTTCCGTTTGAAGCTTTAACGCCACCGTTGACTCCATCGAGAGAGTTCGTCCGCTGTCGTATTTATAGTGCTGCAATTTTCTCTTGGTCAACACTCGCGCTTATAAGTTTAGCAAGTCGGGTCCGGATGGACACCAACCAGTACCCGATGGCTACCACTAGGAGGTAAAATAAGCACAATTGATGCGCAGTAACAGTTACAACACTGGACGTCGCCAGGTTGACGCCAGTCAGTGCCTACCCTATTCCTACAGCATCCAACCATCCGGTCACATCTGGTCACAATATTATAAAAACAGACCCTAGGAAAGTTGAAACAATAATGAATTTTCCCATACCAACTACATTGCGACGGCTTAGAAGTTTCCTAGGCATGACCGGCTATTATAGGAAATTTATAAAGAATTATGCTTCAATAGCAAAACCCTTAACCAAATATTTGTCAGGAGAAAATGGAAGAGTTTCACAGTATATATCTAAAAAAAACAATAATAAAACTAGATCAGGAAGGCATTTTAGCTTGCGAAAAACTAAAGAAACTTTTAATTAACGAAGTAGAACTGGTACAGCCGGATTTTAATAAAAAGTTTATCCTAACAACAGATGCTTCAAATAATGCAATAGGTGGTGTCCTTACTCAGGAAGGTAGACCTATAATTTTTATATCAAAAACTCTTAATTCAATAGAGCAAAATTACGCTACAAATGAAAAAGAGCTTTACGCCATCGTTTGGGCTTTGAAAACTTTGAGAAATTACCTTTATGGTGTCTCGGATTTAGAAATCCACACGGATCACCAACCACTAACCTTCGCGGTTTCAACCCGCAACCCCAACGCAAAGATGAAGAGGTGGCACGCTTTTATTGAAGAATATGCTCCAAAATAATATATAAGCCAGGTACGACAAATATAGTCGCAGACGCACAAAACCTAGACAAAACCTTAATAATTTGTCAGACGAATCCTCAATCACTGGAACACAACATTCCGCAGAAAGCAGTGATAATACAGACATAAAAGAAACTTCTAAACCATTAAATGAATTCAAACACCAAATCCTATTAAGCAAAGCCAAATTTACCATACATGAACAAGTTAGAAATTTTGGCAAGATTAGGCATATTATAGAATATGATACTGTAGAAAATTTAATTACGATAATAAAAGAATACTTACAACCAGGGATCGTCGCAATCCACTGTACACCAGAAGATTAATACGAGATTAAACATAAATTAAAGGAAACATTTAATAACAAATTTGTATACACAAAGAATTTTCCAATAGACATAACGAATAGTGAAGACCAGAGCATAATTATAGAACAAACACATACAAGAGCACATCGAAATTATAGGGAAAATCTCAAACAAATTTGCAAATCATATTACTGGCCCGAAATGAGTAAACAATTTAGAGAATAAGTTAGAAATTGTGAAATTTGAAACAAAAACAAGTATCCGCAAAAGATACCAATTGGAGAGGCTCCAATTCCTAAGAAAGAGGGGGAGCAGGTGCACCTAGATATATTTTTTGCCCAGAAATTAAAATTCTTAACATGTATCGATGCATATTCAAAATTATTAGTAGTAAAATTAATAGAAAACAAAACCAAATTAGATGAAAAAGTATTAGAGTTATTGCAAAGTTTCCCGGAAGCCAAAAGAATAACAATCGACAACGAACCAGGTTTTTCAACAGCACAATTTAAAACATTGATGCAGAGACTAGGCATTCAGATACATTTCTGTGATACTAAACATAGTACAACAAACGGCCAAGTGGAAAGAGTACATTCCACATTAATTGAGATTGCAAAGTGTTTAAAGCAGGAATTTTATTTAATAAGCGATTTAGAATCAATCTATAGAGCCGCACAACAATATAATAAAACGATTCATTCAGTTACAGATCAAAGGCCCTATGAAGTCCTGTTTAATAAAATATCGAAATGATACTATCATTTGTATCTATCTATCATTCTGCCGAGGTGGACTGCGTTCAACTTTGTTTGTAGATACACATGCCTATATACTTATATAAGTGTGCTTTTCATTATCATGATTCTGGCGGTTAAGGGTTGGTAGCCGTCATTGCATAACAAATCAGGCAGACAAATTTGTTTTACTGGCAATTATGGGTAAGAAATATCATTTCTTCTTTCACATTCTTACATATGTATGTACTTATGTGCAGCTTTAACCTGTAATCTGTTTCCGTGTCAGATTTTGGGTGGATTTAAACTTCTTAAGAGCATAACAGGTGCGCCTTCAATATTTGTTTGTGTGAAGGAATACCTGGGGGTAATGTACGACTTCTTCCATGTATACGACTTCTATCTGTATAGTGTTGTTGCGTAATGTGTGTCCTGAAGTTTTCTGCCATATGATGTGTATACGTACTGTGCGCAGCTTTGACTTACTCTGGACATATGTATGTATATACATATGTACATGTGTATATGTATGTATGGATGTACATTTATAATTTACCTTTTCTTGGTTTTGGCGGTTAAGGATTGGTCACAGCATTGCCTAACATAAAATCAAAAATTAATTTGCCAGAAGAGAAACAAAAAACATATAGAATTGCTTGACTGGCAATTACCAAATTGTACGTTGTAAGAAAGTTAATTTTTAATTCAATATTCAGAGCAGTGAATAGAACAATAGTGGTGTCTAGTGCGGTGCATTTAAAGATTAAATCGTTTGAAGATTAAATTGTTTGAAGATTGTGTTTAGAGATTGGTTGTGCTTATTTGCTCTGCTTTTGTCGGTAAGTATAATTTATTGATTTACTTTATTTTGGTATTTGCATGTGTATTGTACACATGTAGTATATTTTTTATTTTTATACACGTATGTATGTACATACATACATATGTACATAGGTACATTATATACATATATGTTCCTTTTAAATTTTATATGTAAATAAATAAGCAAAGGTTTTATAAGTATGGCTACCCGATGTTCATACACAGATTGCAATAACGTTAAGAAATCGTTTTCTTTGTCATTTTTTCACATTCCGAATGACCAGCGAAGAGAAATTTGGTTAAAGCATTCTCAGAAAACAACTGAAAAAAATGCCCTTTTTGGCGAAGAACATTTTTACTTCAAAGATGTAATAATAAAGGCAACTCGAAATTGTCTCACTAAAAATGCAGTTCCCAAATCATGCATAACGGTGTGCAAATGCAGTGACGTTGTAATTGACGATACGTGCTTTAGAATTATGAATTCTGGGGCAAGCACAGTTGGAAAGAAAATAACTATTTTAGAAGTTTCAACTGCAGTAAAAGAGGTTCAAAATGATTCGCCTCCATTAACAATAAATAAAAGTACTGATTACTAGCAAATTTAATTGCGAGACCTGCAAACAATTTTTGATAAGTGAAGAAAATACATCTAGAGAGCAAACAGGTCTAATTAAGTTAAGAGCATATAAAACGCTTTCCAAATTTGGAAATTTAACAGTCCCATCGATACCATTTGAAGATATGGTAAAAACCATCAAGGAAATATTTGAGAGTCAATTCGCAAAGAGGCAGCATAAAGAAAATATCCTCATTGACTACATGAAATACCTAGACAAAACTGATATCAGTAAACCCCTAACATGTGAACACAAAGATTCATAATAATTGGCCTAATAAAGTTTTCATTAAAAAAAATGAATAAAGATTTTGGTGGAGTAAAAAGCATGAAACACTTATAAAACCCTAACTAATGTACATACATATATACATATCTACGTATGTAAATAATCACTTTTTTTTAATGCATGTTCAAATATCTAGTCATTACGATAATAAAATTTATGAAATTATTATACTTACATATGTACATATATATTAATACATAATGTACATATATAATATATATAATAAACTTTTTTTAAATGCATGTGCAATAATCTAGTCACTGCAAAAATATAGTTTATGAAATTGTTATATCTACATATGTACATACATATGTACATGCATACATACGTATGTATTAAATGTATATTACATCCTTTTGAATGCATGTGCAAGAATAGAATTTATGAAGTTGTGATAGAGGAATAGGCCTACTGGGGACAACTCAAAAAAAATGCATCTAGTATTTTACCCCACTGGGTGAAATGGAAAGAATACAAGAATATATGTACGTACATACATACATATGTAAATACTTACATATGGAACTACATTTCTAGGTATAAATAGTCGCATATACAATAACAATAAAAAAATATTAAGCATAATCCGTATTGGTAACCGTAACTTACTCCAAAAAGGAAAAAAAAGGTTGTTTTCATCAATTTGTCCTTTCAATCCAATGTTTGTAATTAAATAAAATTAATCTGTTGTTGTGGTACGAAACATTAGAATACGTATTAAATATTTATATGTATTAATACATACACATACATATGTATTAACAAGAAGAAAAGCATTTGCATTTGCATTAACATTGAAATCTACAATATTGCAACGTCGCTAATTCCCGCATAGAAATAATAAAATGTGGCAACGTTTGAGTGTGTGTGCAATTGTGTATATTGCAGAAAAATAACTTCATTCATAATTAAGGTAAACACAAAAAAATACAAAAACAAAACACGAAAGAAAAACATAATCCTCCCGTCTCGTCCATCACGATGGTATTAAACCACACGACATGTACATATTTGGATGTGTGTACATGATTAAGAAGAGAGTCTGTTTTGTCTTTATATTCCTTGCCGTTTTTCCTTTTGTTCTCTCGTTTATCCATTTGTTCGCTCAAAACTCTCTTTCTGTGTGTAAGAGAAACCACTTTGCTTTGCGCCCTCTGTAGAACAATTTCGTCAAGTGATAATACTATTAGATTTATATACAATGATAGTATTTAAAACTTTCATTGCACACATTATGCTAATTAGCGTGTGATCGTTTTCTTTTTTTGCCCTCTATTATCGTGTAAAAATAATTTCTTTATTGTTCATAAATTGATTGTATAGTTCTCTGTTCCTTTTTTTTTTGTCAAATTTTTTTATTGTAAATACTACACCTCACATTTTCTCTCCCCAGTTGGTGTTTTATATACATATATATATTTTTTGTCTTATTTTCCCCCTCATTCCCTATATTAAGCTCAATCTAGGTAGTGCACATTTTTTTTGGGGTTCAATATAGCTGAGTAGGTACTACTGGGGATATAAAAAAACTGCAGGTTGCGGTATAAATGTACATTTTTTTTTTGTTTCATTTCACAATTTTCAAAAATAATTGGTCTAAACTTTTTTTTTCTAATTTTTTTATCAAAAATTTGAGTTTGCTTGCGAATTTTTCAAAAACTATTCTCATAAATAATTAAAGAACAGGCTTCTGGCTTTCAGAACCGGTATTGTACTTCATTGTAAGTGTTGCCGTTGTTTTTTAATAATTTTTTTTTCATTTTAAGTCATTTTCTTCTAAAATTCCCGCTACCTCCTAAACGTGGCGAGATAGACCCCCCCCCTCCCATAGTAAAAAATGCTTGCTTTTGACCCCTCTACAGAAAACCGTTATCAAATTTTGGCGCCAAAGTTATCGTACCTATGAAAACCCCGCTTATGTTCTGGGTGGAATTTTGAATATATTAATAAATTTTGATGATGTAGGAATCGTTACTTCTTCTTCTTGTATAATAGCTGTGAGAGTCTATTTTGCACATGTACTTTAAAAGAAAATCTCTACCTAGGATTCCATCGGTTAATATTGGGAAACTCTTTTTAACTACTTGAAATTTGTGTGATGTAAAAACTTTAGTTTCAAATATGTCTTTCCTAATGTATAAACTTCTTCGCTAGCTATGCCTGTTAATCTACACTTGTCGTCATTCTGTAGGTCAATATTTAGGTCGTCTTCTTTGATTACCGATATGTCAGCTCCTGTGTCTATTAGGAATATTAAGGAAGTATTTAAATTAGCAAGCTGTATTGAAATGTGACTTGTCAGATTGTCTGTAAGTTTGAAAACTTTTAATTTTGGTATCCCGGAGGGTTGCTTATGGCTCTCTTCGGACCATCGTCGTTTCCCTGGTCTTGCAAGACATTGATTCTTCTGTTGTTGAGTGGTCTACTGAAATTTCTTTTGTTATTGTTATTTCTGTAATTTTGGTTGTTATTGTTATTGTATCTGTAGTTACGTGGTTGTTGTCTTTCGTCATTATTATGATTCTGTGATCTGTCATTGTAGTTATGATTTTGTTGTCTTCTGTTCTGCGGTCTAAAATTATTAAAGTTGCTATTTGGTCGTCTTTGGTCATGAGATGTATATGGATAGTTGTTCTGTTGTCTTTGGTTGTTAAAATTTTGGTATTTTTGATATTTGGGAATCATGGTGTACTCTGTCTTTCTCTAGTTCTAGTGCTAGATTCACTGCTTCTGTTAGTGATTTTGGTTGTGCGGCAAATAAAGTTGGTTTTATTTAGTCACTGGATCTATTTTTTAACACTGTTAGCGCATATGTTTCGTTCATTTTCACTACTACTGTTTTTTCTGATACCGATGAAGTACTCGGTAATTGTTCTATCTGCAGATTGTTCAATTCTGATATCAAGGATAGTATTTTGTTTTTGTATGTTGTTACTGCCGATGAGTTTTTTTCTGTTGTAATTGATAGTGCTGTGTGGATTTGTGGTACGGTGATGTTATTGCGGTATCTTTCTTTGATGTTATTTTCAAGGGCCTCAAAGCTCTCAAATTGTCCAGCGAATCCAAAACCTTTGGGCTGAGTTTTACATTGAAAATGAAGTCAATTAAAATTGGTCTTTCTGCTTCTCGTAAGCTATTGTTCATGAGCTTACTGATTTTTAAGAATGCATCTAGTTCTTGGTAAGATCCACTTAATGTTGGAATGACCTTTATGGCAGTTTCTAAATTGAAGTCAGCCATTTCTTCTTTTATCATTAATTTTGATTCTATAATGTTCTTTATTGTTTTATATTCCTCTAGGAATTTATTAAGGATTCTTGTTGTTATCTTTTGTGGTCCTTTCTCAATTTTCGATAGTTCTATTATTTCTTCCTTTATCAAACGAATCTCTTTAAACTTTGAAAACCATGTTTGCTGTGTGTATCCTCTTACTGAACTTTTTTTTATATTTATTCCAATTTTATAAGCTGCTCTAATTTTTTTTTCATAATTAAATAAATTTATTTATTTTTTTTTTATTTATACTCGTTATTATAAGCTATCTGTTTCTTAACATAATTTTTATAACACTTATTTATTCTAAAAATAATTTATATAATGATTAAAAATGTTGCAACTGTGGTAAATACTGCGGTGGTTGGTTGAATTTGTTGGTTATTTTCATTAATTACCACCTGTTCCTTCGCGCTGTTGTTTCCCATTATGCTTTCTTACTTTCCTCTGTAAGATCTCTATCTCTTCCCAGATGGAGGTGTGGGATTGGTGTCACTGACGATGCCTTTTAGGTAAGCTAATCTTTTTCTATCCCTATATATTTTTCCTCCTCTTTTCTTTTTGTATGGGACGTCCGTTTTCGGGATGTGTGTTCTCTTGTAGTCGTTTATAGAAATAGCTTTGGGACCAGCGGTTTTACGTGTTGGTACGTATTTAGGAACGCTTTGGCTCATGACTGTGCCTCGCGGTATGTATTCGTCTGTCATCGGATATAGTTGTGATTTCTGCTTTAGATCGCAGGATTGATCGCGGAAAAATGTAAGGTTTCTAATAACGCGGGATCTTAGGTTTTTACATGGCGATTTGGCAGGATTATAGAGTTCTACCAATGTCTGCTAACAAGTAGCAGGGCTAAAGAGACATAAGTGAGGAGAACACGTATGATTGGAGTCAAATGTGATTCTGATTTTACTCAAATTTTTCAGGAGCTTATATACTAATTCCCTTCAACATTTCGAATAGCAATCGATACGTACGATCACCAATACGTACGCTCGCGTCACAATTTGTGTTACAATGTCCGAGGGTGCATGCACTAGAATCGATTCATAAAAGCTAGACACTTGATCTACCCCATGACACATACGTAGTATGGTTTCGAAAACCAAAACAATGTAGTACGATGATGATACATTCATTCAAGAACGTGGAAGTGCACATAATGTATTGTTTATGATGGTGTTGCAACAAAGTTATGCAACATTTTAAATGCGTGCATTGTTATTGTTCAGTTGCAATTAGCAGGCTCTAACGGAGTTTGATTGGGTGGCAAGGTCGGTATGGGCAGGGAATTAGTGGGCGCCGATTACGGATCGCCATGATGCTTACTTAAAATGATATTTTTAGATTGGCATGACATGCTCACTTACCTGAACTGCTATAGCGGAGACTGGGCTATTTAATGTCTTAGACACTGATGTGACAAATGGATGGTGAGCTTGCACTATCGATGGGGAAATGAACTGGATAAACTGGCGTGATGGTAGATGGATTGTTGGGAGATGGCGTGATGTGTGGACCATCGGAATCCAACGATATGAACTGGCGTGGTGTATGGACGAACGATCCAATGATGATTTGCACTGTATATATTACGATAGGGGAAATTTGAAAAAAACTTAAAAATAAAGTGCATAAAAATATACAGATTTAGCTAAAAATACTTCGCAAGTGCTTGTAGTCTCGCATAAGTCAGAAAATCTGATTAAGTTTTACATTTAAGAGATCTAGCGCCTAGTAAATAATCCCTCCAAAACTAACCTCACTAAATGAGTAAAAGAGGTTTGCTGGAAATCTCACCAGATCAACCAAAGATCGAAAAGCGCCGTCCCAGCTCAACTGCAGGCTCATCCGAACCGTCAATGGATCCATCTACAGTCATTACCGTCGAACAACTAAAGGAAATCTTGAAAATAAAATAAAGAGCTTATTAAGGAATTTCCTTCGAAGGCAGACTTTCAACTCCTGCTCTGAGCTTACTGGGTTAAAAATAAAGCATGAAGGAATTTCAACCAGAGTTTTACAACTTAAAAGCCGGAATAATATACTGGAAGAGCAGTTGGACAAACTCATGCAAAAAAGTATAGACACAAATATTGTAGTTCACCTCCCCGCAGAGACTGATTTGGATATGAAAGAAAAGGCGAAGTTGGTGTGCGCTGGTTTGTTGGGGAGCAATGACACAAGTCCCGTAATCGAGTATGCGAATAGAGTTTCTGCTCCAAATGCGCGCACGGCTATGATAATTGTGAAAATAAAATCACGAAACGCCGCCTGGCATGTGCTGCGTAACACAAGAAAACTTAAAGGAACACAAATTCACATTCACAAGGATCTCCCGTATAATATTCGCCCGTATAAAAATGCCAACCTGCTCCCAATCGCAAAGTTCCTCCGAGATAAGTTTCCCCACATTAAACCCGAGCTAAAGGATGACAAACAAATTAACAATTCGCTGATTTTTCCTCGAATAGGCGAATGCTTTGACGAACTGTCAAAGTTTATTCACATTCCACACGATGTATGACGCAATCTACATTCCCGCGACCAAAACATTCGCGAGAGCTTAACCTCACAATTTTTTTTGTTCTTGGTGGTTTTTTAGTGCTCGTAAATGACAACTGAAATACGCAGACTGCTGCGACCAGATAATAAGTGGCTGTGAATAAAATGTCAAAATTTGCGAATTCGCATTCGCAGGTCGCTGAGCCGTGAATAGCCCTTTAATCTCGATTAAGCTACTTACTTGGGAGTTAACATTTGGCCTGAAATCAGAATGTTACTGAGGTGCTGCATATTATCTTCATTGCAAAATTTTATGAATGAAGCACAGATTAATACAGATGGTCCACTAGTCATTCCCTGCCCGCTAAATCATAAATTAACAATATTAGATGGTCAACTTCGAGGGGGTCTCTCTTTCGAACCCACAAGCTGTGTCCGTTGGTGAGCAAGAATGTATGCGTAGTTTGCTTGCAAACTCACTAATACATTCTTGCTCACCAACGGGAGCCACAACTGTCATAAGGGCGCAGCCATCTTCGACAATTTGTGCCAAAAATTGACAAATTGTGAGGGGATGCTGTGTCCAATAAACAACTACCAACAATTTTCTTCGTTTCGTGGTGAATCTGTTAAAAGTACGTTACATTTAAAATAGTCAAATTCAAAATGTAGCGTATGTTTTAAATCACGTATACTAAATAAAAAACTAAACAAAAACATACAAACATGTATCACAGCATAAACATATGTACATATTTTAATTTCTTCCACTTTGTTTTTTCAACAAACATTAAGTAGATACGTTTATTATATATTTTAGGTCAAATATGAAAAGAATATGTTTGATTAAGGGACATATGTATGTGTTGAGATGGTGAACGCAAATTGTTGTCTATCCTTAAACTGCATATCTTGTTGTCTTTCTCTTTGTTTTATTCTCTTCCTTTTAATTTTGTATTCTGACTTAACCATCTACAGTTATTTTTTCATTAAAGATTAACAGAACAGAGGGTTTCGACCAGCCTTTTTATCGACACAAAAATTTGAGAACTAACAATTTATTCTCCTGTGAATAATTTATACATATATGTATATTGTACATATAAGTACTTTAAATCAAACATTTCTACAAATCAGTAAGCTCGTAAGCAAAGAACAACCCAATCCAGTACGAAATTTCATACAAATGTAGAATAATAACACAACATTATAATAATTATTTAAATAAAATAATTAAAACTTTAAATATCCATTTCCAACAATTTAGTAGTTACATTATACCAATTTGTTTATTTGTGTAAGACATATTTCATTTATTTATAAAAAAAAAGATATTGTTTTAACATCCTAAACTCCCCACTGCACTTCCAAACACACCCGCGGCGACCCACTGCCTTTGTTTGCATTATTTCACGACAATTTCAGAGTGCTATATTTCTTAAACAGAAAAAGTGCGACAACATCTGAGTACAGATTTGAATTCAGTGCAATAAGTCGAATCGAGTGGCATAAAAAAAATATAAAAAATTGTCTAAAATCAACAATATATTTACTCTTTTTGAGGTAAAAAGTAAACAAATGGGAAAAAGGAAAATCACCTCCATTTTACACTTGTACTGCATCTTTTTATCAGAAGCCAAGTTATTAAATTTCATCCTCCTAGCTCAAAATTTAAGGCCCAAAAAGTGGTGACGAACGGACGGACGGACGGACATGGCTCAATCGTTTTCGCTATTGATACATATCATGAATATATGTATATACTTAATAGAGTCTATCTCGATTATTTCTCTATGTTACAAACTATGTATCAAACTTAATATACCCTTAGGATAGGTATAAAAATATCGATTTACTGCATTTTGGTGAAAACTGTCATCATAGATTCACTCCACTCTAATGCAAAATTACATGAGCTATTGTTTTGGACCTATAGATGAGCTGATTAAACTTCAAATCTCTCATTACACGTATTCACCGATGGGAACGAAAGAGAGGATTACGCCCCACCCATTTGCTGGTTTAGCGGGGTGGGGATGGAAAGTTGACTACATAACATTTACCACGTTTATATGGCCGGATTGAGAGATTGGATTGAAAATGCATTGAGTTTCAACCCAAGTTTTCGCTGTAACCGGATTGAGGGATCAAGTTGGAATCGAATCGAAAGAGGATTGAGTTTGACACTTCTTCGCATGTGCGCGGAAAACACCTTTATTATTTTTCTATATCTGTCAAACTCAATCTTTCGATCTGCGTTTACATGCAAAAACTCAATCCGATCGCAGAAAATTTTGTGATCGGATCGAGTCAATCCAGTTTCAATCCAATCTGCATTTATATGGAACTCAACCCGAATTGAATCCGGATTCAATCCACCATATAAACGTGTTAATTATTAATTTATGCTAAATGTAATCTGAGGAATGTAGTTAACGCGTACGAAAATATAAACAAAGTGAGCAAAACGTCAATTTCGAAACCTAAAGTGGGTAGTGTTCCATTTCTTCAAAACTGCGAAACAGCCGCTGTAAATAATTTAGTTGCATACACAAGCTCTCACTTATACGATGCAACCCAATGAGTAGTGCCAGTCTTCCAGACTGAATTTCCAATAGACCCACCAAACCGAAACCCCGAGATTTCGATGAATTTTTACCGAAACCTCGAAAGCTGTTCCTACCAATTTGAAATCATTTCAAATGCCAATCTGAAGTCATTTCAAATACCAATTTGAAGTGGCTGACAAAACAATTGTCAACAATCTTTTTATACCCTATCCTAAGGGTATATTAAGTTTGACACATAGTTTGTAACATAGAGAAATAATCGAGATAGACCCTATAAAGTATATATATTCGTGATCAGCATCAATAGCGAAATCGATTGAGCGATGACCGTCCGTCCGTCCGTATGTCACCGCTTTTTGGGCCTTAAATTTTGAGCTAGGACGATGAAATTTCATATCTGGGCTTCTGAGGAAAAGATACAGTACAAGTGTAAAAATTTTAATTTAATTTTTAAATCCGCCCACTGCCACGCCCACTTTTTCATAACTTCACTAAATTATATGAAACCGAAAAATTTTGTTAAGACCAAATATTTAGGCATTCAGATTCCCTACAATCCACCCATACAAAAGTTTTGGCCACGCCCACTTTTTGGGAGCGTTTTTATCACAAAACCGATTTTTGCACCTTAAATTTTTAACTAGGACTCTGAAATTTCATATCTGGGCTTCTGACGAAAAGATACAGTAGAAGTGTACATTTTTTTTAAATCCGCCCACTGCCACGCCTACTTTTTTATAACTTCACTAAATTATATGAAACCGAAAAATTTTGTTAAGTCCAAATATTTAGGTATTCAGATTCCCTACAATTCACCCGTAGAAGAGTTTTGGCCACGCCCACTTTTTGGGGGCGTTATCATCAAAAAACCGATTTTGATAAAATTTTACATGTAACATCCTCAAACGTTCGAGGTTATAGCCATATTTGAGTACAAAATGCAATTTGGCCACGCCCACTTTATAGAGAGGAGGATAGGGTATCAGACGATCCGTTCCAGACGGATTGTAGCTTTTCTGTATGTTTTTTTTATATTTTTTTTCTTTTCCGTTTGCTGAAAAAAATTATTTATGTGTAATTAGAATATATCTTTTAAAAATATTATCTCTTTGTCCGATTTAAAATGTCAATAAAATCGAGAAATTGTTGCATCTACAACTGACAATATAAATGAACACCAAAATAAACCAAAGTTCACGCAATAGCTCTGTTTGGTTTGACAACCTTTCACGGACAGATGAACTTAAAGAGATTTCAAAGAGATTTCGAAAACCCGATATTGTATGGCGAAACCTCGGCGGTTTGGAGAGATTTGACAAAACTTCGCGATTTCGTTTGATGGGAACATGTTATTAAGCTACAATGTTGCAGGCCTAAAAAATAAATTACTTTTTGCGAATTTTTTTAATTATATTAAGAGTCTTGATGTATTTATACTTTTTGAAACACATGTTTTGGAGGAAGAAGAAAATAGAGTTAAGAGTATTTTTACAAACTATGAATTACAGTGATTCCAGCAGTAAAAACGAATATGTTCGGAAGAGGAAGTCGTGGAGAACTAATAGGGTGTCTAAGATCCAATACCATCCCTTAACGCCTTTTGATTGCAGTTGGCTACTCTACCATGTTCGAAGAAATTTGGACGTTGACTGCTGTTTGGGCTGTTTCTTTCTGTCATCCCACCTTCTCTACTTTTTCTTTGTAACGTATTTTATTATTTTTTCTGTTGGACATCTACCCAGGCGCACATGTCTGGTTGCGAAATAAAATTCATATGTATATCGACAATTTAAGTTACGTCGTCTTTTTATTTAATTTCGCCTACATTTTGGTGTCTCCTGTGAGGAACTACATATAAGAAATACATATATACTTATATACATTGGTTATCTAACACTTTTGACATTTTAGGGAAACCACGCTGGGTGATTTTGGTGAATTCCACTGCATTGTGGAATACAAGTACTACAGCGCTCTGCAAATAACTTCATCAACTTCTTGATTGATCGTTCGAAAACGTGTTCGTAACTTGGACTCCATCCTTTGGAACGATTTCTAGCTGGGGTAATATATGGCTGAGCTTAGCTTGCGAACGGCTGCTGCCAATGCAATACGGTGTGCACATGACCGCGTGCCCGGGGCTAACCTCAATGCGGCCGATGTTGCTCAGTTGGATCAGGAACTCAAGTCCATAGCGGGGCACTATACACGTTTTGTCCGTAATCATGAAGCTTTGGTTGGTGCTAGATGCACATGATCAGTTTTGGGAGCAGGTGGAGGATTGCTGTAATCCAACGTGCATTCTGCTCACCCGAAGGCTATTGGAAATTCAATCTCCGCCTAAGGGCACTGCGTCACGCGCTCCAGCCGCTGCAGCACTTACCACCGATGCCGGAATTTCTGCAACAGATAAAGTTCTACCAGATCCATCAATCATCAAAGACCCTATTTTCGAGGCTTTGAGTGCTAAGAAGTCAGATAACGCCAACACATAGGCGCATAGGTTGGAGATGCGTTTGGACCCGGTAGCCAGTCCATCGTTTGATGGTTCACAGCATAATTGGCTCGCCTTTAGAGACACGTTCGAAACTCTGGTATACACGTTAGATTTTCCAGATGCCTACGAATTTGGAAAATTGCTACAGGCTGTAGATCCGACGAAAGTACCTTTCATATGTGGTATGTATTCTAGGGGCTACGAGAAGGTATGACAGGCTTTGCAGGACCGCTTCGACAACCCAAAGCTATTGGCTGAAATCCATATTTCCCGTTTCCTCAATATGAAAAGTGCCTCGGAGGAGACAGCGAAGGCTCTTCTTACCATCATGGATACCGTGCAGGAGTCGCTCAGAGCACTACAGGTTATGAAGTTGCCTGTAGACACGTGGGATGCCTTAGCTGTCCCAATAATTGTGGCAAAGCTTCCCCTCTCAACGCAGCGGGAGTGATGCATGGGTTGCCCCACCAACGACATTCCGAGCTTGTCGAAGCTACTCAAATTTGTAGAAAGGCGAGCTCAAAGCCTCACAACCGATATCTTGCGTGTGCCAAGCCGAGAAGAGATTTCGACAACACGGAATTCTCGTGGACCGTCGGTCCTGTCCCATTTGACTACCACCAGCCAAGGAAGTTGCCCACATTGTCCACATCGTGTTACCCGATGGCAAGACAACAGAGCAGCGGTTGGCCCGTATCCTCTGCGATCCTGGATTGCAGGTAAGCTTTATCACCGAGCGTTTGGCTAATCAATTGAATCTTCGCAGAGCTAAGTATGGAGCAACAGTACAGGGAATCGGGGCTCTTAATCACACTCAAACCAAGGGCAGCGTCATGCTCACTCTTCGATCTATTTTTTCTGAGTTTGCATTAAGAATCCATGCACTTGTCTTTTCATCAATTACATCAGCTACGCCCACGGTGCAAGTAGACGGGAAGCAGTGGAAGCATTTGGATGGTCTTCAGTTAGCTGATAAATATTTCACTGCGCCTGACATCATTGATGTACTTCTTGGCGCAGATGTATGGGACCTTATAGTAGAAAGCGGGTGGTCTTTGGTGCAGCATCAGCTGCAAATTCTAACCCCACCCTGCAAACCTTCTGCGCACGGGTCAATGAAGATGACATACGTTTAGAGGAGCTGGTGCGCAGCTTTTGGAAACTAGAGGAGGTAGTGGATGCTGAGGTAGCAGACAATGAGTACGAACGTATCTTCACCGCTACGCACTCGCGCACAGAAGACGGTCGTTACACGGTGCATATACCATTTCGTAACAGGTTGTGTGGTTGTCCCCGCTTAGCAGGGACGCACTTAGACCAAAAGGGGAGGTTCATTGTGATACCACTATGGAGAAACCGGATCACCAGTACCGGAGACCTACATTGAGGCTTCCCGGATGGGACAAAAGGCAGGGCAACCATTTTCGATATATAACCGTGCTGAAGATGTGTGGTTCGTTGATTAATCACTAAACCAGTTTGACCTGGTGACAAAGCTCTTAATCATGCCTAAGTCTACTCTGGCTAGATTGTTTAGATCTTCGAAGAAGTATTCCCCTAAGGTTTTCCTTCTCAAAACCGATAGAGCAGGACAGGTGCACAGAAGGTGTATCATGGTTTCCTCCTCTTCCTCATCTCTACAGTTTCTACAGAAATCGTTGAAGGGAGCGCCAAGTCTTCTTGCATGCCTGCCTACCAGACAGTGTCCTGTGAGGACGCCAACTACCTTTCTAAGATTGATCCTAATGCTGGAAATAAGTCTACAAGTTTTCCTACAATCTAGCTCTGGCCAGATTTGCCTAGGAATGAGACATGTGCTGATATTGTTCCACCTACTGTTTGCCAAACTTATGGCTGCGGTATCTAGTTGGAATTTCATCGATTTAATAGGTGCTGATGGTACATCCCTATTATCAGGGAGGTCGCGGTCTGCACCTTCCTTAGCTAGCTCGTCCGCTCTGCAATTGCCTGGAATATCCCTATGGCCTAGAACCCAGCACAGGGATACGTCGCACCTGACAGCGATCTTGTTAAGCGATCCGCGGCATTGCTTTACCAACTTGGATCGAATTATTGGCGATTCCAAGGCTTTTATTGCAGCTTGACTATCTACACTGTGTTACAAAAAAAGTGGCGCACCTTGATATTTCGCAATTACTTCAAGTAAGTTGGAAAAAAAAGGTTTTTTATACCCTATCCTAAGGGTACATTAAGTTTGACACATAGTTTGTAACATAGAGAAATAATCGAGATAGACCCTATAAAGTATATATATTCGTGATCAGCATCAATAGCGAAATCGATTGAGCGATGACTGTCCGTCCGTCCGTATGTCACCGCTTTTTGGGCCTTAAATTTTGAGCTAGGACGATGAAATTTCATATCTGGGCTTCTGAGGAAAAGATACAGTACAAGTGTAAAAATTTTTTAAATCCGCCCACTGCCACGCCCACTTTTTCATAACTTCACTAAATTATATGAAACCGAAAAATTTTGTTAAGACCAAATATTTAGGCATTCAGACTCCCTACAATCCACTCATACAAAAGTTTTCGCCACGCCCACTTTTTGGGGGCGTTTTCATCATAAAACCGATTTTTGAGCCTTAAAGTTTTAAATAGGACGCTGAAATTTCATATCTGGGCTTCTGACAAAAAGATACAGTACAAATGTAAATTTTTTTTACATCCGCCCACTGCCACGCCTACTTTTTTATAACTTCACTAAATTATATGAAACCGAAAAATTTTGTTAAGTCCAAATATTTAGGTATTCAGATTCCCTACAATTCACCCATAGAATAGTTTTGGCCACGCCCACTTTTTGGGGGCGTTTTCAACATCCTCAAACGTTCGAGGTTATAGCCATATTTGAGTACAAAATGCAATTTGGCCACGCCCACTTTATAGAGAGGAGGATAGGGTATCAGACGATCCGTTCCAGACGGATTGTAGCTTTTCTGTATGTTTTTTTTATATTTTTTTTCTTTTCCGTTTGCTGAAAAAAATTATTTATGTGTAATTAGAATATATCTTTTAAAAATATTATCTCTTTGTCCGATTTAAAATGTCAATAAAATCGAGAAATTGTTGCATCTACAACTGACAATATAAATGAACACCAAAATAAACCAAAGTTCACGCAATAGCTCTGTTTGGTTTGACAACCTTTCACGGACAGATGAACTTAAAGAGATTTCAAAGAGATTTCGAAAACCCGATATTGTATGGCGAAACCTCGGCGGTTTGGAGAGATTTGACAAAACTTCGCGATTTCGTTTGATGGGAACATGTTATTAAGCTACAATGTTGCAGGCCTAAAAAATAAATTACTTTTTGCGAATTTTTTTAATTATATTAAGAGTCTTGATGTATTTATACTTTTTGAAACACATGTTTTGGAGGAAGAAGAAAATAGAGTTAAGAGTATTTTTACAAACTATGAATTACAGTGATTCCAGCAGTAAAAACGAATATGTTCGGAAGAGGAAGTGGTGGCGAACTAATAGGGTGTCTAAGATCCAATACCATCCCTTAACGCCTTTTGATTGCAGTTGGCTACTCTACCATGTTCGAAGAAATTTGGACGTTGACTGCTGTTTGGGCTGTTTCTTTCTGTCATCCCACCTTCTCTACTTTTTCTTTGTAACGTATTTTATTATTTTTTCTGTTGGACATCTACCCAGGCGCACATGTCTGGTTGCGAAATAAAATTCATATGTATATCGACAATTTAAGTTACGTCGTCTTTTTATTTAATTTCGCCTACATTTTGGTGTCTCCTGTGAGGAACTACATATAAGAAATACATATATACTTATATACATTGGTTATCTAACACTTTTGACATTTTAGGGAAACCACGCTGGGTGATTTTGGTGAATTCCACTGCATTGTGGAATACAAGTACTACAGCGCTCTGCAAATAACTTCATCAACTTCTTGATTGATCGTTCGAAAACGTGTTCGTAACTTGGACTCCATCCTTTGGAACGATTTCTAGCTGGGGTAATATATGGCTGAGCTTAGCTTGCGAACGGCTGCTGCCAATGCAATACGGTGTGCACATGACCGCGTGCCCGGGGCTAACCTCAATGCGGCCGATGTTGCTCAGTTGGATCAGGAACTCAAGTCCATAGCGGGGCACTATACACGTTTTGTCCGTAATCATGAAGCTTTGGTTGGTGCTAGATGCACATGATCAGTTTTGGGAGCAGGTGGAGGATTGCTGTAATCCAACGTGCATTCTGCTCACCCGAAGGCTATTGGAAATTCAATCTCCGCCTAAGGGCACTGCGTCACGCGCTCCAGCCGCTGCAGCACTTACCACCGATGCCGGAATTTCTGCAACAGATAAAGTTCTACCAGATCCATCAATCATCAAAGACCCTATTTTCGAGGCTTTGAGTGCTAAGAAGTCAGATAACGCCAACACATAGGCGCATAGGTTGGAGATGCGTTTGGACCCGGTAGCCAGTCCATCGTTTGATGGTTCACAGCATAATTGGCTCGCCTTTAGAGACACGTTCGAAACTCTGGTATACACGTTAGATTTTCCAGATGCCTACGAATTTGGAAAATTGCTACAGGCTGTAGATCCGACGAAAGTACCTTTCATATGTGGTATGTATTCTAGGGGCTACGAGAAGGTATGACAGGCTTTGCAGGATCGCTTCGACAACCCAAAGCTATTGGCTGAAATCCATATTTCCCGTTTCCTCAATATGAAAAGTGCCTCGGAGGAGACAGCGAAGGCTCTTCTTACCATCATGGATACCGTGCAGGAGTCGCTCAGAGCACTACAGGTTATGAAGTTGCCTGTAGACACGTGGGATGCCTTAGCTGTCCCAATAATTGTGGCAAAGCTTCCCCTCTCAACGCAGCGGGAGTGATGCATGGGTTGCCCCACCAACGACATTCCGAGCTTGTCGAAGCTACTCAAATTTGTAGAAAGGCGAGCTCAAAGCCTCACAACCGATATCTTGCGTGTGCCAAGCCGAGAAGAGATTTCGACAACACGGAATTCTCGTGGACCGTCGGTCCTGTCCCATTTGACTACCACCAGCCAAGGAAGTTGCCCACATTGTCCACATCGTGTTACCCGATGGCAAGACAACAGAGCAGCGGTTGGCCCGTATCCTCTGCGATCCTGGATTGCAGGTAAGCTTTATCACCGAGCGTTTGGCTAATCAATTGAATCTTCGCAGAGCTAAGTATGGAGCAACAGTACAGGGAATCGGGGCTCTTAATCACACTCAAACCAAGGGCAGCGTCATGCTCACTCTTCGATCTATTTTTTCTGAGTTTGCATTAAGAATCCATGCACTTGTCTTTTCATCAATTACATCAGCTACGCCCACGGTGCAAGTAGACGGGAAGCAGTGGAAGCATTTGGATGGTCTTCAGTTAGCTGATAAATATTTCACTGCGCCTGACATCATTGATGTACTTCTTGGCGCAGATGTATGGGACCTTATAGTAGAAAGCGGGTGGTCTTTGGTGCAGCATCAGCTGCAAATTCTAACCCCACCCTGCAAACCTTCTGCGCACGGGTCAATGAAGATGACATACGTTTAGAGGAGCTGGTGCGCAGCTTTTGGAAACTAGAGGAGGTAGTGGATGCTGAGGTAGCAGACAATGAGTACGAACGTATCTTCACCGCTACGCACTCGCGCACAGAAGACGGTCGTTACACGGTGCATATACCATTTCGTAACAGGTTGTGTGGTTGTCCCCGCTTAGCAGGGACGCACTTAGACCAAAAGGGGAGGTTCATTGTGATACCACTATGGAGAAACCGGATCACCAGTACCGGAGACCTACATTGAGGCTTCCCGGATGGGACAAAAGGCAGGGCAACCATTTTCGATATATAACCGTGCTGAAGATGTGTGGTTCGTTGATTAATCACTAAACCAGTTTGACCTGGTGACAAAGCTCTTAATCATGCCTAAGTCTACTCTGGCTAGATTGTTTAGATCTTCGAAGAAGTATTCCCCTAAGGTTTTCCTTCTCAAAACCGATAGAGCAGGACAGGTGCACAGAAGGTGTATCATGGTTTCCTCCTCTTCCTCATCTCTACAGTTTCTACAGAAATCGTTGAAGGGAGCGCCAAGTCTTCTTGCATGCCTGCCTACCAGACAGTGTCCTGTGAGGACGCCAACTACCTTTCTAAGATTGATCCTAATGCTGGAAATAAGTCTACAAGTTTTCCTACAATCTAGCTCTGGCCAGATTTGCCTAGGAATGAGACATGTGCTGATATTGTTCCACCTACTGTTTGCCAAACTTATGGCTGCGGTATCTAGTTGGAATTTCATCGATTTAATAGGTGCTGATGGTACATCCCTATTATCAGGGAGGTCGCGGTCTGCACCTTCCTTAGCTAGCTCGTCCGCTCTGCAATTGCCTGGAATATCCCTATGGCCTAGAACCCAGCACAGGGATACGTCGCACCTGACAGCGATCTTGTTAAGCGATCCGCGGCATTGCTTTACCAACTTGGATCGAATTATTGGCGATTCCAAGGCTTTTATTGCAGCTTGACTATCTACACTGTGTTACAAAAAAAGTGGCGCACCTTGATATTTCGCAATTACTTCAAGTAAGTTGGAAAAAAAAGGTTTTTTATACCCTATCCTAAGGGTACATTAAGTTTGACACATAGTTTGTAACATAGAGAAATAATCGAGATAGACCCTATAAAGTATATATATTCGTGATCAGCATCAATAGCGAAATCGATTGAGCGATGACCGTCCGTCCGTCCGTCCGTCCGTCAGTCCGTCCGTATGACACCGCTTTTTGGGCCTTAAATTTTGAGCTAGGGCGATGAAATTTCATATCTGGGCTTCTGAGAAAAAGATACAGTACAAGTGTAAACATTTTTTAAATCCGCCCACTGCCACGCCCACTTTTTCATAACTTCACTAAATTATATGAAACCGAAAAATTTTGTTAAGACCAAATATTTAGGCATTCAGACTCCCTACAATCCACTCATACAAAAGTTTTGTCCACGCCCACTTTTTGGGGGCGTTTTCATCATAAAACCGATTTTTGGGCCTTAAATTTTTAACTAGGACACTGAAATTTCATATCTGGGCTTCTGACGAAAAGATACAGTAGAAGTGTAAATTTTGTTTAAATCCGCCCACTGCCACGCCTACTTTTTTATAACTTCACTAAATTATATGAAACCGAAAAATTTTGTTAAGTCCAAATATTTAGGTTTCCAGATTCCCTACAATTCACCCGTAGAACAGTTTTGGCCACGCCCACTTTTTGGGGGCATTTTCATAAAAAAAACCTATTTTGATAAAATTTTACATGTAACATCCTCAAACGTTCGAGGTTATAGCCATATTTGAGTACAATGTGCAATTTGGCCACGCCCACTTTATAGAGAGGAGGATAGGGTATCAGACGATCCGTTCCAGACGGATTGTATCTTTTCTGTATGTTTATACCCTATCCTAAGGGTATATTAAGTTTGACACATAGTTTGTAACATAGAGAAATAATCGAGATAGACCCTATAAAGTATATATATTCGTGATCAGCATCAATAGCGAAATCGATTGAGCGATGACCGTCCGTCCGTCCGTCCGTCCGTCCGTCCGTCCGTCCGTATGTCACCGCTTTTTGGGCCTTAAATTTTGAGCTAGGACGATGAAATTTCATATCTGGGCTTCTGAGAAAAAGATACAGTGCAAGTGTAAAAATTTTTTAAATCCGCCCACTGCCACGCCCACTTTTTCATAACTTCACTAAATTATATGAAACCGAAAAATTTTGTTAAGACCAAATATTTAGGCATTCAGATTCCCTACAATCCACCCATACAAAAGTTTTGGCCACGCCCACTTTTTGGGGGCGTTTTCATCACAAAACCGAGTTTTGGGCCTTCAATTATTAACTAGGACGCTGAAATTTCATATCTGGGCTTCCAAGAAAAAGATACAGTACAAGTGTAAATTTTTTTTACATCCGCCCACTGCCACGCCTACTTTTTTATAACTTCACTAAATTATATGAAACCGAAAAATTTTGTTAAGACCAAATATTTAGGTATACAGATTCCCTACAATTCACCCATAGAACAGTTTTGGTCACGCCCACTTTTTGGGGGCGTTTTCATCAAAAAACCGATTTTGATAAAATTTTACATGTAACATCCTCAAACGTTCGAGGTTATAGCCATATTTGAGTACAAAATGCAATTTGGCCACGCCCACTTTATAGAGAGGAGGATAGGGTATCATACGATCCGTTCCAGACGGATTGTAGCTTTTCTGTATGTTTATTATTATTTTTGTTTTAAATGAGTCCTTGTTCCTGTAATATTTTGTATTGTTTCCCCGAACATCTAACAAACCAGATATTTGCCGAGGCATACATTGGATTAAATTTTTTACGATGGTATCGTTCAATCCTCGTCCCATTTCTCGATCAGAGCAGATCTCAGGCCGCTGAGTGTCTCTGGAACCTCAGGTTGTGTCCCAATCTTTTTCTTCAGCAGGTCCCAGGCGTGTTCAATGGGATTCATGTCCGACCTCATCGCAGGCCAAGCCATCACGTGGATTTCCACTTCTTGCAAATATTCGGTAACTCACCTGGCGACGTGTTGTCTAGCATTGTCTTGCATCAGCAAGAAGTTTTCCTCCATAAATGGTGCGAATAGAACCACATATTTCTCCACAATGTTGGTGATATAATACGTAGAGGTCACTGATCCTTCCATGATCCACAGCTCGGTTTTTTCGCTCATGAAAATTTCTGCCCACACCATGAAGGAATAGCTCCAAAAATATTCCCGCTGGGCAACTGTTGCCGAAGAGTATCTCTCATCTTATCATCCCCATACTCTGCTACGTCCATCTGTTGAGCGGAGACGAAACCTGTGGAAAGGACTCTACCCAAGTCGGCCTCTGTCCAATCCTGGTGAAGATTAGCAAATTCAAGACGACTCGCTTATGTTGTACCGTGAGTCTCGGTACATGAGCAGGTCTTGTTGCTCTCAGGCCACTTTCTACTAATCGCCTCCTCACCGTTTGAGCATTCACAGCTGTCCCTCTAACAGTTCGAAGTCTGTGAGCCAGCTCAACTGTTGTTTAGAGACGATTCCGAAGACTAGGAATCACCAAATATCGTTCATTCCTTGCAGTAGAAGAACGATTCCACCGATTTGAGGATACTATATTTATTTATAATTTTTTTTTATTTTTATTTTTATTTTCATTTTTATTTTTATTTTTATTTTTTTTTTTATTTTTATTTTATTTTATCGTTTGTAGAAGTTGGTCTCTCTGTACCTTTAATGGCTTTTTCTTAACGTCTTCTCCGGTTTTCTAATCATAATATCGGCATATCGCACGCCCCGGCCAATCTCAACTAAAGCCAGTGCACAGGCGACTTCTTGTAACAACTAATAACAAATCAAATTAAAACAAATCCAGAACAATAAACATACAGGATCATGGAAGCTAAATATGGTATGTCTCACGTCTGTAGGAAAACACCAATACAATACGGTTTTCTTCAATACGATGTGCACATCACAAAGAAAATTAAAAGAAATTATGCAAACTAGGAAATAAATAAACCATTAAACCAGTAACCCACTAAAAACAAATAAAGCTCGGCAAAAACACAGCGGCATATTACCTAAATAATAACAACATACGAAAAAGTATCACTGCGCCACTTTTTTTGTAACTTAGTGTATATAAAACATACAGAAAAGCTACAATCCGTCTGGAACGGATCGTATAATACCCTATCCTCCTTGCTATGTAGCCCTTATAAAGTGGGCGAGGTGATATTGCATTTTGTACTGAAATACGACGTCGAACGTTTGAAGATGTTTAACGTAAAATTTCATGAAAATCTATTTTTTATGAAAACGCCCCGAAAAAGGGGGCGTGGCTAAAAGTGTTATGTGGATGATTTGAGGAAATCTAAATGCCCAAATATTTGGTCTTAACAAAATTTTACACTTGTACTGTATCTTTTTCTCAGAAGCCCAGATATGAAATTTCATCGTCCTAGCTCAAAATTTAAGGCCCACAAAGCGGTGACATGCGGGCGGACGGACGGACGGACGGACGGTCATCGCTCAATCGATTTCGCTATTGATGCTGATCACGAATATATATACTTTATAGGGTCTATCTCGATTATTTCTCTATGTTACAAACTATGTGTCAAACTTAATATACCCTTAGGATAGGGTATAAAAACAATAGCGCTGCACTCTATCGAGTTAATCGAAAGCCAGGTCGCGGCTTCACGGATTGCTGAGACTGAGACTGCAAAGATCCGGCAGTGGAGTGGCAATGCGAATGTCCAAAACGCTGGAGTAAATTCCCGCACCTGTGCCAGACGCTGTCTTGGAACCGTGTGTGCAGATTTCTGTCGCAGATTCGGTTAGAATTTCTCCCGGTTCCCAAGCACTTTTGCTAGGAATCCTGGTTCTATATTTGACGTTGAAGTCGAAATAGGGGACTATATAGTCCGAGTTACTAGGAATAGTATTATGGCCGTTTAGGATGCTTGCGTGGCCCATATTTCCACGAGCCAGTTGCAAGGATTCCCTAAGCCGCAGTGCTGCATTAGCCGCGATCAGCCTCCCAAAGATATCAACAGGAAGAAGATGAAGTAAAGTTTCTAATGCAGCTGTAGGAGTAGTTCTAAGTTCGCCCATTATACAGACGCAGGATAGCCTTTGAACTTTCTCAAGTATTGTGATGTTGCTTTTTTTATACCCTATCCTAAGGGTATATTAAGTTTGACACATAGAGAAATAATCGAGATAGACCTGGGCTTCTGAGAAAAAGATACAGTACAAGTGTAAACATTTTTGAAATCCGCCCACTGCCACGCCCAATTTTTCATAACTTCATTCAATTATATGAAAAATTTTGCTAAGACCAAATATTTAGGCATTCAGACTCCCTACAATCCACTCATACAAAAGTTTTCGCCACGCCCACTTTTTGGGGGCGTTTTCATCATAAAACCGATTTTTGAGCCTTAAAGTTTTAAATAGGACGCTGAAATTTCATATCTGGGCTTCTGACAAAAAGATACAGTACAAATGTAAATTTTTTTTACATCCGCCCACTGCCACGCCTACTTTTTTATAACTTCACTAAATTATATGAAACCGAAAAATTTTGTTAAGTCCAAATATTTAGGTATTCAGATTCCCTACAATTCACCCGTAGAATAGTTTTGGCCACGCCCACTTTTTGGGGGCGTTTTCAACATCCTCAAACGTTCGAGGTTATAGCCATATTTGAGTACAAAATGCAATTTGGCCACGCCCACTTTATAGAGAGGAGGATAGGGTATCATACGATCCGTTCCAGACGGATTGTAGCTTTTCTGTATGTTTTTGTCTAGTGCCGTCCACCAGACTAATACTCCGTACATAAGGATGGGTCTGACGATTGCCGTATATATCCAGTGGACGACTCGGGGCTGGAGCCCCCATTTTGGGCCCAGGGCTTTCCTACATGAATAGAGGGCAATCGAGGCCTTCCTGGCACGGTCCTGTAAATTCAGTTTCCAACTGAGTTTTGATCTGAGGCGTGATCTGCGAATTGCGAATTGTGAACAGTACTAGTTCAGTCTTCAACGGATTGACTCCGAGACCGACACTATCCGTCCACTTTGCTAATTTGTTTAGAGCAGACTTCATTGGGCGCCAAGTGGTTAGTGCGTTGGACTACGGAGCGAGGGGTTCCAGGTTCAATCCCCAAACAACACCTAAAATTTCTTTCACGGCCCCACATCCCGCGAGCGTCTGACAAACATCCGAGAGTAAAACCGTCATGAAAAAGCTTTTCAAAAACAAAAAACTGCCGTTCGGATCCGGCATTAAACTGTAGGCCCCTTCCATTCGAGTGAAGAATATAACACGCACAGCACGAGTGGTTGTGAGAAGCTAGGCCCTGGGTCCCATGGACCTGTTGCGCCAAACATTTGTATTTGTATTTGTAGACTCCATTAGGTCTCTAACTGCAAGGAGGAACTGCCCCGATATCGCTATGGCAATGTCGTCCGCATAAGCTATAACACTGAACCCCTTTTTACCCAAGGTTACTAGTAACTCATTCACTACCATGAGCCACAATAGTGTGATAGTACTCCACCTTGGGGGGTGCCCCTAATCACCGACCTTCTGGTTAGACAGCACCCTAGCTCAGCATGGATAAGCCTGCTTTTAAGCATATGCTCGATCCAATAGCAAAGGTAGTTGTCAACTTTCAGGTCATGAAGTTCAGCAGATATAGCCTCTGTATTGACATTGTTGAAAGCTCCTTCAATAACAAGGAAGGACACCAAGGTGAACTCTTTATTTTCAAAGGATTTCTCGATGATTCCTACCAACGAATGTAGAGCAGTCTCTACTGATTTTCCCTTGCGATATGCGTGTTGGGATATTGATAAGAGATTTCTATCTAATTTAGTTCTTATGTGTACGTCGATTAGCCTTTCTAAAGTCTTCAATGAGAAGGAAGATAGGCTGATTGGACGGAAGTCTTTAGGAGATGCATGGGAGGCCTTACCGGCTTTCGGTATAAAGACAACCTTGGCCCTCTTCCAGGAACTAGGGGTATAGCCGAAGTTTAAACAGCTCCTAAAGATAGTGTGGAGCCACGGGCTTAAAATATCAAAGCCTTGCTGTAGTTCCACTGGAAAAATACCATCGAGACCAGCGGATTTGTACGGGAGGAAGCTGTGCACTGCCCACTGTATTTTCTTGGGGGTGACAACGGCCTCTGGCACTGTAAATTGGGTTCTCGTTTGGTTTTCTACAGAATGTATTGTTTCTGTTTTGCCACCAGAAAAATGGGTGTCCAATAGAAGCTCTAGTGTTTCCTTACATAGTCCAGTTGCCTTCTGGTTTCTTAATGTAACTAGGAATAGTAGGAGATTTGGATAAGATTTTCCTGATCCGGGAAGTATCACTAGTCTTTTCTATATTTTCACAGAAAAGATGCCAAGAGGCTCTTTGTGATTTTCTAACCTCTGACTTAAATTTCCTGAGACTGCTTTTGTAGAGATCCCAGTCAAGTGGGTTCCTAGAGCGTTTTGCTTGATTAAAGTGCTTACCCCCACTCTTGTGTCTACTGATCGGGCAGGCTTCACGTAGGCCTGAATTCATTGCTCCTGCAACTACGTCTACCATCTGGTCTATTTCAGATGGTGAATGTGGTTCTGTGGTGTGTGGAATCCGTTCTTCTTAGATTCTTAAAGACAGGTTTTGAGGGAGTATTGAAGTCAATACCGAACTGTATAAAGCGGTGGTCAGAGAATGACACATCCCTAGATACCATCCAGTATCAGACACTAATGTTAGGGGAATTCGTGACAAGGGTTACGTCTATGACTTCCTGTCTATTGTTAGTAATAAACGTGGGATCTGATCCCTTATTACAAATTATGAGGTTAGTTTCCATTAAGTACTCAAATAGACACTCACCGCGGATATTCGTATCGCTGCTGCCCCATGCTACATGATGAGCGTTAGCGTCGCTACCCAGAATAAGAGGGTGGTCTTCCATTTCGGCTTGACTGATCACTTTGCGTATATTGTCTGCAGGTCGGGGCCCCGTTTCATCATAGGGCATATACGCAGAAGTGATCGAGACTGGTTTCTCCTTGCTTCGTTCTAAACTGACACAAACAAAGTCAGGATCGCTGAAATTGGATAGAAGAAACAAATTAAGGTTGTTTTTGGCAAGAATATAGGCTCTTGGTTTACCTAGTTCTTTAGCAAAGAAAACCGTGTAATTCTTTGCTCTTAATCCCGCTATGCTATTGTCCCTCAGGACCCACGGCTCCTGGATGAGGGCAATATCCTTTCCGCTTTCTTGCAAATGGAGCAACAGATTAGCAGAAGCTGCCTTTGAATGATGGAGGTTAATCTGAATCAACCGAAGCATTAGTGCTAATTGATGCAGACTCATCTATCACTGTGGTGTTACAATCCTCCGAGTCAGAGAACTGATCACCACTACTTTGCACCATGGGAAGCCCTAATCCAGCATCAGCAGTAGATGCCAGCACTTTTGACACTGTGGTGCTGCAACCCCCTGAAGTAGAGGGTTGTTCACCACTGACCTTTTTAGCGTGAAGCTTGACTTGGGCGAATCAACCTGCTTCTCAGCTACTCCAGAAGCCAATTTTTCGTCCCTCTCGTAAACCTTGAGGTGGAGCGTCTCCACCCCAAAGAAGATCCTGAAATCTCTTGCAGCGAGGGGCTCAATAGACTCCGGGTTCAGTAGTATTGAAACCAAACGCCCGGCCTCATTTGGCTCCTCAGCTTTAATGATTTTCCAATTATGCGTCGGAATGTCAGGATTTTGGATCCCTATGAGCCGAAGAATGTTCTTCGTGTCAATAGGACCGAGAGGTATCCACACTCTAGCTCTCGGCCGAGTTGGAATTTCGGCCTTAGGAACGGCCTTAAGTTTGGCTCCAGGCCACACAGCCCCGACTTTTGAGATTGCCGACTTGATGTAGCCAGCCGAATTCTCGTCGCTGCAAATTAATAGTTTGGCACCAGTCTGTTGCCAACCGCCATCCATGAAGGTCGGCGGCGCTAACTGGGGGTTAGCCAGGCAGTGGGAGAGGATGCCCGAAGACACTTGTGCCTTCAAAAGCCTCCAGTTCTCCGCATTAATACGACCTTCCTTTACGACTTTGTTGAAGGGCCTGGAAACCAAAATGGTTTTTTTGGCCTTCTTCGGGGTTTTGGAAGGATCCTCCTGTGACCTGGGTCTCTTGGAGGCCGAATCCTTTTGGTTTCAGAACTGATTGAGGGCCCCCCGATTCGAGTTGACTCCTCCGTCGGTTATGAATAGGGAGCCTTCCCGTAGCTACCTTGGCAGCAACAGGGAGCCTTACTTTCTCAGATGGCTTCCCCTGGAACAGTGGCCTGGACGGAGAGGGGTGACCTGTCGGGTTCTCACGAGAGTGCCCTCCCGAAACAGGTTGGCTACCCTAGTCGTCGAGCAACGCTCTCGCCCAACTGGCAGACCTCCTCTCGTCCTCATCCCAGTTAGCTTCTCCCTTCTTCAAGAGACGCTCCAGGACAAACTTCACCGATCTGCGTTTCTTATACGCAATTGCGCCAGGGTTCTGGTGTTTCTTGTTTGCCGATGGACGGCCCGCTTCAGCAGGTCGTCTATTGGCAGGCGTGATTACAGATGCGACCTCCGAAACAGAGGTCGCAACCGAATCGGAATCTGTATCGGTAAGAACGATGGAGCCGTCAGTATTATCATCAATACTTAATCTGTTAAGTTGTTTCTCCATCGTCTTAGTGACACACCTGGTACGTTCCGTAGTTATTGTCGTCGTCAGTTCTTGAGGCTTAGCCTCGGAAGGTTCGTTTGTCTTTTCTGTTAGATTTGTTTTTGAAGAGTTCATGATTGGTCCCACGGTGAGGAGATGCGGGAAAAATATATTGCTTTCATACGTGAATACAGCGCCCTTAACCACATGGAGCTTGTTGATCAACCGGGCGATCATACTAACTGCTAATACATTCCTCAACACGGGGTCACTGGCAAACACCAGTGATCGCAAACACCCCTCTGCTCGCAAACAATATGCATCAAATCGAGTACGCCATAGCCAGGAGCTCACAGCACTGGACAGATGAAAACCCCGCTGATTGTACAAGCCGCGGCATAAGAGCAGAAGAATTGTTAGCACATCGCTTGTGGTGGCATGGCCCGGACTGTATGATAACTCAGTGCGCTCGACAGTGGCCTCGGTACGCTTGTAGCTAATGACACGGTGCTCGAACGGTGAACACCATTAAGCGAGCGTTTCTGTTCACTACCACGACTTCTACACACGGTGGCATACATACTGCGTTGGTGCCCAAAACGACGTCACTGACAAGGACCTATTATCGGCAAGGAAGATCTAGACGATGCTCTCACAGCAATCATCCGGACGGAGTAAGGTGGCATGTTTATCTCGGAAATTAATCAGATCCGAAACGGCTGTGATGTCCTAAGTTCAAGTCGATTGCTCTCGCTAAATCCCTTCTTAGACGGAGATGGTATTCTTCGGGTCGGCGGGAGAATCAACAAGGCATCTGTTCCTGAAGATCAGCAATTCCCTATTATTCTACCAAGGACCGGTGCACTGGTGCAGGTACTGGTTAAGCAAATTCACGGCAAGACGGTTCATGGTGGCACGCAGCTCATGCTCTAGACACTTCGTAATAGCTGAATGGTAGGCAAGTGGTTTGGAGTTATCTGCACAATTGCGTTATTTGTCGACGTCATCGTGCTGCCACGTTAGTTCAACAGATGGCCTCTATACCGAAGCAAAGGGTAATTGCTGCGCGTCCCTTCTTGGCCTCAGGCGTTGATTATTGTGGACCATTTACGCTACGCATCAAAACCTATTTAGCGATCTTCATCTGTTTGGGAACAAATGCAATTCACATGGAGGTGGTTGAAGATCTCTCCGCACAAAAATTCCTGGACGCCTTTACCCGGTTTGTAAGCCGACGAGGTCTATGCCTAGACCTATACAGCGACAACGGCACAGCGTTTTTGGGAGCTAACCGCTTGTTTCAAGAAGACTTACCAGCTTGGCACAGTGAGTACAGTCAGCAATCCCTGGCTGATATGGGAACCAGATGGCACTTTATTACTCCCAGCACTCCACATCAGGGTGGTCTGTGGGAGGCCGCCGTCAAGTCAGCAAAGTACCATTTGGTAAGATTGGTCGGCGCTCAAGTCCTTTGGCACAATCAGCTGCAGACCTTGGCAGCACGAATCGAGGCGTGACTTTATTCCCGTCCCCTTACACCGCTCTATGACAACCCAGAGGACAAACTTGCATTGACGCCTGGAGATTTCCTCATGGGAGCCCCCCTTATCGCTGTACCGAAGCCCAGGGTCGATGATATCCCGATCAGCTAGGTACATGAAACGATGGCAGTGCTTGCAGCAGATACACCAGCAGTTTTATCGACGGTGGAGTGAAGAGTGTTAAGATTTGAATATATATTTGTATATGTGTGTTTTCTGTGACGGCACATAGCAAAAAAGTAGTAGTTGAGTGAGAGCGATGGCTGAATAAAGATCATTGGGTTTTTGCGACACGTATTTTCCCAACATAAAAAAAGGTTTCGTGTTTTTATTATTCATTTTTCTCCTTTAAAGGAAACATTTTGGTCCATGTCGAACCGGATAAAAAGTGACATATAAAGAAGTTGTGAAATTTGTGAAAAGAATTAAATTAAAAATTCGAGAAAAGTTAAAATTTGAAAGAAATGTATTGTACATATGTATATACACAGCATAATAGAACTCAATTCGCCCTTGCCATGGAGTGCGTGCGTGGCGGCGTAAAATTTTCGTCGCATACAATGAGAAAGAAAGATAAAAGACGTATATGATTCGATGTTCTGTGCACACCGCATTGCCATACAGCCGGTGTTGGGGTGTGTGCTGGCTTGGAACTTGCAAAAGAAAACTTATAATTTAAAATACAATACACAGTGTACTTAATCGTGTCTTTATTTAATTTTGGCCGTGTGCTCTCCACCGAGGTTTTACAAAGAAGAACAAACCAAAGCCCGCCAGGAAGGCACCAAGCTTATGGCTAACAAAAAAAAGATGGCTGTTGATTTATATTGGAAAAAGATGGCCGAATGTGTTCCCACAAACGACATCTATGTATCAAATTCCATTACTGGTAGAGCGATCTAGTACATTTTTTTTCATTTGAACATTGCCGGCCGCCTTGCAGCATCGGCTGTAAAATATTAGATACTTTTCTTAAAGATCCACTCTCTTAATTTTAAATTCAAATTTAACTTAACATACAATAGTTACTTAATTAAATAATTCAAGGCGATAAATGAGAAGTGGATATAATAATTAGAGGATACAATAATAAGTAAGCGATAGTTCTTGAAGATCAGTGCAATATATGTATATATAATATACTATACTACGCTTTGTATATTTGAATAGTTTAAGGTTTAAAAATAACGAAATAATGACTATGAAGTCTTGGTTATGTGTGAGTTAATATGCAAAGTTTCACAATTTTACGTGTTATTACTCCATTTTGAGTCTTAACTTCGGCAACGCGAACACGATTATCCGATCCTAGATAAACCTTTGTAATGCGTCCTAGACGCCACTCATTTGGGGGAAATTTTCATCCTTAATGACAACTAAATCGTTCAAGGATACGTCTCTCTGAGGGTGTTTCCACTTATATCTTTTGTTAAGTTCCTTAAGATATTCATCCTTCCACCGGCGACAGAATTGATGATGTAGAACCTTAACTCGTTCCCACCGCTTTACATAATTAAGAGATTTTTCGCCCGAAGCAGGTTCCAGAGGTGCTAACAAAGGTCCGCCACGGAGAAAGTGACCCGGGGTCAATGGAGGAATGTCAGTTGCGTTTTCGGAAACAAGAGAAATCGGTCTAGAGTTAAGACAGCCTTCCATTCTTGCTAGAAGAGTGGAGAACTCTTCAAAAGTGAATTTATAAATTCCCGCCACTTTTCTAAAGTGAAGCTTGAAGCTTTTAACTCCAGCTTCCCATAACCCACCCACATGTGGTGCACCTGATGGAATGTATTTCCACTCCAGGTTTTGGTCAGCGTATTGCTTTGTTACATCTACGCGCAGCGATTTCATAAATTGCTTGAATCCAGTAGAAATTACCTTACTAGCTCCTACTAAATTCGTGTCATTATCAGAGAAGATAGTTTTAGGCATGCCGCGTCGTGCTATAAATCTACTTAGAGCCGCTAAGAAAGATTGGGTTGTCAAATCAGTTGTTGCCTCCAAATGGATCGCCTTCGTGGCGAAACACACGAAAAGACAGACATAGCCTTTAGTGACTCGACAGTTACGTCCGGAAAAGCTTTTTATTGGGAACGGACCGGCAAAATCTACACCAGTGTTGGTAAATGAGGAAGAGATTAAAGTTCTTTCAACCGGCAACGCTGCCATGATTTGTGTTTGCAATTTTCTGAAAATCTTTCTTGTAAATTACTCCAAGACTGGGCTTGAGTAAGCCAACTAGGACCCATAAGCTGCTGGTCTGGAGATCTTTAGGCAATAAACCTCTTGTTGCTAAATCCGCTGGGTTGTCCGCTGATCGAACGTGATTCCATTTGCTATTAGGTAAGTAAGTCTGTATCTGTGCAACACTGTTCACCCAAGACGATAGAACTATCTGTCCAAAGAAACCTTTCGTGAGTCGGACATTTAAGCTGCATTATGACCTTATGAAACAATTTTGACAAAAAGACAGCTCCGCAAAGTTCCAGTCGAGTCGAGTTCCTCGCATTCCACTGAATCACCAGAGTTTTAGAGGTACTTTTATCTTCCAATCGAAGAAAATCTTGGTCATAGAGATGAGAAGAAGGGATGTCTTCAATTAGATCGATGCAGTTAGATGTAAGGAAAACCGTGCTGAACTTAGGGCTTTAGACAGTTGATGTCACGAAGGTGACTTCGGATCCACAGTCTACAAGCGCACGTAGTTTGAACCTGTTACCTAAATGATGAACGTCAACCAAGGCTGTTGCCAATAGAATATTTCGAGAGAAATAATTTTGGAATTGTAGAGGGTTATTATTTGCAGTGGACTGTATATTTCCAACTGAAGTTTGTGGAATTGGATTGGTTTGATGAACTTGTTTCTCATGAGTTAATGGAATGGACTGAGATTGATGAGCAGGTAAATTATGTAAAAGCGTATGGTGCTTTTGCTTGCATTGCATGCACGTATGAATACTTCGACACTCCTTCTCCAAATGATTAGACGCTAGGCAATTTCGACATACCTTGAGCATATTAACCTTAAGTATTCGATCGTGAATACTCATTTGTAAAAATGTTGGACATTGACGAAGGGAATAAGAACCTTTACATAATTTGCAATTAAAGGTAGAAGCCTTCGAGTGAAAAGTTTTGTGTTTAACTTTATTAGGTTGAGATATTTGACCTTTTGGTTTCGAGGAAAATTTAAGTCTGAGACCGATTCAAGCAACCTATATCGGTTAGTTAAAAACAATCCATTTCATTCCATGTCGGAAGATTGCGTGGGCTTTTAAGGGATTGTTCCCATAAAGATAAAGTTTTTTCAGGCAAGCGATTAGAGCAAAGGTAAACGAGAATAGGATCCCAGGAGTCTATGGAAGATGGAACAACTTTTGAACCGAGCATAATTTGGGATGGTTAATATAAACCGCGGCGAACATATCTCGGAATGATGGCCACGTAAGATAATCACCATAAAAGATGTCAGTGTCACAAGGGGGAACGTTTATGCACTGCGCGGAACTTGAATTGGTAGTTACACCGCTTTTGATACCATCTCCTTTAATGACATTTAATTTGTTAATCGAATCTATTATATCGCTCAGACAATTAATATAAGTGGATGATGACGTCCGATATTTACATTTAATTGTTTCGAGATCATCGCCATTATCAGCTTTTAAACAAAGGGTATAACAATTTTTAACGTGATACCAAAGGGATTGTAATTCATCTTTTGATGCTTCTAAACTTGTTATGGATTGGTCAACAATAGCTATTTTCTGAAAAGCTGATTGAAATTCTATCATCTGATCAGTAGCAGCAATAAAATTTGGTAAAGCAGTCATTTTGTCTGAAAATCTAACCCCAAAGAGTGAACGATGCGGGTGGACAACGATTTGCAATTACGCACACGATGAAATTGCGAATTTTTGCACCGTCAACTCACTTTATATAAAGATTTCCCGGTTTGCCACAAAGTATATTTAAAATTATCCAATCGCACAACAAAAAAACGTTATAGGTTATTTAGAACAAATTTATGTACGTAATTAAAATCTATTTTTAAATATGTGACTATTGCACCAATCTTAGAACTATGCACTTACTTCGAAATTCTTAATGCCGGTTTCTATCTGTTTTCCTTTCGTCTGCTGTGGTTGGTTTTTAGATGATCTGCTGCTTAGCTTTTCGCTTTGTGGATATGCTGATAGGCTATTATGTTGCTGATGCTGATGTATGCAGTTTTGCTTGAATCGGTGGAGTACGAGTAGATAGTGGAGTATGTCGTGGATTGGGTTCGATGTGGATGGTGGAATACAACGTGGTGTACTACGGTGGTGGTGGCGTACGAAGTAGATGGTGTGGATGGAGTCCGATGTGAATGGCACAGTACAACGTGGAGTACTACGGTAGTGGTAGCGTACGACGTAGATGGTGTGGATGGAGTCCGATGTGGATGACGGAGTACAGCGTGGAGTACTACGGTGTTGGTGGCGTACGACGTATATGGAGTGGATGGAGTCCGATGTGGATGGCGCAGTACAACGTTGAGTACTACGGTGGTGGTGGCGTACGAAGTAGATGGTGCGGATGTGGATGATGGAGAAAAACGTAGAGTACTACGGTGGTGGTGGCGTACGACGTAGATGGTGCGGATGGAGTCCGATGTGGATGATGGAGAAAACGTGGAGTACTACGGTGGCGGTGTCGTACGATGGATGGAGTCCGATGTGGATGACGGAGTACAGCGTGGAGTACTACGGTGTTGGTGGCGTACGACGTAGATGGAGTGGATGGAGTCCGATGTGGATGACGCAGTACAACGTTGAGTACTACGGTGGTGGTGGCGTACGAAGTAGATGGTGCGGATGTGGATGATGGAGAAAAACGTAGAGTACTACGGTGGTGGTGGCGTACGACGTAGATGGTGCGGATGGAGTCCGATGTGGATGATGGAGAAAACGTGGAGTACTACGGTGGCGGTGTCGTACGACGTAGATGGTGCGGATGGAGTCCGATGTGGATGATGGAGAAAACGTGGAGTACTACGGTGGAGGTGTCGTACGACGTAGATGGTGTGGATGGAGTCCGATGTGGATGACGGAGTACAGCGTGGAGTACTACGGTGTTGGTGGCGTACGACGTAGATGGAGTGGATGGAGTCCGATGTGGATGACGCAGTACAACGTTGAGTACTACGGTGGTGGTGGCGTACGAAGTAGATGGTGCGGATGTGGATGATGGAGAAAAACGTAGAGTACTACGGTGGTGGTGGCGTACGACGTAGATGGTGCGGATGGAGTCCGATGTGGATGATGGAGAAAACGTGGAGTACTACGGTGGCGGTGTCGTACGACGTAGATGGTGTGGATGGAGTCCGATGTGGATGATGGTGAAAACATGGAGTACTACGGTGGTGGTGTCGTACGACGTAGATGGTGCGGATGGAGTCCGATGTGGATGATGGAGAAAACGTGGAGTACTACGGTGGCGGTGTCGTACAACGTAGATGGTGCGGATGGAGTCCGATGTGGATGATGGTGAAAACATGGAGTACTACGGTGGAGGTGTCGTACGACGTAGATGGTGCGGATGGAGTCCGATGTGGATGATGGAGAAAACGTGGAGTACTACGGTGGTGATGGCGTACGTCGTAGATGGATGGTGTGGTGTGGATTGTTGTGGAGTACTTTAGTTCGTCGTGGATGGAGTCCGATGTGGATGGTGGAGCTGGATTTCAAATCTTGTGCTTTGATGCGGTCGATGATCGGCAGGGTAGGTGCAAGATACTTTGACGATCGATGAACCGAGCAAGATTGGAGAATCTTGTGCTTTGATATGGCCAATGATGTAAGCTCCAAGTGGATCTGGATCGATGGACCAAATGTTGGGGTGTGTGCTGGCTTGGAACTTGCAAAAGAAAACTTATAATTTAAAATACAATACACAGTGTACTTAATCGTGTCTTTATTTAATTTTGGCGGTGTGCTCTCCACCGAGGTTTTACAAAGAAGAACAAACCAAAGCCCGCCAGGAAGGCACCAAGCTTATGGCTAACAAAAAAAAGATAGCTGTTGATTTATATTGGAAAAAGATGGCCGAATATGTTCCCACAAACGATATTTATGTATCAAATTACATTAATGGTAGGAGAGCGATCTAGTACATTTTTTTCATTTGAACAGCCGGCATTCGTAAATAAGCAGTCGTGTGAGTAGTGTTTGAAATTTAGAGAAAAGAAAATTTAAAGAAAAGAAATTTAGAAATATAGAGAAAAGTGAATTAAAAATTATTCTGAAAAAAAAAACAAAAAAACAAAATTGCACAATATTCGGCCTGGCTGCTGGTAAGAAAAACACTTAGGTTTTGTTATGTTTAAAATTTCTGAGAATTATACAGTTCACTAGTGCAAAGTGTTCTCTCTGTGATATGAAAACAATTTTCAGTTCAGACAGTTGAAATTCTAACGGAAAGGTTTTTTCATTGGTATTTCTTTTTGATGAACGAATTGTTTTCGCAAAAGAGAAAGATAATAACATTTTTTTTTTAATATGAATGATAAATGCATGCAAAAGGTGAAAGAGAAATAGTAATTTGTTGGTTGATTTTTCAATTTAGGAGCAAGATGGCGAGTATGTTGGAGAGCGTATGCAAATCCATTACACGCAAACTGGAGTTGACAGCTAAAGAAGAATTTGCAATGACAAAGTTAGAGCAAGCAACAGTTAGACTTGAGAAGATAGAGGTCTATTATGAACGCTTTGTCAAGACGCACGAGAAATGTGTGGTACGTGATCCAGATCAAGCTGCAACATATGATGATATTGCTGAGATGGTGGAAGGACGTTATTACGGTGCAAAGGAGAAACTATTGGTCAAGATGTCGGAATTGACACCGACTCCCAATCCGATCCAGAATGAACAGCAACCATTGGCTGTACAGGTGAGCATGCCATTCCCTGACAAAATGGCCTAGATTCCGTGATCGATTTACGGCGGCCATTCATAAGAATGAAAATGTATCACCAGCTTTCAAGTTTTCTTACTTGACAAAGTCATTGACAGGTAAGGCAATGCGAACGCTTGGGGAATGGCAACTCACAGAAGGTAATTATGTAGAAGCATGCGAGCGATTGAAGTAGCTCTATGATCGTAAATATCCCATTTGCCGTGAACATTTACGCAATTTTATCCGTTTGCCAGCCATTCAAGGTACACCATGTGCTAATGATCTTCAACGAATGTCAAATGTAACTCATGAAGTTCTACGACAACTCCGTGCAGAAGGTAGATGGTTGGGACATGATGATTGTCCATATGCTCCATGAGCGTTTGGATCATGAGACTAGTAAGAAGTGGGAATTGCAACGTTATTCAGAAACACCAACAGTCAGGCAAATGCTGGAATTTTTAGATCGTCAAGCGGCGGCAATGGGGAATGTTGGTGATGTTCATTGTTCACATCTGCAGGATGTACGAGTCACAGTGAAGAATGAACGAGTAACAAGCAACAATCGGGAATACGAAAGGAATGCAAAATCAGAATCGAGCAAGAAATCATACCCATGTGCGGCATGCAATGGTGGTCATCCTCTTTGGGTGTATGATGATTTCAACGCCTTGAACATTCGATCACGAATCAATTTGGTAGAAAAAGAGGGTCTTTGCCTGAATTGTTTCAAGCGAGGCCACGGGGTCGAAAATTGCTATCAGGGTCCGTGTTTACGTTGTCCAGGCCAGACGAAGCATAATAGTCTGTTGTGTCCAACTAAAGAGATTGCAAAACCAGCATTATTGACGAAAGTAAGTGAGGGTCGTCGGAAGCGAAAGTCAAGGAACAAAGTTGAAAGCGATTTAATCAAACGACAAAAGGTTTCAAGTTTGGAATATTCTCATGTAGCACAAGCGGATTCATCGAAGGATCTTTCTACTATCAACAAGGAAATCGAAGAAGTTGACATGCAAATTAATCTTTTGAACAAACGTGAACAGCTACTTAAAAAGCCCAAATCAGTTTTTGAGCAAGAGAAAGATTATGATGGAGTGAAAGTAATAAATAAAGGGATTTTATGAGGGAATACCAAAGACTAGGGCATATGGAATTGGTTGCGAGGCTGGCGAAACCAGGTGATCTTGTTTATCATATTCCGCATCACTGCGTTACAAAAAAGTTCAGAGTAGTTTTTGATGTCAGCTGCCGTACAGACAAGGGAGTCTCACTAAATGAAGTACAAATGCTTGGAGAAAAGTTGCAAAATGATCTGCCGATGATAATTATGAGATTCGCAGGCACAAATACGGTATCATTGGCGATATGTATCAAAATGATGTTTAGGCAAGTGCGAATCATCGAAAGTCAATGGAATGCTCAAACTCAAACTCCAAGGCACTCATAAAAGAAATGCAATCAGAAGAAGAAGAGTCAACTTTACTTATCGATGAAGAGAAAGCGTCGGTCCTGGGGCTAAGGTGGATCATTGGTCAAGATCAATTCACATTTGTGGTCAAGACACCTGAAAAAAAAAGGCGATGTTACCAAGAGGAAAATGTTGGCTTCTGTGGCTCAGCTTTACGATCCAAATTTGTTTATTTCGCCAGTTACAATTTTAGGAAAAATCATCATTCAGGATTTGTGGCGCCTGGGATTAGATTGGGATGAAAAGGATCCTAAAGAAATTGAGACAAGTTTCAGAGAATATTGAGCAGAAATTAAATTATTGGAGAAATTTACATTTAATAGATAGATCGGTACCGCTGACGATCGGAGAATTGAAATACACGGGTTCTCAGATGCTTCAACAACAGCATACGGTGCAGTAATGTACATTCGTGTTGATAATGCGGATGGAAATGTATTGAGCACGCTACTTGTATCTAAAACACGTGTTGCATCTATGAAGACAATTACGATACCAAGACTTGAACTAGCAGCTGCCGAACTATTATCTCGGATTCTTAGTGAGGTTGTAAAAGCAATGGAATTTACTTCAGTGGAATATACATTGTGGACAGACTCACAGGTTGTGCTACATTGGATTCGAAAAATCCCAAGAAATTTAAAAACATACGTCGCTAATCGAATTTCATCGATACGAATAAACACCGATGTAAACAGATGGAAATATATTAATACGAAAGAGAATCCAACCGATATATTGAGCCGCGGTATAAAGCCTTCGGAATTGATTAACAACAGTTTGTGGCTACATGGTCCTAAGTGGTTAACATTACCACGTGAAGCCTGGCCAAAGTGTGTGTTTGTGCCAAACACAGCTGGGGAGGCTGAATTAAAATTTAAAGCATTTGCAGTTACAGAATTTGATGGAGCTATTCAAGTCACAATGCGAACAATTAAAAGGAGAGTCAATCTAATTGATTATGTCGATAAGTTGGAAAGGGCTATAGACGTGACTGCTTATCTATTCAGGTTCTTTTCAAATATAAAAACTCGTTCCACAAACCGGCAATCAAAAAGAAGAAAGGGCATTTCTGCCCTTCTCAGCAATGAACATAAGGCGAAAGCAATACAATTACTATTGAGACAAGAGCAAGAGTATTATTACAATAAGGAAATCACGGCTTTGGAGGCTGGTAAACAAATTCCAGAATTATTGGATTCTTCGCAGCATGCTCAGAAGTTATGTACATAAATGTGTTATTTGCTTTCGACACAATCATCGAACGGACACTCAGATGATGGCCGATGTACTTGCGGATCGAGTTAGAGCTATCAAACCATTCCTTCATGCTAGAGTAGACTATGCAGGGCCGATAGAAATTAAAATGATCGATAGGGCTGGCAATCAAATTGTGAAGTAGAAAGTATGGATTGCTGTTTTTGTATGCCTCCAGACCAAAGCAATTCATTTTGATGTGGTGACAAATCTTACTTTAATGGCATTTATTGCTTGTTATTAGAGATAATAAATCTCTTGGGGACGTTGTGAAAGAATTTATAGTGATAACGCAACAGCATTTGTTGGAGCAGCGAAAGAAATCAGGAAAGCGATTGAGAAATGGCATCAAATGGAAGTTTTTCATCATTTGAGAATGAAAGGTACTGAATGGCGCTTCATAACGCCAACCGCTCCACATCAAGGCGGTATATATGAAGCTGCCGTAAAGTCCATAAAGCATCATCTTATTCGTGTCATTGGAAAAGAGTTATGCCTTTTGAACAGCTGAGAACATTGCTTGCACAAATTGAAGCGATACTTAATTCACGACCATTGTATCCATTGAATGACGATCCTACCGATTTGCAAGCATTAACTCCAGGACATCTATTAATTGGCGAACCTTTAGTTTTTCCAGTGCCATTTGCTATTCCAAAAGAGTCAACAGCCAAAGGTATTCAGTTATGGAAGGATCGACAGAATATGGTAAAAGCATTTTGGGACAGAAGGCATAATGAGTATTTGACCACATTACAATAGAGAAAGAAATGGCGACGAGAATCTGAACGAATTCAACTCGGACAACTAGTGCTGATCAAAAGCGAAAATTTTGGCTGAATAAAGATCGTTGGGTTTTTTTGCGACACGTATTTTCCCAACATAAAAAAAGGTTTCGTGTTTTTATTATTAATTTTTCTCCTTTAAAGGAAACAAATTTGTCTACGTTACAGACCAGGAGTAAGTGGTAACTTATTTTATTATTTTTTCTGTTAGACATCTACCCAGACGCACATGTCTGGTTGCGAACTAAAATTCATTTGTATACCGACAATTTAAGATACGTCGTCTTTTTATTTAACTTCCCCTACATAGGGTATCGGAAGTCCCTCGAGGGTGCGGTATTGAATTTTATGAAAGTGGATACGTTTTGGATGTAAAAATCAATGACCCTGCCCTTTTTATAGTACCCATTTATCGTAATTGAACTGTAACCACTGGAAGCAGGATTATGATAAACTCTGTGACACACTACAGACTTTAGGTTCAATGGATTTACGACTTGTCGGTAATTTTAACGCGAGGATAGGATTGTCTCAAAACAGTTTTGTTAGTGGATTTGCATCAACAATTATAAACTTAATCCGCATGTCTTAAGATGAAGTTAGCGATACGAAGGATGCCAAGATTCTTGAAATAGCGGATTCTTTCGATTGTCAGATTTTAATCGGTAGCTGCAAAGTGGTGAATACACCTTTATCCGTGGAAGGCATGCTCAGTTATTGATTATTGTTTTGTGTCCGGAAAATGGAACTTAATTCTAAATGACTTCAGAGTAGCTGCGAAAACGTTTTCGGACCACATGCCTTTAGAAATTTTATGCAAAGTATCAGGAACAAGAGATGCGGGCAATATTAAACAACTGGGTCTTCTGTCAAAGTTAGTTTGGACTGACCGATTTTGCTCTTCTTATCAAAATAATTTAAATGCAGAACTTGTAAGACTAAGGGAGTTAAGCACCGTGCCGCAAATCGACGATCTTACGCAAAATATTAAAAAAGCGGCCCCACAGTATGTAAAAGTAAGACGTAATAATATTAGTAAGCAGATATGGTTCAATTGTGAGTGCCTCAAAGCTAGCAAGGAATTTAAGCACTTCTGCATTGTAAAAAGGAAACAATTTGAGCAGCAATCTATTGCTGTGCTGAACACTTCAAGATCTTCAGCAGATTTCTGGAAAGCCGCTAGGGTTATAAATGGTAGAACCAATGTCATTTCGTCGTCTCAGAGCTTAGAGATTATTTCTTTAGTCTAACACCCCCCACGTTTCTCCCACAGTGCGCAGCTCCATTCTTTAAGTATGAGTTTTTAGATGCACCCTTTACTTTGTATGAAGTGCAAAGCACAATCGCAAGCGCTAAATTGAGGAAAGCACCAGGAGATGATCGGATTACTTTTGAATTTTATAAGAACAGTTCCACGGAATTTTAATCCGCACTTACTAGGGAGTACAATAGAATATTTAAGGCAGCAAATGTTCCAGGGTGCTTCAAGAGAACAATAATATTTCTCTTGCATAAAAAAGGCGATTATGACAATCCGACGAACTACAGAGACATTTCCTTTTTGAATACCTCGGCCAAGTTGTTTAGTGTAATGATCTTCTATAGGCTTACTAAGTAGATTCAAAATAAAAAAGTATTAAATGAATTTCAAGCCGGATTTCGGAAAAATTATTCAACTGCGGATCTAATATTAACCTTGGTTAATATTGCGGAGTTTTTTTTAAGAAGAAGCGCAAAAAGCTATATGCTTTCTTTGTGGACTTCCGCGTAGACGGATTGATTTTAGTTGAGATTGGAATCTCAAGGATGCGTCCTAAAGCCCGTATGATACTACATTTTTTCCGCATTTTTAATACATTAATTTTCAGCTTTGCATAAAATAGACAACACGGTTTTTTAAGAAAAGGAAAGCAATCATTTTGCAAAGCAACATACACAAATCAAATGAGTCACACTTTATTTTCAAATAAAGCCAGACAGCAAAACAGGCGCAAATGGCAATGATAATTTTAATGCAGAAATGTCAAAAAAAAAGCTGCCAGTGGCTGAAAAATGTAGTTTGAGATACATTTTTAATGCATTTTTTTTGACATTTTCGCATTTATAAGTTTAGTGTGTATACACTTACACCAAATGGGAATTTCAGTAGGTAATTTTGCGTACTGCTCTAACTTCATTTTCAGAGCAATAAAAATGCGGAAAAAATGTAGTATCATACGGGCTTTAAGCACATTACTTTTCATTTTATATATAAACGACATAGCAGATGCAATAGACGGAGGAATGGTGCTTGAAAGAACTCAAATACGAGCGCTTAAATTTGCGAATGACATTGTGTTCCTAGCTGAAAATATAGAACAAATGCAGCGAGCGGTTAACCGACTCGAAACCTACTGCGAACTATGGAATCTATCTGTTAATTTACAGAAATCAGAAATTATGATTTTAAGAAGCGGTGGTGGAAGGTACTCAAGAAACGAAGAATGAATCTACCAAGGACAAAAAGTAGAAATTGTAAGGGAGTATAAATATCGACGTGTTTTAATCACGGCTAATCTTAACATGAAGAAGCATTTCGAAAGCAAATTAGCAGAAGCTAAAAGCACTATTTCATCAGTCTGGGGGCGATGCATTAGACGTTTTTCTTTTTTAGTTCCGAACAGCGCTCTGAACAGAGGCTGACCGTGTCGAGCGCGCTCTGAACACTCTGATCTATTTAAGAAACACGATTGAGCGGTACCTGTCATATGACTGCAAAATTATTCGAAAATTCATGCTTTTGGTCTTCTTAAACACTGAAATAGTGTTTATACGCAAATAAAAATTTTTTTAATTATTAACTGCTAATAATTAATGAAAAACAAAGTCTCGAGTTCCATTTGAATTGTGTTCGATTTTGTTTTTTCATTGCTGTACCTCCTGTCAAACGTCAAATTCACCGTGCTCACCGTGCTCACCGTGCTCAGTTTGCTCGATCAATTCATGTTGAGCTGATAGGGCGCGGTCTGAGCACGCTCTGAATGAAAAAAGAAACAGGAATTGAGTGCTCTGAGCGATCTGAACTAGAAAAGAAACACAATAATTCTTTTGACAACTCAGGCTTAACGTCTTAACGTAACTCAGCGCTAAATAAAGTCGCTCAACAAGTTCTTGTAATATTTTAATGCTATATACATATGTATATATAACTATAGTGATGATAAAAGAAAGATACGAAATAGAATACAAATTTTTGGCGCAACAGGTCCATAGGACCCAGGCCCTAGCTTCTCACAACATTCATTACACGAATGACAGGGGCCTACTGTTTAATCCCGTATCCGAAGGGCAATTTTTGTTTTGAAAAGCTTTTTCATCACAGTGAGAGTAACTCAGATGTTTGTCAGACGATCACAAGAGGTGGGACCGTGAAAGAAGTTTCTAGGTGTTGATTGGTTATTGAACCTGGAACCCCTCGTTTCGAAGTCTAACGCACTAACCACTTGAGCCACGGCGCCCACATCAAACTAGGAGGATGAAATTTCATGCAGTACAAGTAAAAGTGTAAACATTTTTTGAAATACTCGCAATGCCACGCTCTAATTTTCATAACTTCACTTTGTTACATGAAATCGAAGAATTTAGTGAATACCCAATTTGGGATTATGAATTATGTATGTCCTCTGTATACCCTTAGGGTACATTAAGTTTGACACATAGTTTGTAACATAGAGAAATAATCGAGATAGACCATATAAGGTATATGTATTTCTGATCAGTATCAATAGTGAAATCGATTGAGTGATGACCTCTGTCCGTCCGTATGTCACCGCTTTTGGGCCTTAAATTTTGAACAAGGAGGATGAAATTTCATATCTGGGCTTCCGAGAAAAATATACTAAGATACTTATCTAAGTTTGGGGATTTCAAGAAAACAATTTGAAAATACCGACAAGACCCCAACACCTACTTCCATTTTAAAGTTTTGTAATGGTAATAACATCAATGACTCACGGATAAATGACAAAACAGAAAACGAGTTGAATACCAAAGAATAGCAAATACAAGGAAAAAGTTACTCAATCAATAGAAAAATAACCCGGCCATGAACACGGAATATGAACAACGAGAAACGAAAGGTGTTGTAGAGACTGTATGAGATCGGCTTTGTAATAAGAGATTGATAAAAACGTAAAATCGAGAAAAAATTATCTTTTATAACGCAGGAGTGGGCGCCGTGGCTCAAGTAGTTAGTGCGTTGGCCTACGGAGCGAGGGGTTCCAGGTTCAATCCCCAGACAACACCTAAAATTTCTTTCACGGCCTCACTACTCGCGAGCGTCTGACAAACATCCGAGAAAAAGCTTCTCAAAACAAAAAACTGTCGTTCGGATCCGGCATTAAACAGTAGGCCCCTTCCATTCGTGTAAAGAATATAACACGCACAACACGAAGGGTGTGAGAAGCTAGGCCCTGGGTCCCATGGACGTGTCGTGCCAAAAATTTATTTTTTTATTTAACGAAGGAAGAGCAGCATTATAAGTAAGAGTCAATATAAACATTTTAATTATTCAATCGTACGCTCCGACAGAATCAGCACCGAATAAGGTCTTAGAAAACTTTTATATGGATATTGAACATGCTTACAATAGGCGTTTTTCATTCTTAGTTCAGAACAGAGCTCTGAACAGAGCCTGAACATGTCGAGCGCGCTCTGAACGGAGCACGCTCTGAACGCTCTGATTTATTTAAGAAATGCGATTGAGCAGTACCTGTCATATGACTGCAAAATTAATCGACCATTCATGCTTTTTGTCTTCTTAAACACTGAAATAGCGTTTATACACAAATAAAGTTTTCATTTAATTATTAACTACTAATAATTAATTAAAAACAAACCCTCGAACTCCATTTCAATTATTTTCGATTTCGTTTTCTCATTGCTTTACTCCCTGTTAAACGTCAAATTCACTGTGCTCGGGTTTTGCTCAGGATGCTCAATCAATTCATGCTGAGCTGATAGAGCGCGCTCTGAGCACGCTCTGAACGAAAAAAGAAACACGAATCGAGTGCTCTAAGCGCTCTGAACTAAAAAAGAAACACAAAAATTTTTTTTGACAACTCAGGCTCTGCTCTCAACTAAAAAAGAAAAACGACTAATGAATATAAATCCCGTATGACACTACATTTTTTCCCGCATTTTGAATACATTAGTTTTCAGCATTGTATAAAACAGACAACACGTTTTTCTTTAAAGAAAAGGAAAGCAATCATTTTGCAAAGCAACATAAACAAATTAAGTGAGTCAAGATTTATTTTCAAATAAGGCTAGACAGCAGAACAGGCGCAAATGGCAATGCAGAAATGTAAAAAAAAGCTGTCAGTGGCTGAAAAATGTAACAAGAAAACACATGACGATATAGGGCATTATTAAACTAACCCTCACTGTACTCAGGCGTGTCTTTCACAGAGGATTTATAATAAATTTGTTAAATTTGAATACGTTATTTTATTTTCTTTCTAAATCAGAAGTGGGATAGTGTACCTATACAAGTTAAGTGTGCCTAAGTAAAGTTTGTTTTTTTTTCTTTATTCGTAAATATAAATTATAATGGTACTCAAAGCATAGCGTCTTCTTGTTCAAAATTGTGTGCGTTTAGAATAGGATTAATATAAGTGGCTGAATTGTGTGAACCCTTCGATAGAGACAAAATACGATTTTGGTCCACAAAATAGTAATTGTTAATCGAATTATTCCATGATTCCGTTTACCATAATCATAGTTATTTCTTGTTGAGAACATGGAAGAGAATGTATAACAGTGGTTTATTGAAAATTGCGATCGGTCGCATGGTTGAATTCCTGTGGTTGAGAGTGAAAAGACGCAAATACCCCTATTTGTGTTCAGCAGTGGCGGAACTACGTTTTTGGTACACGGAAATGTATTCTCTGTCTACTGGTCAACATAATTGGTGCCTGTGTGTGTGAGCGAGAACGATAAAGTTACTAAATGTGTGAATGGTAGTTGTGAACACATGCGATAAGAGAAAAGGCAGCGTAAATTGCGCATGAGAAGGAATTGTTCTTGTGCGCAAGAGAATTGATACCACTGAGTTTTCGGTAAACGAAACCGCAGTTGAGTATATGAATTTTGTTTGGTGCATTACGTGGCAGAAATAAGAGATTGTTCTTGTGCTCTACAGGATGAGTACCACTGAGATTTCGGTAAACGAAATAGTAGTTGAGTATATGCATTTTGTTTAGTTCATTACTTGCGGTAAAGAGAAGAAATTGTTGTTGTGCACGACAGGCGTTTTCGATCGACGGAATGGCAGTCGGGTATATGGGTTCTGTTCAGTACATGGTAGAATAAATGCATGCTCAGCCATGCGATGGTATATTGGATTGACACTTTACGCAATTAAGGGTTATGCTTTGAGTGTAGACTAATGAGATACATGAGACATATTACCTCGTTTATAATTAGTGTGAATTGAAGTTAGAACATGTCAGTAAAAAAAAAAATTATTTCAATGCTTGGGTTAGTGAAGTAATTCCAAATTCAAACATTGATTTCAATAAAAGATATTTGTTGTCGATAGAACTTAACCATGCTCAATAATGTCAAACATTAGTCCTTATAAAATGTTTTATTCATCTTTGTAGATAACGATGGAGGAAATGACTGTCAAGCAACTGCAGGTAGAACTAAAAAACAGAAACTTGCCAACCAGTGGCTCGAAGAAAGTTCTTTTAAATAGGGTACTGCGCTTCGATAGAGCTCAAGGTGAGCTAGGAGTTCCCCAGGTTGCTTTACACTCAGGTGAAACAGCAGCAGATGTAACTCCCCAGTCCGAGTCTCATGAGAATAGTCAAGCCGAAGCACAAAACGTTACGGCAAGCTCTGATATCTCTACAGTAGGCGATGAAGTGCTGCGATCAAGGGAATGGGACTTAATTCAGCGCCAGAAAGAATTAATTGAAAAGGAACGAGAACTAATCCGGAGGGAACAGGAACTAGCTGAAAAGTTTAAACTCCTTGAGGCAAGGCGACCGCAGGATGGAAATACTCAACGGATGTCCAGGTTAAGCTGTAGTATCAATGATATTGCTGAAGTGCTACCAGTATTTCACCCAGGCGAAACCTCTTCAATGACTGCGCAGTGCTGGATTAACCGAATAGAATGCCTGTCAAAAATGTATGATTGGGATGAAAGGGCGTTGTTAATGGCACCAGCTTCGAAGATGCAAGGTCCGGCTCGATACTGTTTTTTTTTTTCGTGGTTTGGTGAGAATCTTCAAAAGACACTATGAGACACCGTGTACTCATAGTAGTGTCAGATATTTACTGACTAAACACACCCTTCCCTTTTTTTGTTTTGTTTACTACAACTAAGTTTCCTTAACAAAAGGTTTAAGCTTCAATAATATTCGCGTGAGGCAGGTAGATTTTCAGCAAAATCACCTGCTAATACCGTTATTAAATGCGGTTGCTTCTTATTGCGCTAGATCGAATGGTTTTGTTCTTTGAAGTCGGCGCACAAGATTCCTCACGTCCAATGTTTGGAGTATGACATGGTTGCAGTGACTATCAAGGCGAATAAGCTCCACCTAGCGAAGTTTGTTATTTCGTCATTCACAGTTACGATCCCTAAGTCTCTTTGTATATCATTGTTTCTAATATACCAGGGAGCATTCACGATTGCTCTTAACACTTTATTTTGAAAAGATTGAATAAATTCTCTATTACTTGCTTTAGTACAACCCCATAGTTGTATGCCATATGTCCATATAGGCCTAAGCACTTGCTTATATATAAGCAGTTTGTTATGTATACTTAGCTTGGAATATCTTCCAAGAAGCCAATACATTTCTCTAAAGCGGTTTTCAAGCTCATCGCGTTTCTTTTTAACGTGCGTTTTCCACTTGAGCTTTGCGTCTAGTGTCATCCCTAGATATTTAGCTTCATTTGCATGTGGTACAACAGGTACATAGATTGTTTATTTTCTTGTATGTGAAGTTAACATGCGTCGATTTGGCCTCGTTGAGGACAATGCGCCAATGTTTTGTCCAGTTACAGATTTTATCTAAAGCTTGTTGGAGTTTTTCAGTTGCTGACTCAATTGAACTATAAAAAATAAAATAAAATAAAAAAGAAGGAGCGATATTAGTCTGTACGATTTTTTGTCGTTAGGAGATTTACCCGGTTTCGGAACCATTATCACTTCTGCTACCTTCCACGCATCTGGGACGTGTAGCAATCACCCTTATTGTCGTCGTCGTCTGGCGAAAACGACTGGCGACATCTATCGAGTCGAGGCGTTTGGAATTCACATTGCGTAACTGAAACGACACGTCTCTCTGAACACTTAGATTCCACATACATTCCACACACTGCACACATGTGTTTTGACATTTGAGTCGACGAATTTATATTTTTCGTGTGACTTGGTGGAAAATATTTTAAAAATAATTTGAAAATTAATGAAATGTTGAATTTAACCTGGGACTAGATGATGATTGAGTGGGTGATTCTATGGACGAAGACGATGGTTACTTTGGCCAAGATAATTCAGTGAAAAGATGTGTATGTCTTTCCAATGGCGACTAACATCACTTTTATTATGCCCCTTGTAAATGATTTTGCCAAAGGGATATTTTTCCATTTCATGCAATAATTGTTGAAGTTGTCTTTTATTTGTTATCTTTATTCTAAAAAATACTATAACTGACATATTCGTTCATTTCGTCATTCAAAAATTAAATACACATATTTTTCTTCAACACTTAATCACACAGTCGTTCGCAAAATTATCGACGACAAAAATATAACATTTCCCCGACAAACGTCGTCATAAAACGCGTCCAGACAACACCGACGATCGTCGCCGAAAAATACAATCCACATACTATGACATTTCAGACGACTGTTGTCGATCGGCGCCGCGACAAATGTCGTTCATTTGTCATCGCCAATGCCAAACAGTCGCGTCGTTTTTTTTTTTAAGTCGTAGACGACGACGACAATAAGGGTGAATCTAAGCGAAGTGTTTATTAAATGTAGGAGTTTAATTAGTGCATTTCGTGGCAATTGCTTAAGGATTTCTCCGGTTATTAAATCAAAACCAGGGGCTTTGTTATTTTTCAGTTTTTTTATTATGTTGTAAAGTTCGGTTAGCGACACACTTTTTATTCTAAAGTTGTCAGATGTCGCTGTCACACTTCTATGAGCATCTATTAATGTTTGACCATCAAATGGTTTAAACGTTTCCTCCAGATGTTTGGCAAAAAGGTCGGCCTTTTCTTTGTCATATTTCGCCCACTCACCATTCTCTTTTCTGATTGGTGGTGATTGCATTTTTGTTTTTTTTACGATTTCCATAGCTTTCCAGAGAGAATAATTTGTGCTCTTTTCGAATCTGAATCCCTTTTTTAAGTTTATTTCTTTAGTAATTTGCGTATGTCTTATGTTGGGGGGCACGGGTTTGTTGCCATATTTTACGTGTGAATGAGTTCTTTTATATCGGGCGGATAATTAACTTCGCTGCGTTTGACTGCTTTACTCCTTAAGGGAGTATTTTTCCATGCGGCATACTGAATCGATTCAATAAATTTACCGAGTTCTTCTTCTATTTCTAGAGGTGTTTTTAGCGACACGTTTAAAATAATATTTTCTTCGCAATCATTTTTAAAACCGTCACAGTTAGTTTTGTTGTTAGTTAATCTAGGCACGCCTTCTACTTTCATGACTTGGTCACTTATTGTTAAAATTACCGGTGAGTGATCTGAGGAAAGATCAAAACTTTCCTCTACTTTAGCAAAACTTGGAGATGCTCCTTTTGTTATGAAAAAGTCTATCAAGTCAGGTGTTTTTCCTGCGTCGGAGGGCCAATATGTCGGTTTCAGGATCAAAGTTTTGTAGAGCAAACATTTCGTCTTCCGAGTTAGGAGTTTTGAGCCCATTTGTTTCGCCAAACCGAAGTAGCAGCGGTTTCCTAGGGTAAGTCTTCGTCGAATCTCCACTAAGTTGTCATTCGTGGAGTTGATATTTACTCCGAGGTAGGTAAACTCCTTAACCACTTCGAAGTTACTGTTGCCAACAGTGACGTTTTGTCCTAGGCGGTGGACAGATGCTTCTTTGTTTGTTGACAACATGTACTTGGTTTTGTCCTCATTCACTTCAAGGCCAACTCGTTTCGCCTCTTCTTCAATTGCCGTAAAAGCCTCTAACACGGCGCGCTGGGAGCGACCGATGATGTCGATGTCGTCTGTGTATCCCAGCAACTGGACAGATTTGTTGAAGATAGTGCCTTCCGTGTTCACACCTGCCCTGCGCACTATCTGTTCCCGCACAAGATTGAAGAAGTCACATGATAGCGCATCCCCTTGCCGAAATCCGGTGCATGTTTGGAATAGTTCAGACTAACTGTTGCCGAATTGCACGTTGCACCGCGTGTTATCCAGCGTCACGCGGCACAGCTGTATCAGTTTAGCCGGGATCCCGAATTCGGGCATCGCCTTGTAGAGCTCAAGACGATGAATGCTATCATATGCGGCTTTAAAGTCGATGAAGAAATGGTGAGTCTCAACTTGAAAGTCGTTGGTCTTTTCCAGGATTTGGCTTAGTGTGAAAATTTGGTCGATCGTCGATCTGCCGGGTCGGAAGCCACACTGGTACGTGCCGATTAGTGTGCTGCAGAAGGGCTTCAGACGTTCACACAGTACGTTGGATAGGATCTTATATGCGACATTAAGCAGGGATATGCCTCGGTAGTTCTTACAAGACATAGGATCGCCTTTCTTGAAGATGTGGCATATAGAGCTGATAGTCCAGTCATCGGGCATGACTTCATGCTGCTACTTGGTTGATGACTTGGTGCATGCACCCTACCAAAGCATCACCACCATGTTTGAAAAGCTCTGCTGGTAGACCATCAGAGCCGGCGGCCTTGTTGTTCTTCAGCTTTTTGATAGTTGAGCCGACCTCTTCAAAACTAGGAGGGGGGATGGATTCTTCATTGACTGGATGCGGGTTTTCTTCTTGCCCTATCACTCTCTCTACCTGCCCATTAAGTAGCTGCTGGAAATGCTGCTTAAATACATCTACTAATTCCTGTGCTTCGGTGACTAGGTTTCCTTCATTGTTTCGAAGAGCCTGCGTTCCGGGCTTGAAGCCAGCTGCCAGTTGCTTGGCTTTCCTGAAAAACATCCGGATGTTGTTCCTATCGCGGGACTCTTCGATATAATTGAGCTGGGAGGCTGCGTGGGCCCTTTTCTTCTTACGCAGGATCTTCTTCTAATCCCTTCTGGTTCGATACTCTTCTCTCGCTGCCCTTGTTTTGCGTTGCAGCGCTTGCAAGTGTGCATTTTCTGTCACCTTTTTACGGCGTACGCATTCATCATCATACCAACGGCTCTTTTTGGGTGGTGGCTGGTAGCCTATGGTGGTCTCTGCTACCCCTTTGATGATGTCGCGATAATGGTTCCACAGATTGTTGGCGTTTGTGGATGGTGAATGCACAGCGGAGAGTCTCTCACTCAGGCGCTCTCTGTAGGCTCTGGCTACTCCAGACGTGCTAAGGCTTCCAACGTTGAATTTCTTTTTCTGGGCGGTCTGCAGCTTCTTCTCATTGGATAGTCGAGCTCTGAACTTAGCTGCAACAAGAAAATGGTCAGAGTCGACGTTTGCCCCTCTGAACGTTTGCACATTCAGAATGTTGGATGCGTGCCTCGCATCTATTAGCACGTGGTCGATTTGGAAACCTAGTGCTACTTATCACCGTATTACGAGCTGCTGCAAAATCGATTATCCGGAAGCCGTTGTCTGTTGTCGTGTCGTGGAGGCTGTGCTTTCCAACTAATCCGCCGAAGATGTTTTCCTTACCGATTTTGGCATTGAAGTCCCCGAGTATGATTTTGACATCATACTCCGGACAGGCTCCGTAGGCTCCGTCCAGGAGGTCATAAAACTCCTCCTTGATAGAGTCTTCAGCTTCGTCGGTAGGGGCGTGTGCACATATTATGCTGATGTTTTGAAATGTAGCCTTAATGCAGATCACAGCCAGGCGATCGCTGATCGGCTTAAAGTCAGTTATCATTGAGCGTAGCCGATTTCCCACGACGAATAGGCATTCTAACATGTGCAGTCTTTTGTGACAGCTGTAATAAATGTCGCAATTTTTCCGTTTTTGCATACCTGATCCTATCCATCGTATCTCCTGGATCGCGGTAATATCTGCCTTGTACCGCGTGAGGACAGATTCAAGTTTTTGAATAGCACCAGGAGTGTACAGTGTACGTACATTCCAGGTGCATACTCTTATGTCATAGTCCGTGTCCGGAACGTACGTCATGGTATTAAATGAGGGGGTCCATTATCCGAGGCTTGTGTCACTCTCATAACTATATTTTCGGAAGTTACCCCGACGGCACAACCCCCAACCTGGAGAGCCAGTTCCATTTTTTTAAACCCCTAGGACGAGGGGCCGGTTTTAAACCGATGTCAGTAACCCGCTTCGGGGATATGAGCGCTGCCATTGGCCCAATAAGGGCTCATCCGCCACCATCTCTTTTCCAAAAACCTGACTTATTCTTGGAATTCTTTATCGGCCTGAGCTCCGAATATGTCGAAGTAGCCCAGATAAAGTGTTGTGCTTCCGTTTGAAGCGATGAAGTATGAGTTCTTGTTTTTAACACGAACTGAAGTTGTTTGCATAATGTCAAGTTCAATCGTTGAATTCGTGGAGTGCTTGATGCAGTCTTTGATGAATAGGGAGGATCCACCTCTGGCTCTCCCGGAAGGATGGTAAGCGTGATTTGCACGAAAGCCTCTTATTTTTACTTCAGATTCTTTTGTCAAATGAGTTTCAGATATCAAGCATGTGTCAATACTGTCGTTTCGTAGGATTACCTCTGGTTCGCTGATTTTATGTTGGAGGCCATTTGCGTTCCACGTTAAAATTTTTAACAACCGTTTCATGTTAGGCTGTGTGTTACAGCCTAGTGTTACGGCAAAATTTCGACTTTTCATTATTTTTTGTTAGAGGAACTTGGGTTTGGTCCCCTTTTGTTTTAGCCTTAGCGGGTTTAATTTCGTTCGCAACCTTTCCCTTAATGGTTACACGTCTGTCCTGAATCAAATGAGCGTTTTTGACTAAGGTATTCTTAAGTGTATCGCGTCTTTTTTGGAGCTCCTTAGCAACTTCACAACCTCTATAGTTTGCTGGGTGGTTGCCTTTGCTGTTTATCAAATGTGAGCATAAAGAGCGGTAGTCCATGCTTGGCCAAGATTTTCTGGCCTTGTTCCGTTTTCTGCTTTGTTTTTTTTTAGTATATTAACTGCGTCAATAATTTTCAAACCTTTCGCGTTAAGATCAGTTATAATGTCATCTTTAGAGCACGAAGGGTGGAGACACCTTGCTACAACACGTAGTGGTCTTTCTGACTTATTTTCATAAGTGTACCATTGGATATTTTCCGCGTTTAATTTCTTGGATATTGCTCGATAGCCTTCGGAGTCAACTACGTTAATTTTCCAAGCATTGTTTCGGAATGACGTTACCTTAAACTCCGACGTCACAGTTCCTTTGAGGAGGCGATGCAGTTTATTGTACTCTATAATGCCGACTAGGTTTATTGCAGGCGGAGGACGTACTTTATCCTCAACTTGTTTCTTCTTCGGCTCATTTTCTTTGCCTTGTTTCCGTATCTCGATTTCGGGTGAAGAACCGGCTCTTCGCTTTTTACTAGGTCTTTTCTTTTCTACCCAATTTGTTTCGCGTGCTAGCTCTTCTTCGTCCGTGTGATAACTGATACTAGCTACATGAGACAGAGTAACTTCGCGTTCTTTGTGCGAGAGTGAATTCTTTAGAGCCTGGTTTTCTTCTTTTAGTGAATCTACCTCTCTTTTGAGCTCTTGGTAGAGTAGATCCATTTTATTAAGCTTAATACGGAGTTCTTTGTTCTCCTCCTCAAAGCTTTTACATATCACTGAGTCCCGTTTTCCTTGCGCTTGCGCTTCCGGCGGACTTCTTTTTCCGGAGACATTCGGTCTTGATGGTGGATACCGAGTTACCTTTGAATTTCTCACAAAGGGATTTATTAGATGCAATAATTGGCTCTCCCCAGAATCCGTAGAGCCTACCACCGAAGAGGGTGGATTTTCCAGTGAACCTGGACTGCCACCTGGGGTACTATATCTATTTGTTTTGTTCATTGCATATTATGTATACATTTTATCCCTGGTATACGAAGGGTGGATTTTAGTCGCCTCTTACGACAAGCATGCCTACCTCGGGTATATTCTATCCCCTACCCGAAGGTGGTAGCTCGATACTGGTGGGATACAATCCAAGAAGCAACAACTACTTGGACTCAATTCGCAACGGAGCTTAAGGCGAACTTTCCGCATCAGTTCAGCGAGGTGGAGGTCCACCAACAACTCATCAAGAGAAACAGAAAACCGCAAGAGACCATCGAAAACTACTGTTTTGAAATGAACATGCTAGGCAAGAGGATACAGCTGAGTAACGAGGCCATCGTCCAATACATTCTTACCGGACTAAACGATCCAGAAATGAGCTCAAGTCTGGCAACGGGAAATTTCAAAGACGTAGCTGAACTAACAGGAAAAATCAAATGGTACGACAGCATCCGAACAAGCTCGCGTCAAGGATCGTCAGCTGGAATCCTTAAACCTTTAAACGCTACTACACCAATGGACCATCAACTAGTTAGCAAGCCAACTGGCAACCTCGTCGGATATATGCAGCGCAACGAAGTTCAAATCCTGTGACCTGTTACAACTGCAACCAATCAGGACATTTCGCAAGGCAATGCACACAGCCAAGGAAGAGACAGTGGTCAGGACATCGTGAGAACGAGAACAACACTCATTTCTCGAAGATAGAAGGCAAATCGGAAAAAGTTTGTGCAGTCGACTATTATCACAAAACAGTACATATCCATGGTAAGCAGTATGCCGCGCTTCTAGATTCGGGGAGAGAACGGTCCATCGCTTCTGAAGTTGTTGCTGCTGAGATAGGGATACCTTTAAAGAAATGTAACCCCGGTTTACATGGGTTCGGAGGAGGAACGTGCAAGGTACTGGGTACCTCGGGTTAGACGGAGCCCTTTTTCCGGTCGAGCTGTTAATTGTTGAGGATACATATCTACCGGAGCCAGTACTCATTTGGAAAGATGTATTGGGTGATACTACTTGCGGCATGCACAAACACGGGAATGCTTTGACCGTACATAGGATTGACAGTACATTGGAAGCATTTGAAACAGTTCCCGACACACATGTAAGTACGTCAGATAATTTATATAGAAGTATTACGGCTGCTGATATAAGACTGAATGAAGATTTTAATTCGGAGGCTTTGGTTAATCTTTTTAATAAATATCGTGCGTGTAAATTTGAAAGAATTAGGTCGTACTAAGCTCATCGAAATGGAAATTGAACTGGCCAACCAAGAGCCAATTGTGTATCATCCTTATAAGGTTCCTTACGCCAAAAGACGTGTTATATCATCAATGGTCTCGGAACTCATTGACAATGGAATTGTCAAGGAATCGCAATCAGATTACGCATCGCCAGTTATACTAGTTAAAAAGAAAAATGGGGAAGATAGGATGTGTGTGGATTACCGGAAGCTGAATTCAATTACAAAAAAAAATAAATTTCCAATGCCACCTATTGAAGTACAACACAACAATTTGGTGGGATATACATATTACACTGTGTTGGACTTAGCATCAGGATATTACCAAATCCCTATCAAGAGCGAACATACCCACTATACATCTTTCATAACACCGGATGGGTTATACGAATTTAAAACCATGCCGTTTGGGTTAGTAAATGCCCCATCAGTTTTTCAAAAACTAATGAACACCATAGTGCATAAGATCAGACCAGAGACTTTGGTTAATTATATGGATGATGTCATGATTCCTTCTAAATCTATTGAAGAGGGCATGGGGAAACTCGAAATGTTCTTAAAAATACTCAAACAGGCGAATTTGACCCTAAACATCAAGAAGTGTGATTTCTTCAAGACGGAAATAGAGTTTCTCGGACATGTAGTCAAAAATGGCACTATACAACCAGGAAAAGCCAAAACATTAGCTGTGTTCGACAATTTATTGGCCTGATTAGTTACTTGAGGAAATTTATTAAAAATTATTCCAGCATTGCATTGCTACTGACCAACTTAACCAGGAAGGACCGCGAGTTTGCATGAGGCAAAAAGGAGCAAACTCCCTTCGAAGAATTAAAGAAGCTACCCGCTAGACCTGTACTTGCTTTATATAACGCAACTGCCGATCACGAATTACATACAGACGCTAGTTCTCATGGTATCGCAGGAGTCCTTATGCAGCGAGAAGAAAAACTGTTTCGACCAGTGGCTTATTTCAAACTAGGAGGAAAACTAGCAAGGAGGAATGCGTGTACCATAGTTTTGAACTTGAGACCCTCGCCGTTGTGGAGTCAACACATAGATTTCGGCAATATCTTCTGGGAAAATATTTTCTGATTGTAACTGATTGTCAAGCTCTTAAGACAGCTATGAACAAAAAGGAATTGATCCCAAGAATCGCGAGGTGGTGGTTGAAAATGCAGAAGTATAACTACGATGTGATTCATCGTCCAGGAAAACACATGGTGGACGTAGACGCGCTTTCACGAAATCCTCATGAAATTATAACGCCAACCGACGTAGTGGACATGACTGTTTTGAAGGTGACTATCGACGAGCCAGACTGGATGTACTCTTTACAACTTCAAGATCAAGAAATTGGAACTATTGCTGACGTACTTAAGAAACGACCAGTCTCGAATAATGAGAAACAAATACATATTGACTATGTGCTACAAAATGTACGTGTCTACAGGTTAGTTGACGGCTAATTCAGACTATTTATACCCAAAGGGGTAAGAAACAGGGTTTTACGGAACAGTCATGATCTAATTGGGCATTTCTTAGAGAAGAAGACAATGAAACACTTACGTGCAAGGTATTGGTTCCCAAGAATGACCCAATTTGTAAAAAAACTTGCGTCGAATGCGCCTATAACAAAAAGGAAGTGCAACCTCGAGGAGAACTCTTCATGATTGAACATTAACATTCTTTAACAACCGTTTAAGAAGAAAACAGATGGATCAAAAAATAAAAACCGTCCAATGGGGAATCAACAACACTTATAATGAGGCATCCGGCGAAACCGCACAACAACTGATGATGGGCTATACTCCTCGGGATCCTCTACAAAATGCTCTCGCACAAGGAGTAGACCTTAATCAAACTATCCAGGATGTACAACAGATTCGAAAAGTAGGAAAGTAGAACACAAAGTAAGCAAAAGTTGTTGCATTACAAGAAAAATCGGAAGGCTAGACAGTATAAAGTAGGTGATTTAGTGATGTCACTAAATGATAGTTCAACTGCTACCGGAACTTCTCGGAAATTAGAGCCGAGATATCGTGGACCTTACTACGTGACTGCTGTCCTTCCCATGACAGATATCAGGGCGCAGGCATGCCATTTGCTCCCAGGAATTGGAAGCCATACTCAGCTATAGGGTCTGCCGATCGAATGAAACGCTGGATCGAGTTAGACATCGACTTCGACGAGGACGACGAAGCTGTCAGAACAAGAAAACACATGACGATATAGGACATTATTAAACTAACCCTTATTGTACTCAGACGTGTCTTTCACAGAGGATTTATAATAAACTTGTTGTTAAAATTGAATACATTATTTTATTTTCTTTATAGTAGTTTGAATTACATTTTTAATGCATTTTCTCTGACATTTCCACATTAATGAGGTTGGTGCGTACGCACTCACCTACCGGGAATTTTAATGGTAAATATTTCGTAGTGCTCTAATTTTATTTCCAATGCATGAAAATGAAGTGGAATGCGGAAAATGAAGTGTCATAGGGGCTTAAGGCCGAATTTATGTCTGTTATGGGCAATTTCAACGTAAAAATAGGTTTAAAGACAGAAAACGAAGATTCCATAATGGGGAACTCTGGTTATGGAGAAAGGAATGAAGGAGGTGAAAACCACAGATTAATACAGATAGTCGTCTTGTCATCCCCTGCCCGCTAAAACCCTCAAATGGGCGGGGCCTAAATCCTCTCCCATGATTCTCTATCCGTGAATGCATGTGAATAATATATTACAGGCATCAGCTGATTAAATTTCCTTTAGTGTGAACTAAGTTTTGCATGTGTTGGAAAATTGAGCGATAAATTTCCTTTTTGTTTTGTTCCGAGAAATTCACCAAAATAGCTATAAATAATTCAGCTCTACGGTATTGTTGTGTATGTCAATTGATTTATCTTATTGCACTGAATTCAATACTGTAATTAGATATTGTCATACTCCTTTCGTTTAAAAGTTATAGCACTTTCAAATAATAGTCCTTTTTCTTTTTTAGTTCAGAGCAACGTAAACGCCTAGTAACGAATAGGAACAAAAAAAATTCCCTGGTGGTAAATTTTTGACACCAAGTTGGCTGCGCCCTTGGGTTCCCAATCGCTCAATGAATGTGTGCGTGAGGTCCCATTTGATTTGCATTGAAGCACCTATACACCTAAAGAGCGATGGAGAAAAACAGCTGTTTTCTGGTGCGTTTTAGCTTGAGGGTCGAAAGAGAGCCCATCTGAGAGGACTATCTGTATAAGTACATAATCTGAGTCTGTGGGTCAGACATCAGATAGTTTAATTAAATTATGAATTGCTGTTTACTCCGTTGCAGAGAAATCTATTTACCGGCTAAAACATTACTGGAATTTACAAAATTTGGGATCGACGGGAAGTGCAATATGTCACAATTAGTTGAAGCATCTGTTGAAACAAAGAAATTGTTGCGATTAGTAAAGTTAATAGTTCCTCCATTAAGCAGTTGTAAACACAAAGGACAGGCCGGAAGGATTGGTGTTATTGGAGGATCGTTGGAGTACACTGGAGCTCCTTATTTTGCGGCTATCAGTGCTTTAAGAGTTGGAGCTGACTTGGTACATGTATTTTGTCACAAAGATGCAGCAAGTGTTATTAAATCATACAGTCCGGAACTGATTGTTCATCCATTGCTGGATTCTGAAGATGCTGTAGCTCAAATTGAGCCGTGGATGGAACGCTTACATGTAGTGGTATGAATCCGTTTTGTGTTATTTGTAAAATGTTAAATATGTTTTTGAGTTCTAGGTGATTGGACCTGGGCTAGGACGTGAGCAAAGCATATTAGAGACCGTTGCCAAAATTATCGAATTGTGCAGAAAAGCTGCAAAACCTCTTGTTATTGATGCTGATGGGCTTCATCTTATAAGCAAAAGAAGGGATTTGATAGAAAATTATAAAGGAGCGATATTAACGCCTAATATAATGGAATTCAAAGTACTTTTTGGCGAGTCTCCTGACATTATTTCAGAAAATATGAAGTTACTAGGTAATGGTGTAACTGTTCTTCAGAAAGGAGTATGTGATAAAATACACATTGCAAATACATTGGAAACTTACCATTTGACTGCGGGAGGCTCTGGAAGGCGGTGTGGTGGACAAGGAGACTTACTAAGCGGCTCATTAGCCACGTTCTACCATTGGGCTTTAGAGTCGAATCAAGCGAATCCAGCCTTTATCGCTGCATTTGCTGCTAGCTTTTTGGCAAAACAATGCAATGCATACGCTTTCAAAAAGTTAGGACGTAGTATGGTTGCCAGTGACATGGTTAATGAAATTCACAATGCGTTTGAAGATTTCTTTGAATGATATGTGTGTGTGATATTATTGTGTTTGCGGACTACTTTCTAAACTACGTGAAATAAAACACAAATTAACAAAATGAACCAATTTATGCAAACGAGTGAGGTAAAAACATATTTTTTCTTCCCTTAGAAGTAATGTAATATTTTCTCTTCATTTAGCTAACACGTCATTTTAAAGATACTTATGTACCTATTCTGGTAAAATGTAATTTTAATTTTTTAAATATCAATTTCGGGTTTCTGTGCAATTATTAGTGTTATAAACCGCTAAGATATAATGTATAATACTTTTTCAATTAAAATAAATGCCCATTCTTTACTTCTAGTCTTGAAAAAGGGCACGATTACGATTTCAGAGGCACGAAGTTTTGAATACGCAGTCTTGTACATCTCAATGAAATAAGATAAAAATATACAGTGCCAACAATCTCCTTTTCGCCTAGTTATGAAATTTCTATTGAAATATATTATAGTTTTGCCGTGAAACAGACAAATCATTGCTCACTTTTAGATGTCAGCAAAGTGGGTGGGTGGCCCATTTCCCAGGTAAAAGGATTTCAATTTAATTTATTTTGTACGATTCATCAAACTTTTCTTTTTTTTATCATTTACTTTGGCAGCAAATGTCATTGTGAATAAACAAAAGCACGAACTTTTAAAAAAAATACCACCTGATTACTTCACTATTTATAAATGGCAAGAAAACACGGGTATTATCAGGGAATTAGGGACATTGTGAAGCATTGATGCACCTGACATTGGCAATGAAAAGTTATTATGTTAAATTATGCATATTATATTGGGTATAGTTGTTGCTATAACTCCTCCCAATTTCGTCTGAGGCTCCGACGAATGATTTTGATTTACATAGTTTACAATACCCGTGTTTTTTTGGCATTTATAAATAGTGAAAAAACAAGCCACAGCTGCCAAATTTGGTATTTTTTAAAGTTGGCATTTGTGTTTACTCACATTTGTGTAACATTTGCTGTCAAAACAAATGAAAAAAAAGAGTGACGAATCGTACAAAATAAATTAAATGAATATAAACAATTTGCAATAAGCGGTAATGAAATAGTTACATAAATAAGTTAAAAAAATAAAAGCTCTTATAAAGTGTTTGAATTTTTACCACCAAGTCTGTGGTTGTATGAGTTCTGAAATAAAATCATCTTTTAATTTTTTTTCCATGGAAATGGTTTTTGCTTTTTGTTTTTTTCTTTGAATAGGAGTATGTTTTCCCGCTCACAAAACGCAAACCTGCCGACTTCGATGAACGATATATTTGAGCATGCAATCGAGTCTCGAAAAATTATCCACACTTGAATCCTGCTGCGTAAATTTTTGGCAGTGATCGGCAGAGGGATATTGTAGTAGATTTATAGTAGAAACACATTGACACAACAACTTCAACAGCAGGGGCAAATAAACAGATTCTGTGGTGTAAAACACATTAGCACAGCAAACAGCACACAGCGAAATTTGACATTGTGGGAATATTTGCCTGGATTGCACTGAAATATCAAATGTTTTCAGGTTAGTGCGACTGAATATTTCAACGCAACGTTGGCTGCATTTGGACAGCAACAGCCAAATTAGGATTAGGCCTACCGCTGAAGTTCCTGTGGTCAATGTGTTCTGTTCCATTAAAAAGCGTTGATTCTAAAACTTTCGCTGTGGTTGTCAAAGTTGCTGATGCTTTTCGAGACTCGATTGCACGCTCAAATATTTTGTTCATCGAAGTTGGCATACCTGCGTTTTGTGAGAGAAGAAACATGTTTCTACTCAAAAAAAAACAAAGCAAAATCTATCTCCATGGAAAAAAATTAAAAGATATTTTTATTTCAAAACTCTGGTGGTGAAAATTCAAACACTTATAAGAGCTTTTTTTTATTTAACTTATTTATGTAATTATTTCGTTACTACTTCTTGCAAATTATTCATTTTTATTTAGTTTATTTTGTACGATTTGTCAAACTCTCTTTTATTCATTTATTTTGACAGCAAATGTCACTGTGAGTAAACACAAATGACAACTTTAAAAAAAATACCAAATTTGGCAGCTGCGGATCGTTTTTTTGAAAGGCAGCACACTTCACTTTATTTCACTATTTATAAATGCCAAGAAAACACGAGTAATATGTGCAGAACATACTGCTCAATCGCGGCTTTTATTTATAACTGTAACACAAGTCGTTTTTCTTTTTTAGTTCAGAGCAGAGCCTGAGTTGTCAAAAAAAATGTTTGTGTTTCTTTTTTCGTGCTCTATCAGCTCAGCATGAATTGGTTGAGCATCCTGAGCAAAACCCGAGCACAGTGAATTTGACATTTGACAGGGGGTAAAGCAATGAGAAAACGAAATCGAAAACAATTGAAATGGAGTTCGAGGCTTTGTTTTAAATTAATTATTAGCAGTTAATAATTAAATGAAAACTTTATTTGTGTATAAACGCTATTTTAGTGTTTAAGAAGACAAAAAGCATGAATGGTCGATTAATTTTGCAGTCATATGACAGGTACTGCTCAATCGTATTTCTTAAATATATCAGAGCGTTCAGAGCATGCTCCGTTCAGAGCGCGCTCGACATGTTCAGGCTCTGTTCAGAGCTCTGTTCTGAACTAAAAAAGAAAAACGCCTAATGGTGGCGTTCCCGTAGTCGTTGTCATTTGAAAACGCGTGCCGATGCATCCACAATGAAATCGTTAATGTCATTTTAAATGTGAACTGGACTGAAAATGTATTTATTATATTCAAATAAAATTAATTGAAGTGGTCACTTTTCAAAATAAATTAGTTTAAAACAGGATGATAGATCTCGTGATAGATTCCACAACATTTCATATGGTTTCTCTTACTCAATAAAATTTTCTGTTTGCTGCTCCTCTACTGTCTACTTATACCCAGCCTTTACAACTACGACAGCGACTCCATTGTGTTCTAGCAACAACTCAGACGACTACGACAGCGATATCGACTCATTTTTCTTTTTTAGTTCAAAGAGCGGAGTACTGAATAGCGACTGAACATGTCTACCACTCTCCGAACAGATCACGCTCTGATTTATTTAAGCAATACGCCTGATGCTTTTGGTCTTCTTAAACACTGAAATAGTGTTTATGAACAAATAAAATACTTACTGAATTATTAACTGCTAATAATTTATTAAAAACAAAGCCTTGAGCTCCATTTTTATTGTTTTTGCTTTTGTTTTTTCATTGCTTCACCTTCTGTCAAACGTCAAATTCACCGCGCTCGATTTTTGCTCAGGATGTTCAATTAATTCACGCTGAGCTGATAGAGCGGCTTTGAGCACGCTCTAAACGAAAAAAGAAACAAGTACTACGTAAATATGCAGAGTCGAACCTAGGTTGAACCTGGATTGAAATTCATATATAAGTCGTTTTTCTTTTTTAGTTCAGAGCAGAGCCTGAGCTATCAAAAAAAATGTTTGTGTTTCTTTTTTAGTTCAGAGCGTTTAGAGCACTCGATTCGTGTTTCTTTTTTCGTTTAGAGCGTGCTCAGAGCGCGCTCTATCAGCTCAGCATGAATTGATTGAACATCCTGAGCAAAACCCGAGCACAGTAAATTTGACGTTTGACAGGGGGTAAAGCAATGAGAAAACGAAATCAATTGAAATGGAGTTCGAGGCTTTGTTTTTATTTAATTATTAGTAGTTAATAATTAAATGAAAACTTTATTTGTGTATAAACGCTATTTCAGTATTTAAGAAGGCAAAAAGCATAAATGGTCGATTAATTTTGCAGTCATATGACAGGTACTGCTCAATCGTATTTCTTAAATAAATCAGAGCGTTCAGAGCGTGCTCTGTTCAGAGCGCGCTCGACATGTTCAGGCTCTGTTCGGAGCTCTGTTCTGAACTAAAAAAGAAAAACGCCTATTGTAATCACTTTTATTCATTTGTGCACATTTAAACTTTTGACAGGTCGTACGACCGCTACAACGACCACAAATAAACAGATGCTGTGATGAAAAACACATTAGTACACCCAACAGCACACAACGAAATTTGGCATTGTGGGAACACTTGCCTGGATTGCACCGAAACATCAAATGTTTTCAGGTTGATGCAACTGAATATTTCGGCGCAAAGTTGGCTGCATGTGGACAGCAACAGCCAAATTAGGATTAGGCCTAACATTGAAGTTGCTGTTGCTGTCAATAGTCGTTTTTTTTTTAGTTCAGAGCAGAACCTGAGTTGTTTGTGTTTCTTTTTCAGTTCAAAGCGCTCAGAGCACTGAATTTGTAATTGCTTTTACGTTCAGAGCGTGCTCAGAGCGCTCAGATCAGCTTAGCATGAATTGATTGAGCATCCTGAGCAAAACCCGAGCGTTATAAATTTGATGTTTAACAGGGGGTAAAGCAATAGTCGTTTTTCTGTTTTAGTTCACAGCAGAGTCTGTGTTGTCAAAAAAAATCTTTGTGTTTCTTTTTTAGTTCAGAGCGCTCAGAGCACTCAATTCGTTTTTTTTCGTTTAGAGCGCGTTCTATCAGCTCAGCATGAATTGATTGAGCATCCTGAGCAAAAGCCGAGCAAAGTGAATTTGACGTTTAACTGGCGTATAGTAATGAGAAAACAAAATCGAAAACAATTGAAATGGAGTTCGAGGCTTTGTTTTTAATTAATTATTAGCAGTTAATAATTAAATGAAAACTTTGGTTGTGTATGAACGCTATTTCAGTGTTTCACACACACAAACAGTTTTTTTGACAACTCAGGCTCTGCTCTGAACTAAGAAAGAAAAACGACTTATTACAGAGTGATCAGAGTTCGCCGTGTTCCATTCAGAGAGCGGTCGGTTTGCTCAGGCTCTGAACTATAGTACTAAAAAACGCCTTAAAGCTCATCATTGATTATAAGCATAGTGAACGCACTCAACCAGATGACGCCGTAGTGAACTGATATATCAAATTTTTATTTAAGCGGTGTATGATAAATTTCGGATTGTTGACGGAGTGTTTGTTTATCAATTGTTAAAAGGTTAGAAAAAATTGATATGACAGATTAGAATGGCTTTACCAGCTAACTACAAGCAAATTGGCTTAAATTTGTCAGCAGGACCCAGTGGATCGGGTGGTCGTAAGTTTCATCAACAATTTTATAGTTTTTTTTTGGGTATTATAAAATAACAGGTCTTGGATGTTTTAATATTTCATATAAACAATATTAGGTTTGTTCACTTACCATTCTGAAACTTTGAATTTCTACGAATTTGACAAAAAGCGGGTTATTTCTGTTCCTGTATGTAGAAGTTTCATAGTTTTTTGTATAGAGAGCTCACGCTCCTTCACTCTAGGAATTTGTGATTTTTCGAGTTATAGTATAGGATCTAATGGAACCGACCCTATAAATTGTTTGTTATTACGTATTTACATTAACCTTTAACCCATTAACGTCGAAAGTAAAACTAATAGGTATAATATTAAAAAATATATTAATCGACTAGGCTTGCAAATACATATATGTACATATGTATGTATATAAAGAATTTGGCAAAATTTTACTTTCAGACATTTATCACAAAAGTGGAAAAAAAATTGGCGCCCGCTTTCCTTTTGCGCCAACCGAATATTTTGCAAAGCATATCATTTGGAAATGAGTATACGATAAAGCAAACAATTCTGAAAAGTAGTAACGCAAATTTAGTCAAAATTACGCAAATATAAAATTTGCTTTGCTTTTGCCTTTTAACCTGCTTTGTTGCTCTTGCTTTGCACAATATATGCTTTGCAAAATTTGCATCTCCGAATAGGCCCTATATTTGGAAAGCTTTTTCATGACAGTAATATTTCGATGTTTGACAGAGAGGTAAGGTCGTGAAAGAAATGTTGGTCGGGAATGGAATCTCAAATCCGTCGCTCCGTAGTCCAAAGCACTAACCACTTGAGGCCACGATGCCACGATGCCTTCATAATGCAGTTTAAAAAATAATGTGTTGCATCACAATAATTGTTTGCCCTTTCGGAATGGAGTAAATAAAGTACTGCGTTTTTGGAATTCAGTCTATGCTTCTGCAACAAAATGAAAGGCGCAAAAATTTGAAAATTCAATTTTGTAGATCTCAATGATCTGTACACCCCTATCGGGAATAATATTTCCCCCGGAATGTTTCCTTTTTTCAAAAAATTTTCGAGACAAAAACTCAGTCTTTACCCCGAATTTTTCCTCTGCCTTTTTGTTAGAGAACATAAACTAAAAAGGAACAATGTCATGTACATCTTTCTATATCTTATGTTTATATTTCAGTTTTTGAGAAAGTATTTGTATTTTCATATAAACGAAGACCTATTCCTCTTTTCTCCTCCAATCTACGTTGAACTAAGTGTAGTTTTAGAGATCCAAAATTCCAGAAAGTTTTCGTTAACATGCTCCCTTTCTAATTCTTTTTGCTTAACTAATTCAAGCAAGTAAAGTCTAGGTTCACCCAAAACTACAGCACCACTGTAAGTAAGATCCAGCTGTCAAAAAAATCGGAATCGGAAAAAAACAAATATCACATGCCGCTAACTCTGGGACATAAGGTGCTGGACGAATCTCATTAATAGCCGGCAGTGCAAGGAAGTTGTTGTTTTTTTTGGCCGTGTTAAAAGGCCCATTGACCAATACAAATACAAATATTAGGCGTGACAGGTCTGTATAGGACCCAGGGCCTAGTTTCTCACAACCATTCGTGTTGTGCATACTATATTATTTACATGAATGGAAGGGACCTACTGTTTAATGTCCTATCCGAAGGGATCGCGAGAGGTGTGGACGTGAAACAACTTTGGTGTTGTGTTGGGATCTCAACTCGAAATCTTCGCTATAATTCCAAAGCAGTAATCACTCCGCCACAGGCGCATTGTCGTTGTTCAAAATAAGGGACGAAGTTCTCCTTTATTTTAGTTTACTAAGAAATCTTGGAACAATTTGAAAATCTATGCATTTAGATCTCAATTTATCAATCGCCTAATGCACCCTCGCATTAGGAACACAAAAAAGGCTTGGTTCGAATGATCGCAATAGACTTAATCAACTTATTTATTCCATGTTCTTTTTATAGTACAAATATGCTGACATCGGCATTACATTAAAAAGTTCAAAAAGTAAAGTGCAAAGAAAAAATATGCTTATTTCGCAATACAAATATGTATATACATATAAACAAGTGCAAATAAAGAATGGCCCACCTGGGTGGGTTATAAGTTCACAATTGGTTTGTGGACTGCACTCTACCACATGCAAAAAAAAAATTGGGGGGAGGCATTTTTTCCTCGGAATTCCCGATAAAGGTGAATAAGTACCAAAAATTTCGTTTTCGCCTAGTTAAGAAATATTGAGGTAAAAAGCTAATCTTCCATTCACCTTAAAATATATTACTCATCTTTTGAAAACAATTCCTATGGCGTGACGGTTTCCAATCGTTTGGAAACGTATCAGTTATACCTATGCCTATACCTATCGAAACGAGTACAGACCGATAGCTGTCTGGCCCTTTTTATTTAAGATGCTTGAAAGGACTATGAATGGACAGATGCGGGAATTTGCTATGTTAAAATCAACCTGGATTTGTTCCTAAACACAACTGTGCAACGAAGATAAATATGGTAGAAGAGATCAGACAAGTTGTTGATAATAATAACGTGACTTTCCTCACTCTTGGATTTTTTCAAAGCTTTTGACACTCAACCACAATATTTTATGTATGAAACTTAGGAGTCAGATTCAGCTTTCGTTATCTTCGCTGAACCTAATTTATTCTTATTTAGATAGTGTTCCAGGCAGTTAGTGTGAAAAATTCGATTTCCCGTTTTCTACTACTGAGTAGTAGCTCTACACGAAGCCCATTACTTTTTTGTATGTATATTAATGATCCTTCACTCTCACTAAACTCCTCCATACTTATGCCGATAATGTTCAGCTTTAATATAGCTGTCCCTTGCTTCTTATTGAAAATGGGGTAAGTGTACTCAATGAAGATCTTTATAAATAACTGGTCACGGTCTAATGATCTTTGCCTGAACCCTACTTCCGGACTTTAATAGATACTTCGCATTTTCCTCAGATACATCTCAATAATGTACCCATCGAAAGATTCAATAATGTATCCTGCAAAGAATCTCTTACTTACTTACTTAACGGGCTCCCGACCCGTGAAGAGCCTCTGCCTGAGACACGGCAGCCTTCCACTCTCTTCGATCCCGGGCACGCTGCTTCCAGTTATTTAGACCAAGCGCTCTGGCATCCGCGATAGCTTGATCCTTAAAATGGAGGTTCGGTCTTCCTTGTCGTCTCGAACCTGGGGGATGTGATTCGAAGATCCGCTTTGCTGGGCCGAATATCCGACGAAAAATTTTTCTTTCAAAAGTATTCAATATCTGCTCTGTTTTCCTGCTTATCGTCCAGCACTCGGCTCCATGCAGCAGAACTGGCAGGATCAAAGTTTTGTAGAGCATACATTTCGTCTTCCGAGTTAGGAGTGTTGACCTCATTTGTTTCGCCAAACCGAAGTAGCAGCGGTTTCCTAGGGTAAGTCTTCGTCGAATCTCCACTAAGGTGTCATTCGTGGAGTTAATATTTACTCCGAGGTAGGTAAGCTCCTTAACCACTTCAAAGTTACTGTTGCCAACAGTGACGCTTTGTTCTCGGCGGTGGACAGATGTTTCTTTGTTTGGTGACAACATGTACTTGGTTTTGTCCTCATTCACTTCAAGGCCAACTCGTTTCTCCTGGTCTTCAATTGCCGTAAAAGCATCAGGGACGGCGCAATGGGAGCGATCGATGATGTCGATGTCTTCCGTATCCCAGCAGCTGGACAGATTTGTTAAAGATAGTGCCTTCCGTGTTCACACCTGCCTTGCGCACTATTTGTCCCAGCACAAGATTAAAGAAGTCACATGATAGCGCATCTCCTTGCCGAAATCCGGTGCATGTTTCGAATAGTTCGGAGGAACTATTTCCGAATTGCAAGTTGCACAGCGTGTTTTCCAGCGTCACGCGGCACAACTGGATCAGTTTAGCCGGGATCCCGAAGTCGGCCATCGTCTTGTAGAGCTAAGACGATGAATGCTACCGTATGCGGCTTTAAAATCGATGAAGAGATAGTGAGTCTCGACTTGAAATTTGTTGGTCTTTTTCAGGATCTGCCTTACTGTAAAAATTTGGTCGATCGCCGATCTGCCGGGCCGGAAACCACACTGGTACGTGCCGATTAGTGAGCTGCAGAAAGGCTTCAGATGTTCACACAGTACGTTGGATAAGATCTTATATGCGACATTAAGCAGGGATATGCCTCGGTAGTTCTTACAAGACATAGGATCGCCTTTCTTGAAGATGTTGCATTTAGAGCTGATAGTCCAGTCATCGGACATGACTTCAACCACCCATACTTGGTTGATGATTTGGTGCATGCACCCTACCAAAGAATCACCGCCATGTTTGAAAAGCTCTGTTGTTAGACCATCAGAGCCGGCGGCCTTGTTGTTCTTCAGCTTTTTGATAGCTGAGCCGACCTCTTCAAAACTGGGAGGGGGGATGGATTCTTCATTGACTGGATGCGGGTTCTCTTCTTGCCCTATCACTCTCTACTTGATGTCCATTAAGTAAGGAGACTGCATTCCGTACCTGAAATGAGCGCATTACGTTAACAAAAGGCACATTAGATTAACAATAAGTTTGCGAAGATCTTGGTATGCTTTGGGCTACTCAGCTACTACTACGATGATTCCAGCCAAAAACTTGCTAGTCCCATTTCTATTACATAGATGTGAACTTTTTTCTAACGGACTACGAACACAGACGGAGACTTAACGTTGCCTATAATAGTGTCGTACGGTATATCAAAGGAAGACAGAGCTATGACCACATCTCGTACTAGCTGAGTAGCTGAGCGCCAATTTTTCATAAATGCCATTCGGCTGTTGTAATAGTTTCACGAACTATTAGATTGATAAGTTGTGCAACAAAGTTTAAGGTGAAACGTAAGGCACATTTGATGCTATCGCAGTATCTTAGTTTTTCGTTTTTTTTATTTAGATCTTTAATAACTTTCAAAATAAAAAATGATACCAGTTAATATACATATCTTCCTTTTTACTTGAATTCTTGTACAAATAATTAAAATTCTCTATCTCATTATCTTTAAACTGAGATACACATAGATACATGCATACGCATGTACATATGTATGAAGCTAAATTTTGTCAGTTAGTAACTTACGGTAAGTTCACGTAATAGTATTTATACCGAAGCTTTCATAATATCAAAAGATACTGTATCTTACTGTGTAAGACTAATTATAATGAAAAAGAACTGAAGATCTTATCAGTGAACAACGAACTCCCCCGTACATCATCACTACTTAATCAGAATTCGAAGTCAGCCTCAAATCTGTAAAAGGAAAAACCGGCGGATTGGATCGGTTCGATTATTCCGTACTTAAAAATTCATCTCACTGTTTCAAACATGGTTTACTAAGTCTTTATGACCAAATTCTAGGCACAAGAATCATAATACGGAAAAAAGGCAATAACTATTGACTATTTGACTATTCCTAAGTCAAACAAACTATCCTCTGAAGTCAACGGCGACCGACTGAAAAAATTTTGGACAATTTTGTTATAATAGTTACATGATTTCAGCATTATGGCCTAAAAACCGTATTTAATACTGTCAATTGGTTTCGAAGAAGTCTTTGATCGTATTGGAATTTCTATCATACTGAATAAGCTCTCTGAAACCCTCTCCTAAGGGTATATTAAGTTTGATAAATAGTTTGTAACATAGAGATATAATCGAGATACACCCTATAAAGTATATATACATATATACATATCTATATATTCGTGATCAGTATCAATAGCGAAGACGATGTTCGTCTGACCGTAACCACCACTTTTTATCCTCAAATGTTCGAAGTTATCGTATTCATTCAATAAAAAAAATGCAGAATGCCCCGCCCACTTTAGTAGGACTGGTACAAAGGAAGAAGGACAAAGCATAATACCATACGTTCCACACGTATTGTAGCTTTTCTTTATGTTTAAGTGGAAAATTGGTCCCAGGACGTCTAAATATATTGAATGAAGTTTTATTGTGATCTTCTCACGAACGCACGTGTTAACTTTGAGTGCTGTACACTTTTTCATTCCTTAAGTTTGAATTTCAACCTAAGTAAATTCTTTAATCTTTTAAAATGCATTGCCTAGTTTGCAAAAAGAAAAAAGAACGTAGTTGTGATCTTAAAATCTCATGCTCGTGTGTGAATATTAATCCAGCTGACTTCGAATATATGTATGTCCACTCACGGTGTGCAATATCGATGCGACAACTGCACCACTCTTCGTCGGAAATCACTGCAGCTACAAAGTGATTCAATTCCTTGCAATTGCTCTATGAAGAAATTATTTGCTTAAAAAAATCAATTGTGAATCACTCACACGAATCAATCCTCTGGGTCACATTATTTATGCTGGCCTTAATTGAGCTTCAGTGGTGTTTGCAAAATGGACACACTTAAAAGCCGTTTCAACAACTTTTTCAAACGTCATAGCGGATCTTTCAACTTGGTGCAACACTTCAGGCTCAACGATTTCAGCAGAAAAGAATAAAATCTAACACATACATACATACACATATACATACATATGTGCATACATACATACATATATACATAGGGACTACCAAAAGCTAGGTTGGTTCTATTGATCGCAATAGACGTAATGAAGTTATTTTTTTCATGTTCTTTTTATAGTACAAATATGCTGACATCGACATTACATTAAAAAGTTAAAAAAGTAAAGTGCAAAGAAAAAATATGCTTATTTCGCAATACAAATATATATAAACAAGTGCAAATAAAGAATGTGCTTACTTCGCAATAAAAAAATGAAGATAAAAATACGCTTAATTCTAGTTTTTTGTTGATATCAACATTTTGTCTCCTCTGGCGTTATTTGTCAATTAATCTCAAAGCGGTGATCCGGTATGTTCTCGTGTTCCCTTAATTCAATGTTGGCAGAGTGGTTAAGCTTAGTCTGATGACTATGGTATTTAAGTATTACAGCCAATACGCAGATGAAAATTATAGCGGCTGCAAACAGTGAACAGAACGCAATTGTCCAGTATTGGTGTCGTTTGATGGTTTTCCAATTGTGATCGTGTATTCATTGAGCACCTCGGATGCCTCTTTATGGTCGAATTTTATTCACCGAGATGACAGTTTTATTCGAAAAATAAACCGAAGCTTGGGTTGATATCGATGTGCTAATGGTAGCAATTGGTTTGCTGAAGGTCCCCACTACTCTCGTTTCCTTGAACAATTATGCTTCCAATCGTACGAATTTCGATTGAATTATATATTATTATTATACATAGTGTGTGTTAGTCTACGCGTCCTGGTTGCACATCGCTTGAAAGACAGTTTTTTGTACAGCTACTGGACAATGTAACTGCTCAATACTATGAAATGGTAATGGTAGGAAGATGAATGTTTTTTCCTCAAGGTTTGGTGCATTGCTTATATCTTCGAGTGGGCATTGAAAATACCTCTGTAGATTGTATCTGTACCTCTCGAAATATTTGCTCATCTACCTTCTCTGCAACAGTGTTAGTTTTAATCCAGTCATATTCATCGGCATCACTGATTATAAAATATCCTAAGACTAAAATCTCCGTTGAGGTTGAAGACATCTCCAGTTTGTCCATTGGATCTGGTAGTACATTCATCTCTGGGCCAAGTTTCTCTGCACACTTGCTGATGATTTCTTCAACGCTCTTGTGTGACAAGAATTCAAACAAATGACTTCGTTTGAGATACGCATTTAGCAGCTTCTTTATTTCAATTTTTCGCGTGTTCATCTCTTTTAAACCAGTATTCAGCTTCTTTGTAAAGTTGATGATTTTCTTGTTAATTCTGGCTTCTGTCTCATTCACACTGGAGATTATAGACAGCATAATTTCGGTGTTTGTTTTTGCGACTTTGCTCATTTCCTTCTGATTATTATCCAGGTCTTCGATGTCATGGTACACTTCATCATTGACTCCGAATAATGTGTTGAAAACAGTTCCTAGCAGTCCTCGTTTTTGCCTGGGCAAAGGTGGTACCTGAAGTCTATTGAAAATAGAGAACACATTATTCCATTCTTCTTCTATGTGATGACGCAATTCATCGCATTGAATTTCTTTTGTCACTGATATTGCCTTGCCACATTGGTTTTTGATGCGATAATGAGTATATGCAGGTCTAGGTATAGTAGTAGATCCGCCGTTAATCTTTTGATACATTACGGCTGCATACGCTGATTCTGATGCATCTGTGAATCCGTGTAGTTCTAATTGAGAGTTTTCAATTTGTTCAGTCCATCGTAGTATTCTTATTTGGTCAAGCGTCGATAATCTTGCCTTTAACTTGTCCCATTCGTCTTGGATTCGCACTGGTACCTTTTCGTCCCATCCGATGCCCAAGAGCCACAGTTTTTGAATAAGAATCTTGGACTTGATTGTTATTGGCGACAACTAGCCAAAGGGTTCGAAGATTTTGCCAGCGTCACTCAATATTTAGTTTGTTCCCTTTGTGCTAAATGATGAGGAATTTACCTAAAATTGGAAGTCATCTGTCCTTGGGCACCATTCTATTCCCAAAATTTTTAATGTTGTGTCAATATTAAAGTCATGTTCTGGTTGCATTTCAATGGCTTCTATTGGCAATGCTTTTACGAATTCTGTAGCCTCACTCTGTATTGCTTCTCTAATGTCAAATATTTGCGAAAATGATTTCCGATTCTAACCTCAACAGATACCTACTCTGTAAGAAAATAGAATCGAACGCAACTGTTGCCAACTAGGGCTAATAAATTTGCGAATTTATTTTCGAGTATCGAAAGTTGAAATTTCATTTTGAAATGTAAATTGGTTTCAGAATTTTTGTGTTTTATTTATGTATGTATGTATACTTGAAAAAAAGTGAAATATATAACGGTTATGTAAAGATGATACAAAAGGAAAATAAATTGACCGCATGCAAATCAAAGACAAGTCGAATATAATGAGTCTTTTTTATTTCATTACAGCTTCCTTCAATTTTTTTTCTCCTTATAACCTTTGTGTGAACTTTGCGTCATGCCTTATGGAGTAAATACACAATAATTGACCATGATATCATTGCAAAGGATTCTACCGTTGCTCACCTTTTTCCGAATCCAATTCGCATAGGCGTTCTTAAGCGTTTAATTTATTGGTTATATTTTTCCAGAGATTTATAACATAAATTCACAAAAATATCCCCCATCATTGCATTTTAAATTTTAATTGCATTTAAATTGTATAAAGATTATTATTAAATCATAAAATACTTATATTTAAAAAGGAACACAATTCATTTTCTCACCATCCGCAAACAAAATAGCTATGGAACAAAATTGTTCGAATTCAAATGACTTTGACGTTAATCTTAGAAATACAGAGTGCCAGATTTCCGAACAGAAATTAAAATTGAAGATGGCAATGTAAGATAGTTCGATTCTCGCAAATTCTCGAATTACGGAGTGGCAATTTTGCGAATTCGCATGATTTGACATTAGAGTAGCAATATGGAGTTAGCAACTATTTGATGTTTATTTGCGTAAGTTGAATCTATCTTTATGAAGTAGATCCATCAATTCTCGATTAAGATCTTGACACTCTTGTAGTGAATTCGCACTTCCAAGACAGTCGTCTACGTAGATCCTTCACGTACTGTTTTGCTTGCTCGTGGATACTTCTGTCTTTCATCCTCACCAAGCTGGCATAAAGTTTTAATTGCCAAATAGGGTGCGGCTGCTACATACGGTATGTGACTGTTTGGAGAGCGTAATCCTCAATTGGGCTACTAGAGTTTTCTCCACAAGATGCACTGCTCGATCTCTCCGAATTTCATGTTGTGCTTCCTGGTTAAACGTCTGAATCGGTAGGTAATGGCATGAATGATGGTTGCGTTTTCCTTCTTATAAGACCCAGTTTTACCTTTAAAGTAGCTGTAATGTCTCCAAACTGACTAAAATACTTGTTCACAAAGTAGTCATGGTGAGAATTTGTTTTACTTAGCTCTTCCAAGCGTCCGTTGTTTATTTGGACGACCCCCAGTGTTGAATTTCCATGCAAAAGTTGGTCATAAATAAAAAAAACTTAAAATGCCATTCTTTTTAAAAAAAAATATTGTTCCGTTAACTTATTAAATTCTTCAACTAAAAGTGTCGAAATACGGTGGATAGGCAATACATGTTTTTTTTTTATACATTGTCAATGAAGTTGTTTCGTCGATGTGACGCCTGAGTTTAGTGTAAGTTTAAGATTAAGATTTGGCAATAGTTTTTAAAGATAATATTGTAAAAAAATGAGTTGTTGATTAAGGTATGTATGTTGTTAACGTATTTTCAGTCTTTGTCTTGCTCGTGTTGTTTAGACAGCGACTTCAAGTGTCTCTTACGATCGGCTATTGCTATCTCACTCATTCCTATTAACATTTCAATTCTCATTTTAACCGCGTGTTATTAATTTTACGCGCGAATAGTTTTCTAAATTAAACGATGGCCCCTGGGCCAAACTCTAGAGGGAATCGATTTAGTGGTCTGTCTCCTGACACTCCACAGAACACCCTTCCCCTCAAACGGCCTAAACCCCTAAACTTTGACGAATACCCATCTCTTCCTACAAATAACACAACCAAAAATCCCAAATTTGTAATCGTTTCTGCTAAAGACGAACAGAAACCCCTTTCTTCTATAAGTATCTTAGTATTACGAAAAGCTATTGATGCTATTAGCACGGAGTACGAAAACATTACCCAACTCCGGGACGGTAATATTATATAAATAATATAAATTCACTTCAGTTTCTAACCTAGCAAATCAATGTCCAGTTAAAATAAAACTCCACCAGAAACTAGATTCATGCAAAGGTATAGTATACGCGCCATGCCTTATTAACATTGAAGTATCGGAAATTGTGTCTGAAATGAATTCCCAAGGTGTCACAGATGAGTTCAAGTTCAACAAAATGATTGATGGTAAAGAGGTTCCTTCAGGTCTTATGCTTTTTACATTCGACCTCTACCAACCTCCAAACATCGTCGAGATAGGTTGGTATAAAGCAAAAGTTAATGAGTATATTCCCAACTCAATGAGGTGTTGGAATTGCCAAATACTCGGGCATACCAAAAACAGGTGCAACAAACCCCAAACATGCGTAACCCGCAATCTCCCACCCCACAACACAGATACTTGTACACGCATCATGTGCGCTTAAAACCTCATCCGGTTCGTCCAAAGATTGTCCTAAATACCAACAACAAAGAAATCCTTACAATTAAAACAAGGAATAAGTGTAGCATGTCCGAAGCCAAACGTGCTTACAGCCAGCAACATCATACCCAGTCAGAACCTAACAATACGTTATAATCTGAAAGAGCAAAACAGGCTACACGTAAAAGCAATACTACTTCTGATAATGCCACTCCTCAAGTAAACCCAAGTCACAACAATATTGCAAAACCAACAGCAGTAACCACCAACAAACAATACAAAAACAAACATCCAAAAATCCAAAAATCCACCCCCAACCTTCAACTTCGAAATACCCTATCACATCTCGCCCCCTGTCTCCACCGCAAAAAATAAAAATTTCCAACATTTAAATTCATAGTTCACCCATTTCATCCATTACCAAATCATTGATTACCGACAGCAATTATTTCATGAATATATCTGATACTGATGATGACCCACATATATGTATAATAACTTAACCACATTTTCAATAGCAATGTCGATGTTTGTAATGACCGGTAGGAATTCGAGGCCCCCTTCTATTAGGGGGGCTTGCGTGCCTCCTGGTCAGAGCAAACATCGACAAAACTCTACCAACTTATACATTCATAATCTAAAATATTCTTAACTTAACCCTTTAAACCCTAAACTTAAACCAACAATAAATATCCGCATTGGTTCATCTCCTCCAACACGAAGAGCGACTCCGCAAGTCCTCAGTTTTGTGTTACCCACACAAAGCCCTACAACACATATACCCCAGTTGCCCTCTTTTTACAATATACTACAAATATATTGTCACTAAGACCTTCACTGCTACCATTATGATTCTTAAAATACTACAATGGAATATCAACGGCTATTTCAACAACCACCACGAGCTACAATTGCTAGTCAAAGAACTTTACCCTTCGGTTATAACACTACAAGAAACCCACATTCACAAACATTCAAATCCACACATTCATAAACAATACCCTATTTCTATAATATTCCTAACAACACCACAGCCAAGCAAGGGACAGGTATCTTAGTACACAAATCCCTTCCCCACAAACAAATTCAGTTAACTTCCCCCCTTTCCGCTATAGCCATTGAAATAGAATCCAAATTAAAAATAACCATTGTAAACATATATATTCCTCCTGATCAAACGTTTTCCGCCTCATATTGTCACGGGTTTTCAAACGCCAGTTCTACTAACTGGGGACTTCAATTCATGGAGTCCACTCTGGGGCTCCCCCGGTAGCAACACCTGAAGGAAGATTTTTGAAAACGTTCTCAATAACAACAATCTTATTCTTCTCAACGACGGTAATCCAACTCATTTCTCAACCCACAAAACATTCACCCACGTTGATTTAACCCTAGTCTCCCCCCAATTATACCCCAACACCTCATGTTCTGTCCTCCCGGATCTATATGGAAGCGACCACTCTCCAATAATTACAACAATAACCCTTGGACTTCAGTTAAATCGTTCGAAACCTCGTCCTAAATATCAAACTGACCGTGCCAATTGCGAACTTTTCCAATCAAACATCAACAAATTCATCTCACACAGGGCGCTATCCCCAAATATTAACCAAGAAGCAGCCCAACTTCTAAAATCGTTAAGAGCTGCCGCCAATATCGCAATCCCACAATCAAACACCATACATAACAAGCCATCAGTCCCATGGTGGAAAAAAAAAAATATTAAGCACCTGTACCAATAAACAAAATGCCTCTAAAACTTTTAAAAAACACCCAAATGACGTTAATCTTGTGAGTTATCGGAAAGCCAACGCTTCTTTTCGAAAAGCAGCTAACTTAGCGAAAAAAGAATGCTTTGCCACATTTACATCCAAAATCAACCCTAAATCCTCCCCAAGGAAATTATGGTCCGATATAAAACTACTCACAGGCAACTACTCACCGCATTATTTTTATTTATTTCTTTATTCTCATTTTACAAATACATTTTAATATTTTTCTTCAAATTTTAGAAGAACATTGGTATACGGCAACGGAAAAAAGTATGGAAACATGTAGTTTTTCATAAAAGTAATGTTTATTTCTCAGTAATAACAAGAGTTTTTGTTAATATTTAGTGCTTCCCCCTTTTGCTTTGAGAACTGCTCTGCATCTCCTTTCCATAGAATCCACCAATTTCTCACGAAATGAAACTGGGATGTTTTGCCATTCATGTACAATTTCTTCATAAAGCGCATTCTTATTAGAAATTTTTTTAGCTCGAAGTTGCCTTTTTACGAGTTCCCGCAAGTGTTCTATTGGATTAAGATCCGAGTATTGAGATGGCCATTCTAAAATATCCAATTTTTCCTGTTGGAACCAATCTTTTATCAGCATAGAAGAATGCTTCGGATCGTTGTCTTGCTGAAAAATCCGCTTAATTGGCATTTCTTCTTCAGCATATGTAAGCATAATGTTTTGTAGTATTTCCAAGTAACGATACGGATCCATTATTCCATCTATCCGAAAAATTGGTCCAACTCCAGATCGTGAAAAACATACCCAGACCATTATCGAACCTCCACCATGCTTTACGGTTGGTAATTGATGCTTTACATTGTATCTTTCACCCTTTGGTCGCCTCACGTAATGTTTTCCATCGCTTCTGAATAGTTGGAATTTGCACTCATCACTCCACAACACTGTATTCCAGTTCCCTGGAGTCCAAAAAACATGATCCTTTGCAAAATTGAGCCTCTTTACCATATTCACTTTCGATAAAATTGGCTTCTTCAAAGGAGATCTTCCAAAAAGTCCACTTTCCCTCAGTCTATTTCTAATTGTGCGATCGGTTTCTTGTGCAATACCTCTTTTCTTCAATTCGGCATTGATTTCAGTCGCAGTTTTTTCGGGATTTTTTTTCGACATCCTCTGAACTATGCGGTCGGTGGTGGTTGTTGTTTTTCTCGGCCTGCCTGATTTGGGTGCAAACTCGACTGTCCTTCGCTGGTGGAAGTTTTTTATTATCTTTGAAATTGTCCCTCTTCGTATGTTCAAATCACGTAAAATTTGTATTTATTTCATCCCATTATTGTACATCAAAACAATTTTTTCTTTCAAATCTGTTGAGTACACCTTGCACTTGGGCATTCTGATATTCTTTTTTTTTTTTAAATCTAATTCAGGCTAAAATGAAAATTTACACAACAGCTAATTGCCACAGATATTTACTGTATTTAAAACGGTTCCACTATAAACTTTGACAGCAAATACTGTTATGTTTCCACACTTTTTTCCGCGAGTGATACCAAGTCTAGTGGATAAAATTGAATGAACTTTTCTTAGTGCTGCCATATATGAATAATTTTTTAAAGATTGATTAAAGAATATGATAGCGTATTTCCATACGAAATTTCAAAGCTACAAACTAAGTATATTTTACGATAGAGCTAAAAGTATAAGTTTCTTTAACATGTTTCCAAAATTTTTGTACATACATTCTTACACTAACTTTAATTAACATAGCAAGGCAAAGAGAATAGTTAGAGGCATTTATATTTTATGAAAAAAAATAGAGCTAATACCACTTCAAAATTAATAATTCAATGTGGGGTGAGCAAAATCAATAATTTTTTAAGAAATGAAAAGGTAAAAATATAGAGATAAGCGATAAATTAATCATTAATAGCAAAATTCATGAACAAAATAAAAAAAAGAACGAAAAGAATAAATCAACTAAACAATATAACGCAGCAAAACTTCAATTTCATTATGATCGAAACCCAGAAGCCAATATTTTATTTTCTTCAGAAAAGAGATCAGAGTTGTTATGATTCGTATTTCAACAGGAAGTTTGTTAAACAATTTGCATGAGACAATGGAGTAAGAATTTCTAAAACTCGTAGTGCGAAACACAGGGATTGGGACAGAGGACTGGGAATTACTACGTAGAATATATGTATCCGAGATTGGGCTTTGCAAGTATCCACCTCTCATGAAGAAAACTCTAAGTACCTTATAATAAAATAGATGTCTAACTGGGAGAGTTCTCGTAAGCCTAAATAGCTCCATGGAATGCGCTAGACGGGTAGAGTTACAAACCTTTCTTATTACACATTTTTGCAGCACAATTAGCTGCTGAAGTTTATTCAGGTATGCGCCCCCCCAACAGCTTATTCCATATTGCAATTTCGAATGAAAAATCCCGTAATATATTATTTTTAAAGTATTGTTAGAACAAAACATTCTAAGACGATAAAAACAACGAATGGTGGAAAGAAGATACTGCTTCAGATTTGAAATATTCTCTGTGCAACTCAAAGATCGGTCAATTATAACGCCTTTAAAATACTCCGCATTTTCAATTATGAAGCAGTTGACGTTACAAGCGACGTTCGCATCAAAAGAGACCTTGGAGTCAAGATCAGAACACTCATTACTAACCAGGTTATACCTTCTACAATTTGATGCATGGAATGTAACCTCAATTTTAGGGGTCACTTCTGTGCTAAGGTTAAAAAACATAAGCTTAGTTTTGTTACTCACCAATAGTCTATGTCCAGCAAACCAAATTCTTAATAAATTAACGTCATGATTTATATCAGCTACTAAGTGTACTAAGGGGCTAACTGATCAATGAGCGATTCGTAAATCATCCGCAAAAGCTTTAATTTCTCGAACAAATGGTTGTTCGAAAATAGAATTGATATAGATTAAAAATAAAATAGGACCAAGAACAGAACCTTGGGGGACGCCAAGTTTAATGCTTTTAAGGTTACTAAAACTGGTTCCTATTTTGACTTTTTGCTTTCTGTCTTTCAGATAAGAAGTGAACCAATCATAGATAAAGCCACGGAAGCCCACATTATATAATTTGTTTAAAAGGATGTTGTGATCAACCATGTCAAAGGCTTTGGTTATGTCTACAAACAGTCCACTGCAAAATCTTTTATCATCTAATCCTTTGTGTATAAAGGAACAAAATTCAAAGAGAGCATCCTCAGTAGAAAGGCCTGATGTAAATCGAAACTGGCTAGAACTAAAAAATTTTTTGTTTTCGAGGTATTTTAAAACCCTACCTTTAATTAGTTTTTCAAATACTTTTGAAATGGAAGGCAATAGTGAGATCGGTCTATAATTATTTTTTTCTTTTCTGTTCCCTTTTTTGAAAAGTGGTATGACATCGGCACATTTCAGTTCTTCAGGAAAATTTCCAGTGATAATAGTCGAATTAAAAAGATGTGATAAAATGTCAATTATGTTAAAGGCAATTTTTTTCAGCACAAGGTTAGAAATACCATCATTACCACGTGAATTCGAGTTGTTTAAAGAGTTTATAGTTTTTAATAACTCAAGACCAGAAATAGGTTCAAAATAAAAACTGTTTTCATGAAGTACACTATCCACAAGCCCATAACTAGAGTCAGCATAACATGTATTAGAAAAACCTCTCGGAGTTGACATTTGTCCGACTGAAGCAAAGAACTCTTTGAACTCCTTTGCTACTGCCGTGGAATCGGCAATAATGGTATTACCATTGTGTAGTGTTATAGAAGTATCTTCTTTACTAATGGTTCGGTTAATAATATAATTAACCACTTTCCATTCTTTTTTAAGGTTACCTTGCGATATTCTTATTTGATTGTGGTAGTAACTTTCCCTACACAAACGGATTTCCTTGTTAATTTTACGGCACATATGAATATAATGATTTTGTATACGTGTATTTAGCTGATGTTTACTACATTTTTCCCGCAGTTTATGTTTATATTTGATTTTTTTAAGAAGAGATGCGTTAATCCAGGGCTTAAGACTTATTTCTGATTTTCTTTGAACAGCGATATAACTTGATGCGGCTAAGGAGTTTATCAAAATATTAATAAATAAGCCATAAGCCTTGGAAGCATTTTCTTCAGCATAAACCTCACCCCAATTATTAGAGCGCAATAGAGCGCAATACACTATTCAGGTGATAAAAGTTAATTTTTGTCACTCCAGGTGACGAGTGTTTTTGGTTCTTGTTTCTTTCCAAAATGGGAAACGAAATACGAAATAAAGTCTCCTAAAATTACAAGATTAGCTGCTTTTATATTGCACAAAAAAATCGAGAATTCATCAAGAAACAGATTATACGACTGTGAATTGAATCTATGTATATGCACAAACAAAGGTAAAGTATTCATTGCATATGAAACAAGTAATTCTTATAACGTCAGCACTCGACAAACTATAACGCTTTATATCACACTCATACAAAGTTCTCACAAAAACACCCACTCCACCTGCAGAATATGAATCATTGGTATTTGCATAAAAATTATAACCAGGTTACTGTAATCATTGATTTCATATGAATAAATCCAAATTTCGGATACAAAAATAAATTCAGGTAACTTATCAATAGCTTCAAGGTTGCAAACTGAAATAACAAAATTTTGCCGAAAACTTCTGATATTTTGGTGTATTACGAAAACAAATTCTTTACTTGATTTGTCATGAAAATTGCTATTATCACAACTAATCACGGAAATTGAGGCAAGGCTGTTGTTTACAAGATCAAAGTTTCCATTCATATCAAAACAATTTAATTAGTTTTTAATTAAAGATAAATCATCAAATGACCTTATAGCAACAGCCTTTCCTCCATCGACTTTCCTTAACAAAATTTGAGAATTACTGTACCATAAATACTTAAACTTATGTTCATCTTTTAACCTTTTAGCTGCCATAAATAAATTACGAGTATATTTCGTGAAACAATTGTTGACATAAATAGTGGAACAGTTTTTTTTATTATCACCAAATAATGTTGTGTTCAGGTTCTTTCTTCCGGCCTTCTTGCTTATCATAATTTTCCTTTTAACACCAGTCGACGAGAGATGAATGCGTAGAATCTTTGTTGTTTTATTATTCTTCGCGAAACTTTTCACATAGCATTTTTTAATATCTTCCGTAGGTACAGAGCGCATTCTTCAGCATTATCGTTGTTTACCTCCGGCACACCTACAATTTCAATGACGTTCTCAATCTGCTTCTGATCCCACAAATTCAACTTGTTGTAAAACTGGTGTTAGATCGGCTTCTGCATTGGATTGGGCTATTGGTTGGAGTTGTAACGATTTACGGCGCATAGTGGTGCACTTGTCGCAACGATATTTAATATTGCTTGTGTTAATATACTCTATATCATTTGGATTAATGTTCGCACACGCGCAATGAAATATACAATTACAGTCGCCACAGGAAATTTTAGATAAATCATTCCGGTTAATTTTTTGTTTGCAAATTAAACACTGCATTTTGTGACGGAGACGAGTAAAGTTATTAGGCTATAGTACTTTGTTTAATAACTAAAAGCGCGCACCCCACGACACTTAGAGTAAATACGTCAGTACTTGACGGTAGTCGTACGTCTATATTCTATTAAAACGATTAAAGCAAATACCCAAACATTATTCCTTCTCCATGAAATTGCCGAACACTTTGGTAGCACATGGTCTAGTTATTCGGATGACACAAACTTCTCATACATTCATAGACCCCAAAAACACTGCTATGCAAATCGTTCCATCTCCAGAAAGCCTATCAACCTCAGCTAGTTTAATAGAGCTACCGATCAACCTAATCGAACTGGAAAGTTGTCTGACTTCTGGCAAAGGCAGAACTCCAGGCTTTGACTATCATATCCCATGCTCAAAAACAGCCCTATTTCCTTGAAGCTCCGTATACTATCTCTGTACAATAACATCTTCGACAAGGCATTATACCTCAAACTTGGAAATCTGCCACATTCATACCACTACTGAAACCCCAAAAAGACCCTCTAGAATCGAGCATTTATCAACCGATATCCCTTCTTTCATGTACCGGTAAAGTTCTGGAAAAAATAATCTCTAAAAGAGTCCAATGGTTCATCGAAAAAAATAACTTCATAAATCCAAACCAAGTCGCTTTTCAACAAGGTCGTGGCACAACAGATGCCCTATTATACATTGACGAATACATTACTTCCGCATTATCTACAAAAAACCACATTTCAATTCTCTCAATCGACTTCGAGAAGGATTGGAAGAATTGGTTTCCATATAATCCTTAACACACTTGTAAGGTGGAAAGTTGGTCCAAAAATCTTAAACTATGTTAAATCTTTTCTAATAAATAGAAAATTTCGTACAAGAGCCAGTAACGTATATTCATCATTAAACGATCTCTATAATGGCATCTCCCAAGGATCGCCGCTATCTGTAATCATTTTTAAAATCGCGTTTAACGAAATAAGCATAATTTTAACCAAATATAAACCTGTATGACATTTACTATATGCCGATGATTTAATTATATTCTCGAAATGTAAATATATCCCAAAAATTTCTGCAACATTTGCTGATATTCTTACCGATATCAACAAATGGTGCAAATTTTCAGGCTCTATAATATCTTTTAATAAAAGTAATATTTTACACATCTAAGTAAGTAAGAAAACTAGCTGTCCAAAAGTGGTCACACTTAACTTTAATAATATTATTATACCTAATGTTTGTAATCTTAATATACTATGTGTCACTTTTGACAATAAATATAGCTTTAAGTACCATTGTTTGTTACGCAAAAAAAGCGTAGCTACCAGGGTAAACTTAATAAAATTTCTAACTCACAAATCTTGCTCCCATGTCAACACCAACATAAGAATTCTTGTCATCTATGGAAAATCATGCAAATCATCCCTTCAGCAAATTAACACCGAGTATCACGCCGCAATTAGACTCGCACTTAGAGCTTATCGAACAACACCAATCAAGAATATGCTAACCGAATCCGGACTGCCTTCTATTGAGCAAAGATTCGAGTTCCTCACATCAATGCTTGTAAACAAAATATCGCTTTCAAACAAAATACCTATTACAGCAGTAGCAAAACAAGCCTTATACCGGAAAAGAACGCAGAAGTGCCCGTCGACAATAAACAACGCTCTTTACTTTGCCGAAAAGTTTGAAATACCTCTAGCTTTCAAAGCTAGAAAGGAATCAGCCTACCCACCATGGCTTCTTCCATCCAACTCTATTATCGCCGACCTTAGTGTGATGCCGAAACACTCGACAAGTAATGAAGTCTACAAAGCTATGTTTGCCGATATCGCTGCCCAATACAAGCGGTACAACTAGGACTTTATCTATACCGACGGTACCAAAAATCAATACGGCACAGCATTTGCAGTAGTAGATGATCATGGCAGAACTCTTAGTAATGGCTTGCTCCCAGAATTTTCATCAGTTCTTTCTGCTGAAGCTCTCGCAATTCACTTTGGTACAAACACATTCTTAAAAACTAAAATAGTTATATGCACCGACAGTCTTTCTACAATAAACACTATTAGGAACATCAACAACAAATCACCAATAATACAGGACATCAGGGACAAACTTATCGGCAACAAACACACTAAAACTCCTTTGGATACCAGGCCATGCTGGCATTAAAGGGAATGAACTTGCCGATAATATTGCTAAACGCGCAGCAAAAGAGCCACTCATTACCTACTATGTCCTTAACAAAAAGGACATTGCAAGAAACTTCAAAATCACTGGCTCAATATAAAAAAAGACGAGTGGAAACGCTAGAATCATCACTATTCTAACATCAATCCTGAAGCTGTAATGGCAATCTACCCAACCAATTGCTCGAGCTACATGATACAGTGCTTCCTACGCCTCCGAATGGGTGGGAAACCCACCTATGTGCCATAAATGCAACGAAGGGACCTTAACTACCACCTACTGTTTAACTGCAAATCAACAAAATCTATGCTATCAATATTTAACAACAACAAAACTATGCTGGAAATACTGAAACACCCTACTGAAGAAAACCTTAAGCTAATTACCAACTTATTAAAAAAACTAAACCTAGATAAACTATAATAATAATAATAATAACATATTTTACTTTACACTACAGTTTTAATTATAATTAAGATATAACCGATAATAAATCCTTAAAGCAATGCAGTTTTTTGCAATGAAAAATAAAATAAAAAGATATTTTTGTTTGTTTACTCGCATTTACACCACAAAATGATATGATGGTCACTAAAATAGAGCCACACTATATAATGCATAATATCCTTCCAGAAAATACTATTTAAGAAAAAAAATTATAACATAATTGTAACTAATGCACAGTTTATTTCATTGGTACTTAAAGAGAATATAAATTATTATTAAAGAAAAATCAATGAAAAAAAAAAAAAAAAAAAAATTGTATGCTAGGTGTAGAATCGGCTGGCCATTAAAATAGAGCCACTTTACCTTCTTGTTTTAAGCACTTACAAAAACATGGTAGAAAGATTAAAATTTTGATACCATTGAAGCTATTAGAACTAGTACTTGGTTGCATGTTCATTGCACAATTTCCCACAATTGTGTCGTATTTTTAATTTAGTGCTTACCTACTGCAGTTTTGACCTCTATCCATAAATTGTCAATCGAATTTAGGTCCGAAAATTTAGCTGGCCAAGGTATTTGTAAAACAGTCCCTCTACAAGTCTGGCAAATAAAATAAGTAAGAAATTTAGTAATTTCCCTCTCTTTGTAACTCAGAGCTAGAACTGTTGGAAAAAATTAAACTGAACTGGTTGAATGACTGATCTAATCTTACAGGCGACTTAAGACTTGTTGAGAGAATAAAGGTTATCATTCTGTCTACTAAATTTGAAGAGCAATGGTTTGTAAGTTGTAGTGCGTGTTTAAAATAAATACCCATTCAATTAAAAGCAAAACGCTGAGTGCAAGTGACAAGAAAGCAATACTTGCCCTGTAGGTATAGGTGGAAGCAAAAAACACATGGTACAGAAAGCGACTACAGTACATATACATACAGTGACGGACAAAACAATAGTACCACCGAGTATTAATTTAAATTTTATTGAATAACTCAGATATTTAATAATTTTTAAACAATTTCTTTCATTTTATTATTGTTTACATATAAAAGAGCAAAACTTATTCATACACAAATAAAGAAAAAATCAAAACAATAGGACCACTATACAAAATGTTAGGAATCCTATATTAATTTGTTCAGTATGCGGCAAGTGCTCGTCGGTATGGAGTACCAAGTTGCTTGAATTCTGCTCCACAACTCTTCTTTATTTTTTGGTTTTTCGGCACCAAGAGACTTTATAACTAGTACCCATAAATTTTCCAGGGGATTGAGATCTGGAGATTGGGAGTTCCAATACAACAGATCGATATTGTGCTCTTCAAGCCACCTTTTTACTTTGCCCCCGTATGCTTATATACATACATAAGTACATAGTACGAGTACATCACTATCATCTGCCCTCGAGATGAACACGCAGTCTATCCTACTAACGTAATAAAAAGGATTACTAAGTTTTTCCTACGAATGCGCCTAAGACACCGATGACTGCTCAAGAAACCAGGTTCACCTAATTGTCATGTTTGGCAAACTAACAATGGATAGGATTCATTAGGCACCTAATCTGAGACTGCCTAAAAATCAAAATGGTCTCAAAAAATCTATTCTGTAATAGTGTTACAAAATGCAAAATACATCCATTGCATTGCCAAGGAATTTGGCAAAATGCACTGAAATTTACATAGAGCAAAAATCTTGTTGCAGTTGCGGGAAAATTGCTGAACCGACCAAACCTCACAGAAACACTCCGGCCAATACCAAAGATTGCCTTAAAATTTGAGCTTAATCGATGGTTGTTTCGAAGTCCATAGCATACACACATACATATGTATGTATGTACATATAAATATAAGTACATTGAGTTTTTTTACATGAAGTTCTAGAGTTTTTTATATAAATTAATCTACTTTTTTATTCAGAACAACAATATGCCATTTAATACTCGGAAGATTGTCAGCTAGTCGCGAGAGGTGGGGCCACAAAAACATTTTAGGTGTTGCCTGGAGATAGAACCTCGAACCCCTTGCTCCGTAGTTCAACACACTAACCACTTGAGCCATGGCGCTGTTACCCACGACTTTTTATTTGATCTCCAAGTAACCGGAAGCGTTATATATTTTTCAATGCTCTTGGATTTTCGGAATTGTACATAAGTAGAGGTCTTAGTTTAAAATCCGCAAACGAATTTCCTCCTAAAGGAAATGAGCCTTTGTTCAGAGGTTTTGAAACCGGGTGTTGTGTCTATCGCTTTATAAATAAAAGTTCTACTTCGTAATCGCTTTCAGTAAAAGCCAGTTTCATCGGAGATATAAGCGCTGCCGTTGGCCCATTAAAAAGCCTCCACCCAAAAGTTCAAACTCAGAGTCGAACATACACGTAGTTTAGAGAACAACCAGTGGGTTAAAATATAAACTAGAACATTTTTTTCGAAATTAAAATGTTTGAAAATATTCTATTCACATATATTTTTCAGTATTTGCCCTATGTACATTTAATTTTTTTTTATAATTGCAATGCTGGGCAACAATATGAATGAAGTAATATTGTAGGAATGTATGGATATATTTCCTTGCTAGTATTAGGGCGAGCTTTAATTGTGTATGGGATTTTAATTTTGCCTCACATGAAAAATTTAATGTTCCTATTTTTATGAATAATTTCATATTTTGGCTATTTCGACCGTTAAACAACTATAGCATACTACAGTAGAAACGTTTTCTGTTTGTAAGGTACTTTTTGTTCTTCAAACAAGTAAGAAATATTAGTAATAAGCTTTAACTTTCTTTTAATTCAGTTGATCCGATCGCTGTTATCAAAATAGACTCATGCAGACGATTAGTTTGGTTTTGCTCTTTTTTCTTACATCAAATTACCATAGGAATCATAGGAAAAGTGTGATAAGTCATTTTCTGAAATGTGTTAAAAGAAAGTAAAAAATCAATAATAATACGATTTTAAGTCCTGAGACATGCTGTGCATCCAGTAATCTTCAATCATCATTCGGGTACGAAATATGCCAGTATTAAGTATAAGTGTGATTATTGAATACGAGAATTGATTCGCAATATTATATTAATCATGTGTGAGATTTAAGTACGCTCAAAACAAATAGTTCAGTTCATGATAACTAAGTAAGTATTTAATCGTATTCCTAAATGTTGAAAAAAACAAAAGAGTATAATATTTCAGAGTTACTTGCATACAAACAAAATATTCCATAGGATAGGTTCTTACGTCGTGTGTAGATTTAGTTCCTATATATTATACATATACATATGTACAAATTACAATGTTAACAAACAGCAGACAATATCAACGGTCAGTATATATCAATTTGAAATCTACTAGGCGGTTTCACCACACGACCGGCTCGTGTGTACTTTTCGCTCGTAGTTTTTGCCTTCTCGTAGTTTTCATTATTATAAGTGTCGGATGATAATTTCATTTGATCCTGTATATTAGAATCCGGAATGTGCTCGTGACTTTGCTGGTTGATGAGTGTTTCAGGTGCGTTTCCATCAAGTGTATAACGTTTGTTAATGAATTTTTTATTTTTCCGATATGATTCTCCCGCTAAACCCTCCATGATGTATGTATGAGTGATTGCTTTCTTTTACCCGGATACCACAAGTTATTAGGCTTTTGATACATAATATTGTCTCCTGTTTGAAAACTTGGACGTTCTTGGGAAGATAAATCGTAACGATTTCGTATCTTTTTCTGATTTGCTTTAATTCTTACTGGAATATCTCTTATAATCTGTGTTTGCAGATTATTATCATGTGCGGTTAAGGTTCGGCATTGCCTACTTAATAGAATTTGTGCTCCGGATGCCTTTAATGTCGAAATAGGCGCATTGCGCTATTCGAAAAATGCTAAACAAAGATCTGTCCTATTTTCAGTAGACTTCTTCAAAAGATTTTTCAGTATTCCTACACATTTTTCCGCAAATCCATTGGATGGAGGGTAAATGGGACTTGAAAATGTTACTTTGAAATCATATTCTTTGGAAAATTCAATGACTTAAACGAATTGTTATCACAAACTATTTCCTTGGGGATCCCATGCGTTAAAAACAAGGACTTTAAATGTATTATGATTTCGATAATGGTTTTTGTTTTCAGCTCCAAGTTAATTTTTATTTTCATAATAGATTATGTCCATGTCTAGTTTCATGAACCTAAATGGGGGAATAAAGTGAAAAATGATTAGTTCGTTTCTAGTCTTGGTTTTATATTTCTGACATACCATGCAACTTTAAATCATGTTTTCAATATCGTAGTTAATATTAGGACAAAATACTAATTCTTTTGCCCTGTCTTTAGTTTTTTGAATTCCTAAATGTGCTTGGTATAGTAAAGATAAAATTTCTTTTCTCATGCTCGGAGGTATTATGACTTTTTTTCAAAAAAGGGCATACCTTCGTCGAGGTAAATTGTTTGCCTATTCTTGTAAAAGAACAAAATGTTCTTTGAAACCTTATTTTTATCTGTGGGCCAACCATTTTTGCAGTTCTGCATTACTTTGTTTAAAATATGATCGCATAGTGAAGCGATCTGTATTAAAGACTTTCTTTTTTCACTTATATTAATCACGTGTACTATCTCCTTGAAATCTTCTTCCGTAACACAAAACTCAGTGGTATCGAAATTACGTGATAATAAATCCGCAATATGCAAATATCGTGCAGCCACAAACTCCACCTTAATTGAATATTTCAAGAGTGACAATCGCATTCTTTGAAGTCTGGTGGCATAAACTTTACTTAAATCGCTTTTAAATATTGAAATTAACGGTTTTGTGATCCTTTTGTACCATATATATAGTAGTGAAATTTTCTTTTTCAACTTGCGCGTAGTTCTTCTCTGCTGGACTTAAGCTACGTGAAGCATAGCTCACTGGACTTGCCTCCTGTAACAAGCAAGCAACAATTCCCGATTGCGACGCATCACATTGCAAAATTATTTCCTAATCTGGGTTACAACTTCGTGTTGGAGCTTTGCTAATTAGTGTCTTTATTTTTTCAAATTCATCTCTGTGACCCTGCGTCCAGAAAAATTCTCTGTCCTTATTTAAAAGCTCTCTCAAATTCGCACAAGCTTCAGATAAATTAGTGGTGTAGTTCCTAAGGAAATTGACCATACTCATGAATGACTGTAAACTCTTTTTACCATTTGGTTTCTCTAGATTGATAATCGATTTAACTGTACTTGGATCAGGCCTCATACCCTCGGCCGAGAAAATCTGACCAACATATACTTCACGCTATTAACTTTATATTGTAACTTGTCAGGATTGAATCGAACATTTAAATTTCGCGCGCTTTCCAAGACCTTACTAAGATTTCTATCATGTTTCTCTTTGAGTTTTTCCACACACTAATATGTCATCAATGTACATATGTATATTTCTGTTTCAGGTATGTCCTTGAAATGATTTGAGACATACCTTTGAAAAACTTCTGGAGAAATGTTAAGCCCAAAATGCAATCTGTTAAATTTAAAGCATCCAAACGGAGTACTGACTTATTGTCCAGTTTAATCCCTGCTTGAAGTATAAAACTGTAAAAAACTTCATGTTACTAAGACTCGCAGTAAGCTCTTCCATCTTTGGAATAAGGAAATGTTCCTTAATCAAAACTTTTGAAGTTCTTTTAAGTGACCTTTTAAACGCTCATGCAAGGATAATGGTAAATGCCCAGCAGCTTTAATAATAGGCTCACAGTTTGGCCATGTTCGAATCTCGTATGTCGTAGGAAAACTGCCCAGACCAGTAAAGACGTCCATGTTTTCTTTAATAAAACTTTCTTTTTCCTCAGCCGTTATCTGGTCTACCCTTTTAATTAATCCAAAGTCACGACAACCCGGAAGACCCAGAATTGGGGTAGAATCTGTATCAAGAACAATGAAATTTTGCAGCAAGATGACATATTTGTATTTACAATTTAGTTTTACTGAACCGATTGGATTTAAATTATTTCCACCATAAGTTTCAATGACCATTTTAACTGGTTTAATAAGTGCAGATTGATTGATTTGCTTCATATATATCAATTGCAAAACATTTATATCAGAACCCGTATCTAATTTAAAATTGACTGTCAAGTTTCCAAAGTCGAAGCATTCGAACCATTGTGTACTTGATCTCATTCTGCTACTAATTCCACTGTCATTTAAACTGTCAATATAAAAAGTCTTAATAGAATTGATACCTGAATACTTCACATTCCAGCTGTCACTGCCCCCTGAATCTTGATCCATTATAATTTCGTTAGTCTTGTAACTTTTCTTCTTGACCATGCTGCATGTGATGTAAAAATGATTAGGTTTTTCGCAGACTTTACAGTTTTTCCGTTAGCTGAACATTTGTTTTGGATTGATAAACACCGATCGCAGCTGACGTTGTCCCCTGGTAGCCTGTAACTATTTAAAAAAAAATAGAGTTAGAACGATTTGACGATTTCTATTAAGCATTGATACTTCAGCAGACATAACGTCATGCACTTCTTCTATTCTTGCTGCTTCCAGTACCGTTACTCGGCACGTGTTGATAGCTGTATCCAATGAGAGATCGGCTGTATTCATCAATTTATCAGCCAAGTCCTTATTATTCAGCCTTAGAATTATAAAATACCGAATCATGGTATCTTTTCCAGAGCCAAACTCACATCCTTCAGCCAGCGCCCTTAAATCCTTTAAAAAAGTGTCGAATGGTTCACTGGTTTTTAGTGCGCGTTTGTTTTTTATTTCCCTGCAATTATTGTACAAATTGTATCTTTTTAGGTAGGTATGTATTGGATATGGGTAGGTAGAAACACAACGCACTTACGATGATGGAATACGCGATGTATAGTTATATGTATTTGGTTATACGAATTGTGAGAGGGTAATTTTTTTTTATTTTATTTTATGCAAAAAAAAAAAAAATCCACTTAAAGGGTGAAAATAGAGGCCAAGAATAGAGGGAGTTTCGAATTAGAGGGAGTTTGACTTAGAGAGGATGTTTTTGTATGGAAAATTAAGAGGAATGCTAAAATATGGCAAAAAAATTCGAGTTAGAGAGAAATTCGACTTGGGGAGAGTGCACTGTATACATATGTATATTAATTTACTTTTACGTTATGTTGTGTTCTCAATGTACAAAACCAGAATGTTTTATTGTTCAGTAATATGACTTACAATTCAGTGATATCTTATTAGATAAACAAATGTATATAAGATAAGAGAGAGACTCAGTGAAGCCAAATAACAATTTGGTTTTGTCTTTATTTAATTCAAGGCCAATTTGTTTCGCTTGTTCTTCAATTGCTGTAAAAGCATCAGTGACGGCGCAATGGGAGCGACCGATTATGTCGATGTCGTTTGCGTATCCCAGCAGCTGAACAGATTTGTTAAAGATAGTTTCCTTCCGTGTTCACACCTGTCCTGCGCACATGATAGCGCATCTCCTTTCCGAAATCCGGTGCATGTTTGGAATAGTTCAGAGGAACTGTTTCCGTATTGCACGTTGCACCGCGTGTTTTCGAGCGTCACGCGGCACCGCTGGATATGGTGAGTCTCGACATAAAAATCCGTTAGTCTTTTCCAGGATCTGCCTTAGTGAGAAAATTTGGTCGATCGTCAATCTGCCAGGCCGGAAGCCACACTGGTACGTGCCGATTAGTGTGCTGCAGAAAGGCTTCAGACGTTCGCACAGTACGTTGGATAGGATCTTAAGATGTGGGTATTAGTTAAATCGTGAATGAACTGGCTATGAACGGCGTATTCGGAAACCTTTTTGATTCAACAGAAAAATTTAAAAATTGCTATTCAACTTTGATTTTAAAATATTTATAAAATATTTACTTATATTTATATATAAGAACAGGCTACTTGATACGTCTTTTTTGGAGAAGTGAAATAAAAGAACAATGTCTCCTCAAAAACATAATTATTTTTAGTGTTAATGAATGAAACAATAATATTTTTTTTTTATCAGACCTACATACATATGTAAATATGTATGTACTTTGTAAATTATTTTTAGCAGTTATTAACCGAACTAAATGTGGAAAATGACATAGTTTAGATATATGTAGTTTAATCGTATGCTAGTCGAAAGCCCTGGTAACTAGTGCTAACATTGTTATATTAACATTGTAATTTATTTAGCAGTTAATAATAATAAATAATAAATGAACTGAAATCTATATGGCGTTTATACAAAGGTCACATAGACGCAAACACACGATACAATTATCATTGAATCTGTCCAGTGCGACGGCAGGTTTTCGATCGAATGCATTCGATCGTTCGATATCGGCCCATCACCAAAAGCGAGCAAACACACGGTAAATTTCATATAACCGTCGGAAGTTGGAACAACGGTTGTGTCGTGTAATCCGTGTAAAAGTCACGTAAACGTTAGACTTTAAAAGCGACAACAAAACTTTCAAAACAGTGAAAATTGTCTTTCGAATCTAATAATTTGACCTATAAATATGTACAATGCATTTGCTTTTTCATTATATACATACATATGTATGTATACATATATGTATGTATCTATGTTTTAAAAAAATTTAAAAAGCATTTGATTTAATATACTCCGGATTTTTACTAGTTCATTATATCGAGAGTCTATTGCATACCTTTCATTATAGCTCAATAATAAATAAATGAACACTTTATGTTCTATTTGAAACAGTAATTACACCTGTAAAACGTATTCCTAACTATTGTCTTCGATTTGACTGTGTTTGTCATTGACGCGATCTTACACAGAGCACAAACATCATAACTTTGAATTGTCTTTTTTCGTTCTATACTCTTCAAATTTTAATTTGGAAGGTCTCGGTTGAAGGTGCGTATATAATATTGATAAGAGATCCTTAGGTACTCCTATGTCCATTTTAATCAAGCTTATCGAAAGTACGAAAATGTAAATGTTTGAGCAACGTTGTCTTACACGCAGGTTCTCTTCTGTCCAAGCTCACTTCGAATCTGGCCCAGCTTAGGCTCGATATTGAGCAATGTTTAATGTGACATGTATACATATGTATGTATGTATGTAGCTTAGATGGTGAATTGACCAGAGTTGTCTCCTTCATTTCATGATTCACTTTCATCCAACCTCGCGACAAGCTTTGAGGTGAGGAGATTTCGTTTGTAATTATTCTACGTACTATATAAACAGCGCAAAAAATTGATTTATATAATCAATTATAATTTAGATAAAAATGGCTTTTCTATTTTCATTGCTTGAATGTTAAAATATAAATTAAAAATATTATGATCAAAAAGAATGGAGACGGTCGGCAACATTTTAAAACTTAGTTAAAAATTAAATATTTATCATAATAAAATCAATTGGAGTGTGCATTAAGAATTTCATTATTTTTAAATTATTCCAAATTTTGTTTTATTAATTGGATTTAATGATAATTAAGTGATACGATTTTTTAATAATGCGTTTCAAAATTTCTTTTTTACAAAATATAAAATCGATAAAAAACAGATATGCAGTCGTCTACCGTTCCTGCATCGTTCAACATTCTTAAAGGTAATGATTTTTTTTGTAAAATCCTTTCTAAGTGCAAAGATAGAATGTAGATAGTTTATGTAATTAGAAATATTCCAAAATATTCCAACATACACGCATACATCTATAAGTTGTCATACACCTTTGAAAATCTTTTTTTCTATTTATACATGTCTTGCTAATATTTTGAAATTGTATGTGGTTTTATGGTTCTTACAAATGTAATATTATTTTGTTTATTTCAAATTAACATAGAGAGGCTACGCGCATCTGGTAGTGGAAGTAGCTCTGAAAGGAACAAAGATACGACTCCTATATTTACACATAGCAATCATGGAAATCCTGCTTTTACACCACAAAAAACTGGAAAATCTTCTTCGGTAAGTAATAATAGGTAGTATAACAGTGGACAACAAATATGACCTCATATTTTTTTATTTTTTTTTTGTTAAAATTGGTTTATTGTTATTTTTGTATATTTTAAAAGAATATAAAAGTAAAAATTCATTACACAAAAATTATTCATACAAAAATAAAAAAAAATCAATTATGCTTCGGGTCATTGTTGTGCATAAACTGCCACTTTAGTGGCATTTCCCCCCATGTGGGAGTTATCTTTCAGCGATGTTTTCGTGGTCGACCTGTTTTTAAGTGGGATTTAAGCGGCTGTAAGGCATTAAAAACAAACGTTCTCATCATCCAATGAGTGCGGACACCTCCCGCTGCGACTTTCCTTCCTGCGTGAGCTTTAGGATTAAATTTCATTCTGTTGTGGAGCAGTGCAATCCGCGACCCATATTACCTTTTTTCGTAAATAATTTTAACCATCTAGTGCATATTTTTTTTATTTCTATACTTACAGTAGTATACTTGAAAAAATAAAATAAATCTATTTCCCTGCAACCAAAAAAATTAACACAAGTAGTGTGTTCCTACTTATTGTTTTGTCCGCACATCGTGGAAGTTCCTTCATGTAGGTTAACGTTTTTATGCCCTATTTAGGATAGGGCATATGTATTAAGTTTGATACATAGTTTGTAACATAGAGAAATAATCGAGATAGACTATAAAGTATATACATATGTATATTCGTAATCAGCACCAATAGCGAAGACGATTTAGGCATGTCCGTCCGTCACCACTTTTTGGGCCTTAAATTTTGAGCTAGGGGGATGAAATTTCATATATGAGCTATTGAGAAAAAGATACAGTACAAGTGTAAAAAATTTTGAAATCCACCCACTGCCACGCCCACTTTTTCATAACTTCACTAAATTATATGAAACCGAAAAATTTGTTAAGACCAAATATTTAGGCAATCAGATTCTCTACAATTCATCCATACATCAGTTTTGACCACGCCCGCTTTTTGGGTGCGTTTTCATAGAAAAACCGATTTTGATAAAATTTTCCATGTAACATCCTCAAACGTTCGTAGTTATCGATGTAATTCAATTCGAGAGAAAAATCCAATATGCCACTTCCACTTTATTTGGGATGCACGGAAAGGAGGATGGGGTATCCAACGATCCGTTCCAAACGGATTGTAGCTTTTCTGTATGTTTTTATTGAACTTCAACGATAACTTCAAACGTTTGAGTATGTTACAAAATTTCATCAAAATCACTTTTTCTAACTCAGTTAGGAACCACAGTGGTTTCTTGAAAGTTTTTTTGGAATTCAGTGAATAGATCGGTGGACAAAACAAAATCGTCTAACCATTTTGATGAGTCACTTACGAGAACAAAAATAACATTTAAAAAAAAAGAACTCATCCTGATTAAAGAGCGCGATTCTCACAAACTTGATTTTTGTTTTGTTTTACAGTTCCGAATACTTTTGTACTTCACTGGAACATGACATTTATGTATGTGTATGGAATTTTCACAGATTTTATCTTACGTATTTCATATGCGGGATATTCAGCTTTTCTACGAAAATAAACTATTTCACGATTCTCTTCCTTCAACACGTGGTGGGTGTTGGCCGATGACTAAAGACTGTTTCTATAGTTATTTTCTCGATAATTAGATAGGGCGGGTGTTGGCGATCAATTTAAGGGAATGCTGTACTTCTACGTGTGTTAGAACTTGTACGAACGTGAAGTTGGATTTCTGTGGAGACAGATGAAGATCGTTTTTATGATAACTGGTTGCGCTGCGATATGTCGGAATCTTGCAGTGTTTGATAAAATTGTTTGATGATCAAATAGATAATCGTGGATTTTTACTTGCACCTATACCTATAGGGCAAGTATTGGTTTCGTGAAAAATTTCGAACTCGAGATTTTAATCAAACTTGACATTACTATGATGGAGAAGTCCAAAAAAGTGGGTCCGCCAATTCCGTCTGTCTGTCTGTCTGTCTGTCTGTCTGTCTGTCTGTCTGTCTGTCTGTCTGTCTGTCTGTCTGTATATTCGACTGCAGCCCAAACGGCTGGACGGATTTGCTTCAAACTTCATATCTGGGGTTTGTGGGATGATCCCTAGAGGCGAAATTGGAATTTTCATTCTAACCTCAAAATTAAGGGTAGTTTACTTAAGGCCGATTTCACTAAAAATGGATTTTCTCGAAAACGGCTCTAACGATTTTGATAAAATTTCATGTGTGAGTTAGTTTGGGCTTTTGCTATTAGATGGCATACTGTTTCTCGTCTATTTCTACAGCGATTGGGCTTAAAATCAATATCTGAGGTGGATATGCTAAATGCAAAATTATAATATACCAAGTTTTGGAACTGCCACGCCTACTTTTAAAAAATTTTACTTTTTTAAAATTTTTACTAGAAATCGAAATAAATTGTTAAAACATAATTCATAGGCTTTGAAAATCTCTATAATTTACCTTAACATCATATATAGCCACGCCCACTTTTACAAAAAAAACTTGAATTTCAGTGCTTATACTATTATAAACTAATAGCATTAAGGTGCAAGTACGTACGACCCAGTCGTGCACTTTATTTATGGATGTATTTATGATCGAAATCTGGCAATCGTGTACTGAATCCGTGTAAGATGTACTTAGGTATCTTATTAATTTACATTCAATTAAGGCAGTTGATAACCTAGGCAAAATAATGAACACGGTTTACGAAAAAGTTTGTCCGGTCAGGAAGATGGCAAAGAGATCTCAATCTCCTTGGTGGAATAAAGAGATAAACTCCAAGAGAAAGCAAGTCAGACATTTTTACAACAGGGCTACAAGTGGTAGGGGATGAAATCACATAGGAGGAATATAAAAGTGCAAGAGAGAACTCAAATATTTGATCAGGCAATCAAAAAGGAAATGTTGGAAGCTATTCTCTGAATCGATCGCAGACACTACTGAAGCTTCTAGACTCCGCAAAATGATGACAAAAGACGCAGCAGTTCTCAGCAAACATTAGTCGAAGCTCATTTTCCAGGAAGTGACACACCCACTCCATGTGCAAAAGTAATTACCCGGTATTTAACATTCGATACTCGAAATGAGTATCGGTACCGAATACTACTGAAAATAAGTATTCGATACTGATAACTTATTACTGAAGACGAAGAGTTAAAGTATATTACGCAGAAAAGTTATCAAAATGGAACAGAACACATCAAGTGAGACGTTTGGATAGAAGACAGAAGAGTGTGAGAGAAGAGAAAAGCTCAAATAAAATTTGCGATGCATCATGTGCACTATACACATACATACCTTTTTGATGATCCACTTCTATATGTCCCGGTTTTCTCTTCTCGCACTTTACTGTCTTTCCTATCCTAATGTCAAGTGAGATGTGTTTCTGCTCAACATACTTATGTAAACTCCTTAGTATCGAATACCAACTGTTCTCTTCAGTTCTGTACCAATTTGATTACATTTCTGCTCAACATAATTAAACTCCTCAGTATCGAATACCAACTGTTCTGTTCAGTTCTGTACCATTTTTTCTGCTAAACATACTCAACCTTTAACCTTCATTTGATGTGGGGAAACATCAATATCGTTTACTTAGTAACAATACACAAAAAAAAAATAGATAATAGAAAAAAGAAAAAGTAATTCAGAACTTCAAAAGAAAACAAAATATTTAAACATAACAATTCATAGATAACATGCATACATACTTTATTGGTGCGTAATATAAAGTAAATATGGGCTAAGCAATAATTCATGGTTCACCATGTCATAAGCTTTTGTCATGTCAATAAAGAGACCCATAGTTGACTTATCATTGTTTAAACTACCATAAGGTCGACTACAAACCCTCGAAATAGCATCCTTTGCAGATAGTCCTGCGAGTACATGTCGCAGAGGATATTACTTATATACTATGAATGTCAAGCTATTGCTCGGAGTAGAGTAAAGTACTACGGAAGACACTTTTTCAACAATCTGGATGAGGTTGGTTTACAGACCAAAATTGAGGACATACATATTTAGGTTTTGTAGGGAAATTAAATGTATGGGCGAATTGGTTTAAGTTTTTTTTTTTTACCGTAAATGTTCCCTAGGTTTCACAAAACTTGTTAAGCAATTCAATACCGTAATGTTAACTGACCCCCTTTCTTCAAGCAAATTCAATTATTAATATTAATAATTATATTTTAATTTTCTTTGTTAATTCTCCTAACTCTATTCAGTTTCATTAAATTTAATCTTTATCTAATTTATTAAGCAGTTAAGTTCATTTAAATGAATGCCAATAGTTTATCTCTCACAAATTTAAAAGTGTATTCTTACTGTGTTAGAAATACATACATATTATTATGTAATAAATCTAAAAATCCGTTCTCAGCGACATCGGCAGCGCCACACCCGCGATATTCTCGGCCGGTCGAGTAGGTAAGCGCCGGAATGTTTGCCCAGTTGGCGCGACACGATTAGGAAATCGACGTCGAAATTCACGCTGCGCTTAAACCACTAACCGATTATTGGTAAAAAAAATCGACACAATTATTTCATGCTCTTGCGGAGTATAGCGTTTCATTGCTTGTCTGTTTGTATATTGCAGCTGTCTAGTTCACAAATGTCAAATATGATTGATTTACGACGCCATTTGCAAAAATTATAACACCTTCCGATAGGGTGATTAATTTTGCTCCACCTTGTAACTTTCTTAAATTTTGAGTTAGGAGGATGAAATTTCATTTCTGGGCTTTTGAAAAAGAGAAGCAGTACAACTTTACAAATTTTTGAATTCCGCTGACTGCCCGCACACCTTTTCGTAATTTCACTAAATTACATGAAACCGATAAATTTTGTTAAGACCAAATATTTAGATGTTCAGAGTCTTTGGAATTAAATATTTTATAGATCAATTCTTATCAAAAGATATTGCATTTCTCGGCTTGTATATTTTGCTGTGCTTGATAAGTTACTACTATAACTGCAACTGGGCTTATTAGCTTCTTCTCCAGCTATAACTCTTTCACTTGATTTTTCACCCCCAACTCCTCAACGCAAACGTGTCTCTTTTAACTTGACGCCCGTTTCTGCTCCCTCCACTTCCAAAACCCCCACTTCCATTAAACCAGCCTCCGCAAATTACCCGAATTTCGTTCTCTCCCACATTCTCAATCCTTCACCTCCCTCATCCTCTAGCGCATTTGCCCCTTCCTGATCCACGAAATCTACCGCCTCTTCGGCCGACATGCCATCAAATGCATCTCCCCCTACTTTCGATCCACTGCTTCCTCCCAGCGTTAAACTCACATCTAAACTAACGGACCCCACGTCATCAGTCAATGACCTGGATGTCCGCTATATCATGTCTAGACTGCGTGACCACCGGCTATTCGAAAATGTCCGCCTTTATCTAGCCTATTTATATGACAAGCCCGACACTGTCTGCATCAATGGCAAGACAAAGACGAATGTCATAGTCTTGATTCAAAAAGAGGGTCTCACAACCGACCCTGTAGCCCTGAGAAATATCTATACCCGATTTCATGAGAGTTTTACCATATCCTCTTCAACTGAGTTTATAGACCTTTCAACCTATGCTTCTCATATTGCCTCCCAACGTCTCTCGTATCTCCAAAAATCCCGCAGCAACCATAACAAATATTTTCGCCCTAACTCACTACCTATCGTTCCATTTATCACTGTCGGTATTGCTCCGCAGTTCCTTTCTCTTTACTATCAGAATGTCAGGGGACTTCGTACCAAAACCTCAATGGTACACCTTAACTCGCAAACACTTCCTTACGACATTTTTGCCTTAACCGAAACCAACCTTTCTCCCAGTTATCTCAACTGTGAATTTTTCACTACTGACTTCACAGTCTTTCGCGCTGACGACCAGGACAATGATGACCTCTCCTTCGGCTGTGGCGTTCTTCTAACCATACATAATCGTCTTGCTGCAACCCTCGTTAAAAGCTCAAATGCCTCTTCATTTGAATTCGTATGCGCTAGTCTCTATCCAAACAAAGCGTATACATTCTCTGCTGCTATGTATATTCGCCCTTCTCAGCCCATCCAAGTATACCAGCTAACTGTTGATGCTGTTGACTCTCTATTGGACGTCACTGATCCCGGTGACGATTTTATAATTTTTGGTGACTTCAACCTTCCCCATCTCTAATGAGCTCCATCAGAGGACTAATCATATTTTGTTCCAACTAATTCCTCCTCAGCAACGGAAACCCTCCTTACTGATAGCGTCTTCGACTCCGGCCTTTTTCAGATTAGTAGTATCACCAACAACATTGGTAGGCAGCTAGATCTTATCTTCTCATCCGACGCCCATAATTCTCTGGTTACCGCGAGTACTCATCTTCTCTCCACGCTGACCGCTATTACCCTACTCTCGCTCTTACCTTCTCATATGAACACGACAACTTTACCGTCGATTATGAGAACTCTCTTTCTTTTAATTTTCGTAAAGCTGACTTCGTCAAACTTAACAACCTAGTCAATCACTTAAACTTCAGCACCTTTCTAAACAATAACACTCCCATTGATATTGCTCTCGATTTCTTCTACACAACTATTTTTGTCTGTCTTCTCCAATCTGTCCCCTATGTACCGCGTAAAAACTGCTCATCTACCCCTCCCTGGTACAATAAAGAATCACGTACCCTCCGCAATGTCAGAAATAAATTATGGAAACCTTACCTGACATCCAGATCTGCCTCAGACTTTTCAATCTACCAGCAATCTTACTCCCGCTTTTCCATCCTCTGCGAATCCCTCTACCTCGAATACCTCGATAAAATGCAATCTAGCCTTAGCACAGATCCTAGGCGTTTTTACCAATTTATTAACATCAAAAGAAGGTCCGATGGCTTCCCTTTTACTCTAAAATTATTTAACACATCATCTGATGACCCTAAAACAATCGCCAACCTCTTTGCCACCGTCTTCAGCCAATCGTATAGCGAACAGCCTCACGAACCGGATCTGCGCTATTTCAACTACCTGAATAACTGCCCTTAAACTTCCCTTGCCTCAGTCGACACTGAGCCAGACATAGTACGCGAAAAGATTAATAGGCTTAATGATGACTTTTCCCCCGGTCCCGATGGTCTGCCCGCCATATTCTTAAAAAATGCGTAAATGTTATATGTCAGCCCCTCACAACTCTATTTCGACTCTCACTTTCTCAAAGTGTTTTCCCAAAATTATGGAAGTACTCTTTTATTTTCTCTATCCATAAAAAAGGCAGCAAAAACGAAATATCTAACTACCGACCCATAGCCAAACTCTCTTCAATCCCCAAGCTCTTCGAAAGCATTGTTTACGACTCAGGTCTACAGGGTTCTCTTCAGATTTTCAATCTCTGACCCCATTAACGCCACCTCAGGTGTTCCTCAAGGCAGTCACCTTGGTCCACTGATCTTTGTCTTAACAATAAACGATGTTGGTCACATCATAAAATACTCAGCTGTCTATTTACGCGGATGACATGAAAATCATCAAGATAATATCTACCCCCACAGATTCTCTCTTACTTCAAAACGACCTAAATTCTTTCTACACCTGGTGCGACAAAAACCTCTTAGAACGTAATGTCTGTAAATGTCAATCCATTACCTTCTCCCGTAAACGACTCCCCCACCCCTCAGAAGCTATTACTTTCGGAACTAATCTATTCCCTCTGTCTCTTCTATACGCGATCTGGGTATTATCTGTGACAGGGAGCTTAACTTCCGTTCCCACATTGATCAAATCATACACAAGGCCAATTCCTCTCTCAGTTTCATAAAACGCTGGTCCAAAGAATTCTCGAACCCTTACGTTACAAAATCCCTTTATATTACCTTTGTCAGACCACTCCTCGAATACGCCAGTCAAGTTTGGTCACCATTTTACGGCACCCACTCCCTTAGAATCGAAGCTGTGCAGCGCAGGTTTATCCGTTTTCCCTTACGTAGTCTCCGTTGGGCCGACAAACATATGTTACCCTCCTACGAAAATCGGCTAAAATTGCTTAACTTGCAAACTTGAGCCATGTCCGTCCGTACGCCTGTCTGTCTGTGTGTCACCAGTTTCTGGGCCTTACATTTTGAGCTAGGAGGATTGGACTTAAAGTTAATATCTGAGGTGGGTATGACAAATGTAGAGATAGAGATATGAGTTTTTCAAAAATTTAACTTTTTAAAACTTTACTAGCAATCGAAAACATTTATTAGAACAAAATTAATAGGGCTTGAAGTAATCTATAATTTATCCTAATACTATACTTGGTCATGCCCACTTTTTAAGGGCGATTAAAAAAAATTAAATTTCCATCATCAGTTCAATGAAAAAAAAAACGATTTTCATGATATTTTGGATTTAAAATCAATTCGTTCCAGACGGATTTTATCCATCCTAAAGGTATACACATTAGGTTTGATATATAATTTGTAACAAATATATAATCGAAATAGACCCTATATGTATGTACATACTACATTGTATGTATATTCGTGATTTATACCAATAGTGAAGACGATTTAGCCATGTCAGACCGTCCGTAGGTCACCACTTTTTGCGGCCTAAATTTTGAGCTCGGAGGATGAAATTTTATATTTTGGCTTTTAGAAAAACATCCAGCACAACTGTAATTTTTTTTTAATTTTAATTTTTTAAGTATTCGAATTATCTACAATTCACCCATGTCATACCTACCATACCATCTATGTACATAAGTTTGAGGTTATCACTGTTCATGCCTGATGTTGCGTCTAGACAACATTCAATTTTATTTATCTTACACGCGTTTTGAACAATTGTTTTACAGTTTTCGATAAAACCGTTGATGGTGTCCTAATCTGTGGAATATTGGCCGCGTATATTGATAGCAGAAACTGTCGTCGGATGCGTAAAAACCAAAAGCGAAAATTGGTGTGGATGCGTGTTTAAAATGTGTTTAAAATTTCTAGCTACTAAATTGCATTAAAATATATCAAATACAAATAAGTTTGGTGATAAAATTTAATTTAATTCGGCGGTGGAACCGAGATATTTATGAAAAACTACATTTGTTCATATCAGAATGGATGTACGTTGGCTATGATTATTAAAATGTTTATATGTAATTCTGTTGAATTCTGATAAGTGGCGCTATATTCCCACTTTTGTATTTGTTGGTCGATTTCGTTGTTGACATTTGAGTGGAGTTGTTGCATAAACAAATTGATTGAATGAAAATAAAAATAATCTATCGAAACGGAATCAACATCAAAGTGCTCGTAAGCAAAATTATTTGGTCTTGATTATGCTCCAACGCCACTTATCTAGTTAAAATAAATTTCACTAAAAAAAGAATTATGTAAGGCAAAATCAGTTATTTAATAAAAAGAACAAATTTCCTCCAATGAGATTAATTCGGGCATGAAAGGGCTAAGATCACCAAGATCATTAAAGTAGAAAGCTCTCAAATTAAGTTTTCTTTTATGAGATAAAACAGGGCAGGGGCAGAGAGCAGCTTCTGGAAAAATTGATTAAATGTGCATTAAGTCTACAGTACCTTGCCATATTATTAGGCCCATTGCTGAAAATCGTGATTTTGATGCTTTTTTACATTTATTGTTTAAAATGGCGACTGATTTTTGAGTTGTTTAATTTGTTCTTTATCCTTCTGATGTCGGCAATGTCTTTTATATGTTTATATTTCTGGCAACGTCGTAAGCCAAAGTCATCGGCAAGACAAGAATGTGGAAGTTCTCGATTGGCCAAGGAATTCTTCTGATATGAACCCCATTGAGAACATTTGGGAGTTCATGAAAATTGAGATAAGTAAGATTGCTCCCACCACTAAAAGAGCTTTAACTGAAGGTCTTATAAAAATATAGAACCATAATCCAGCCATAAAAAGTAAAATTACAAGTTGTATTAATAGTATGCCCAGGCGCATAGAGGCACTACTGGCCGCCAAAGGCAAGTATTTCATTTTTTCATTGAAATAAATATTTCATTCATAAAGAAAAACTTGTTTCTTGTTCCTTAAATCTTAACGCATCAAAGTCACTAGAAATTGTTGAATTGGATTGCAGAAAAGCGAAGTGCGCGAATTCTCACTTTGAAAATTTCAAAATGATCAATTTTTAGTATGGGCCTAATAATATGGCAAGGTACTGTAGTTGCGTGTTTTTCTATTACACAATGTCTAATCTTGTAAGAGAGATCAAAATCTTGACCGTTACAGATCCAGTTTTGGCCAAATCTGTTTTGTTGCTAGACACGTTATACAAATTGTCCAGTTGAGATTTCCTCTCCAGCTTTAATTTAATTTTGCATATACTGATTGCTTTACCTGGGCGCCGTGGCTCAAGTGGTTAGTGCGTTGGACTACGGAGCGAGGGGTTCCAGGTTCAATCCTCAAACAACACCTAAAATGTCTTTCACGGTCCCACCTCTCGCGAGCGTCTGACAAACATCCGAGAGTAAAACTGTCATGAAAAATCTTCTCAGAACAAAAAACTGCCGTTCGGATCCGGCATTAAACAGTAGGCCCCTTCCATTCGTGTGAAGAATATAACACGCACAACACGAGTGGTTGTGAGAAGCTAGGCCCTGGGTCCCATGGACCTGTTGCGCCAAAAATTTGTATTTTTGATTGATTTACCTTTACATAGTAAAAGATATACAGTTGTCACGAGTACGTCGGCCACATCGGTGAATATTAAACTGCTCTGCCATCTCTAAGAGACAAACTGCAGTCTAGAGCATCGTTCGAATTATGTATTAGGAAACAATTTTAAGGATTTCCTTGGCTATTCGAAAAGATACGGATATCTGTTGTGGATATCACGTTTGTCTTGAGCCAAAATGAGACTTCTTTCATTTCCATTAATTCCGCCTGGAACACGCTATAATGATTTGAAAGGTGGAAAGTGAGACTGAGATTAAGTCTATCAGAGAAAACACTATCACTTACATCGTCGTTACGTCGTTACATCGACAGATTGTGCTTTGCCTCTCCCTGTACTTGAGCGCGTCGAATATTCTATGGGACAAATCCATTTTCGCACTCGTACAGTAGCAAGAGTACTTAAAGATCTTAACATAAACAAATCCGCTGGTCCAGATGGTATCTTACCCATTATTCTGAAGAGGTGTTCTTCCACGCTGGCAAAACCACTGCTTAAGCTTTTTCATCTAGCACTTACAAACGTCCCTTCTTTCCAAGGTCATGGAAACGCTGATAAATCGTCAGCTTATGAAATATCTTGAATCACGAAAGCTCCTCAATGACCGTCAGTATGGTTTTCGTAGCAAACGGTCCACTGGTGATTTGATGGTATATCTCACCGGAAAGTGGAACCTCTCTGCATCATTCTGGTGAATGTAAGATTGTTGCGCTTGATATTTCAAAGGCATTTGACAGAGTTTGGCATCAAGCTCTTTTGTCGAAAATGCGTGCATTTGGCATCGATGAATCTCTTCTTCAATGGATTAGAAACTACCTTTCGGAACGTTCAATTCAAGTGGGTTTGGACGGTTTCAAGTCTGCTATCCACCATATAAATGCTGGTTTCCCCAAGGCTCCGTTTTGTCTCCGACTCTCTTTCTTATATTCATAAATGATCTCTTGGCTGCTACTTCTAATGCAATACATTCCTTCTCATATTCGTTCCCAGACTCATGTCCCTGCTCTTCGGCGGTAGAACTGGAACGGCAGCGTGTGTTAAACTCATTAAATTCTGATCTTGACAGTATAATTAAATGGGGTATAAACAGCAGAGTGGAATTTAATGCTTCGAAAACCCAATGCTGTCAGCTGTCGCTCAAGCGTAACCTTAACCCTTTGCCATTATCAATGAATGGCACTTGTATCGTCGAAAACGAAAAACTTTCCATTCTCGGTATGTGTGTTAACAACCATCTTCGTTGGACCACCTATTCGAATCCGCCAAGAATGCTGCAAAATGTCTAGGATTCCTCAAACGGTGCAAGAAGTTCTTTACCCCTTCTGATGTGGCTATAATATATAAGGCATACATCCGCCCAAAGCTCGAGTACAATGCCCATGTCTGGTCTGGTGCTCCTAAGACCTCTTTCCTGCTGGATAGAATTCAAAATCGAGCGTTGAAACTAATAGGGAACAGAAGTATAGCGGAGTCTATTGACTATTGACTTTTTTGTCTTTCCATATTCTATCGCTTTTTCCATAAACAGTGCTCCAGCGAAATAACCAGTTGCATTACACCCCTTCAACAATTTTATCGCAATACCCGTCACGCTTTGAATGCTTATCAGTATACCCTCAAGCCGATTTTCAGACGTACCTTCAAGTATAGAGATTCTTTCATAAACCGTACAACACGAATGTGGAATGCTCTACCAAGCTCTATTTTTCCATCACATTATAATCCACAAACATTTAAAACAAACGTTCATCGGTATCTCCAATCTTCTCTTCCTAATTTCCCTAACGCCCGCGCTGTGTATTAACCTTTAAAGGGTAGTACTTAACCCTTGAGCGCGCGCGAATTATAATAAAAAAAAAAACAGGCAATCACATACAGCTGTGAACAAAAAAATAGTAGCGGGCAAAAAAAATGGAAATAATTCAATATTCTGAAAACAACGAAATATTTTTTTTGTTTAATATTTTTTTCTTAATAACAACTTAAATCTACATAAGAATAAAAAAAAAATTTAATCATAAGTACATATTTACAGTAATAGACAAAAACTTATATTTTGACGGGTAACATAAAAATAGTAGCGCCTTCAGATATTGTTACATTTTTGTATTTATTGATAAGATTGTAGTTCAAAAATGGTTCGTTTCTTTTAATACTTTCTTGAGCTACCTTTATTAGCTATAACCGCCTTACACCGTCTTGGCATATAGTCAACAAGGCGCCTACAGTGGTCTGATGATATGTCACACCATGCATTCCGTACAACTTCCCAAAATTGGTTATTATTCGTCGGCTTATTGTTGAAAACAGCAGTTTTAATATCGACCCAAAGATGTTCAATGGGATTCAAGTCAGGAGATTGGACTAGCCATTACAAAACTTGGATTATATGGTCGGTGAACCAGTCTTTCTCTCGGCTGCTGGTATGCTTAAGGTGGTTATCTTGCTGTAGGATGCATTTTAAAATCATTTCCCACTCCACATACGACAGTAATACATTTTCCAGGGTACTAACATAAACATAACATAATATTTTCCAGAATACTAACACCAACATGTATCATCAATTCGGTAAATGGGGCCGGTATCATAGTAGAAAAAGCAGCCCCATATCATTACTTTTAAACGTCCATGTTTAACGATATTTGTGGTATACTTGGGCAGGAATTCGGTGTTAGGGCGACACCTGACATACTGCCGAGGACCAAGTTCACCAAAAAGATCAATTTTGGACTCGTCACTTCACAAAATGTTTCGCCAATTGGAGGCTGTGCAATCAGAATACTTTTGTTGCGAACGTAAGCCGTTTTGCCATATGTATTTTAGAAAGAAGTGGCGTTTTTGGGCTACGTGCTGATAAACCAGCTTGCAGTAGTATTTGTACGTACCGTCATTGCACTAACAGGAAGTTTCGCTTCGCTTTTTATCTGCACGGTTGTTGTCGAAGGACCAGCAGGCAAGCGAAGGTCTGGTTCAGCGACAATTTAATTAAAGTTTTGGAATGACTAGTCCAATCTCCTGACTTGAATCCCATTGAAAATCTTTGGGTCGATATTAAAACTGCTGTTTTCAACAATAAGCCGACGAATAACAACCAATTTTGGGAAGTTGTACGGAATGCATGGTGTGGCATATCATCAGACCACTGTAGGCGCCTTGTTGACTATATGCCAAGACGGTGTAAGGCGTTTATAGCTAATAAAGGTAGCTCAAGAAAGTATTAAAATAAACGAACCATTTTTGAACTACAATCTTATCAATAAATACAAAAATGTAACAATATCTGAAGGCACTACTATTTTTATGTTACCCGTCAAAATATAAGTTTTTGTCTATTACTGTAAATATGTACTTATGATTAAATTTTTTTTTTATTCTTATGTAGATTAAAGTTGTTATTAAGAAAAAAATATTAAACAAAAAAAATATTTCGTTGTTTTCAGAATATTGAATTATTTCCATTTTTTTTTCCCGCTACTATTTTTTTGTTCGCAGCTGTACATATGCACCATGTTTGATCAATGTTCCAGAGTCGGAAATTGTCAATGAAATGAGGTCCCAAAGTGCTACCGACGTTTATAAATTTACAAAAACTAATAAAGGTATCCAACGCGCCACTGGTCTCGTTTTATTGACATTCGACTTTTTCCGTCTCCCTAGCTTAGTTAACATTGGTTGGTACAACATTAAAGCAGAGAATTATTTCCCCAACCCCATGCGGTGCCGAAATTACCAGTTATTAGGCCAAAGCTCTAAAAGGTGCAAAGGGAGTGCTTCTTGCGAAACGTGCAATCTACCTCTCCACTCCCCCGAAACCCGCATCTCATGTGTTAATTGCTCAGAGGAGCATCCTTCCTCTTCAAAGATCTGTAAATACTACATACAGGCAAAAGACATTTTAAAAATTGAGACAATTAATAAATGCAGCATGTCAGAAGCGGAGCTAATATTCAGTAAACACTCTACTCCAGCATCTGCTGTAACATACGCCGCTGTCGAAAAAACGGCATTCCAATTAGATCCAAAGACATTAGCCCCAAACAACACTGTGTTAGTTTCAGATAACATCTCCAATCCACACAGTTCTCCTAAATGCAAATTACATAATTTAGAACCCTTGTCACAATCAATTCAAAATAAAATAAAAATTATCCCAACAATAGATAAATCTTACAATTCTTCACTCCTCAAATCACGCAGTGAAACGTCATCCACGGCAACTCACAACAATAAAGACTCAATCTCACATCAACACGTACATAAAATCAATCCAACTTCAAACACACTCATAAGCTCATCCTGTCAAAATTTAAAAACAAACTCTCATCACAAATCTGACATTTCCCCCTCTTCAACGATTACAAACGCTCCTTTCTCTCATAACACTACACACATAAACAGAACCACTCATAATAATAACTCACGGGTCAGTCACCACACTGCAACAAAAACCCACTCACCTATTTCTGCAGTCACTCATTCTCTCAGAAACTCTAACCAATACTACGTAAACACTGATGAATCCATTACCGATGAACTCTCCCAATATTAATACAGGGTTGGTACAACCTCTGGACAGCGGAACACTAATCACTACCCCACTCTCCCTTAAATCGTCCGTCTTACCACGTAAAGCTCTCAAGATTTTACAATGGAATGTAAAAGGTTATGTAAAAAACTACGACGAGGTTAACGTCTTAATTAAAAACGTCTCTCCTAACATAATCTCATTGCAAGAGACCCACTGCTGCTTTCAGAACAAACCCATACTACCAAAAACATACGAGGGTTATTTTCCATAATTTTCCTACGAATTGGACAGCCAAACAAGATATCGGTGGTGTCTTAGTAAAAAACAATCTACCGCATGGGAAAGTAACAAATAACTCTAATTTACTCGCTATTGCTATCGAAATACAAACAGTCACAAAGTTTACATTGGTATCCATATACATTCATCCCGACCAATTCTTTTCCAAAAACGATCTAGACAACATCCTTAAGCAAATCAAAAGTCCTGTGATACTTATGGGGGATGTTAACACCTGGAGTACACTATGGGGGTCAACTCGTACGAATCATAGAGGTGCTATCATAGAAGACTTTCTATTTATCTCAAATCTATTTGTTCTGAACGACGGCTCCCCTACCCACTTCTTAACCCATAAGACCTTTACCCACGTTGGCATAATTGTGTGCTTTTCCCTAAAATCCGTTAGCAAATTCTAGACGATCTGAATAATAGCGATCATTTTCCAATTATTACTACCTAACTCTTGTATCACAACATCTCCCAACGCCCCGAACCCTAGATTTAATACAAATCTAGATGATTGGCAGAAATTCAGATCCTGTATCCTGAATAACTTAGTGGAATGGAATAGAATGATAGGCACCAATAAGGAAGCGGCTATTTTGCGGCAAGCAATTATATCTGCTGCAAATTTATCCATCCCCCAAACCTGTTTAAGGCAACGTTCACGTTTGGTCCCTTGGTGGAACCCGGAATTAATTTCTCTCCGAAAAAAAGATGATTGCCTGGAGAGATTTCAAGAAACATCCCTTCCAATACAACCTAATTCAATATAAAAAGACCAATGCCTTATTCAGGAGGGTACTCAAAGGGAGCAAAAAAAAATCCTTTGCCGATTTTACTGCGGACATTAATCCCAACTCCTTCTTCGTATACCATACCTTGTATCGTAACCCCGAACGGATCTATTTCACAGCCAACCGAAATTTGTAACTTCGTTGCCCAAACCTGATCAGAATATTCTGATGACTCAAATTTTTCAAGTTCTTTCAACACATAAAAGACCGATTGTTTCCACATCTACTCATCCCAATACCCTGTCGACCGCGCTGCCCTCTGCATCTAAAAGCACATCACACTAACCGAATTCGAGGCAAGCCTCTGCGATGCCAAAGGGAAAACACCGAGTAGAGATAGGATCTCCTATCCTATTCTCATTCAATTAAATAATAGCATTGTATATAAATCTAATAGTAGTATCACTTGAGGATATCGACACTAGCGCCTCTAACAAGCAAGGCAACTTTTTTCTCATTCGCTCCCAACTATCCATTTTCTCTTACAGTCGCAGATATCAAGTAAGAAGAGAAGAAAGAGAACAAAGAGAAAAAAATAGAACCAAACAAACACACAAAAAAAGGTGGAAAGCGAGAATACAGAAAAAAAAATAGATGATCGTTATGTGTATTCTGTGAAGTTTCTGCCGAGGTGGACTGCGTTCAACTTTGTTTGTAGATACACATACATATATACTTATATAGGTATGCTTTTCATTATCATGATTCTGGCGGTTAAGGGTTGGATAACAAATCAGACAGATAAATTTGTTTCACTGGCAAATAGGTGTAAGAAAGATCATTTCTTCTTTCCCATTCTTACATATGGATGTATGTGCAGCTTTAACCTGTAATCTGTTTCCGTGTCAGACTTTGGGTGGATTTAAACTCCTTAAGAGCATAACAGGTGCGCCTTCAATATTTGTCTGTGTGAAGGAATACCTGGGGGTAATGTACCACTTCTTCCATACTGTATAGAGTTGTTGCGTAATGTGTGTCCTGAAGTTTTCTGCCATATGATGTGTATACGTACTGTGCGCAGCTTTGACTTACTCTGGACATACATATGTATATGTATGTATGGATGTACATTTATAATTTTTCTTTTCTTGGTTTTGGGGGTTAAGGATTGGTCACAGCATTGCCTAACATAAAATCAAAAAATAATTTGCCAGAAGAGAAACAAAAAACATATAGCATTGCTTGACTGGCAATTACCAAATTGTACGTTGTAAGAAAGTTAATTTTTAATTCAATATTCAGAGCAGTGAATATATATGTACATATGTACATATGTAGGTACATAATAACCTTTTTTTAAATAAATGTGCAATAATCTAGTCATTGCAAAAATATAGTTTATGAAATTGTTATACATATGTACATACATATCTACAATGTACATGCATACATATGTACGTATGTATTAAATGTATATTATATTCCTACATACCTAAGTACCTACTTACATATAGTTAGGGACAATAAAAATATTAAGCATAATCTGTATTGGTAAACGTAATTTACTCCAAAAAGGAAAAAATGTTGTTTTCATCAATTTGTCTTTTCAATCCAATGTTTGTAATTAAATAAAATAAATCGGTTGTTGTTAATACATTAGAATACGTATTAAATATTTACATGTATTAATACATACACATATGTATATATGTATTAACAAGAAGAAAAGCATTTGCATTTGCATTAACATTGAAATCTACAATATTGCAACGTCGCTAGTTCCCGCATAGAAATAATAAAATGTGGCAACGTTTGAGTGTGTGTGCAATTGTGTATATTGCAGAAAAATAACTTCATTCATAATTAAGGTAAACACCAAAAAATACAAAAACAAAACACGAAAGGAAAACATAATTCTCCCGTCTCGTCCAGCACGATGGTATTAAACCACACGAACATGTACATATTTGGATGTGTGTACATGATCAAGAAGAGAGTCAGTTTTGTTTTTATATTCCTTGCCGTTTTTCCTTTTGTTCTCTCGTTTATCCATTTGTTCGCTCAAAACTCTCTTTCTGTGTGTAAGAGAAACCACTTTGCTTTGCGCCCTCTGTCTAACAAGGTAACTAAGAAAAAATTTCGTCAAGTGATAATACTATTAGATTTATAAACAATGATAATAGTGTGTTAGACACTAGTATAATACGTCAATACTGGAAGCTGGCCTCCATACTTCCAATTCTAAAAGCAAGAAAGGGCAAGAACTCAATCATCGGTTATTTGCCAATTTCCCTTCTCCCGTGCCTAGCGAAATTATTAGAAAAAATGATTGCAAAGCGATTACTATGGTTCGCCGAAACCAAGAATCTTATCTGCCACAATCAGGTGGGCTTTTAAACACAACAGATGTTGTACTGATGCCCTTCTTCACATAGTTTTCATGATTTCTAACGCATTATCCACTATAAAAATCATATATCGATTTTGTCTCTATACTTCGAAAAAGCTTTCGAAGGGATTGGTATACATGTAATTTTGAACAAGCTTAGAGATTGGGGAATTGGCCCAAACATATTCCGTTAAATAAAGGTATGCACACAATTGAACATGTTCATTCGTTCGCTCGCTGGTTTATTAGTTTTTGCATACATTTAGAACAGGTGAGTTTGTAGTAAGGTGTTTTCGTGTGTAACTGCATGCACATTGCACAAGTTTAAACAAAGTGAAGTTATTGAGAAATTGGAAAGAGGTGAAGTCGCCTCGAGTTTGGCCCGGCAGTACGGTGTAGCCAAATCCACAATTTCAGCGATAAATTCGCAAAAAAGCTGTGCAGAAAGTACTGCAAAAAAAAAAAAAAAACAGACTAGTATTAAGGATTTTCTTAACTAAATAAGATAATGGAAATTAAATCTCAATAAACATCAATAGAACTAATGTCCAAGTGTATTTTATGGGTAAGAAAACACGATAACGTGAACAATCTTGTTTGTGAGAACGGCCTGTGCAATAATTAGTTCTCGCTATCCAGACAGCACTGTATATCGAAAATGTTAATAGTTCGCAAAATCGACTACGGCCTTTACATCTACGGTAGTTGTCCCAAGGCCACTCTACAAATCATCAAACTTGTGTACCAACAAGCAGCCAGAAGAAGCATAAATGCATTTCGGACAACACCCATCAAGAACATCCTGGTTGAGGCCGGCCTACCTACCATCGTGGACAGAAGAGATGCTGTTAGATCTAAGCTGTATGCAAAACTTATTTTTTTCAAAAAATTCGGTTATTGACAACGATATCCGGCGCTCTATAGTTCGGAAGTCTTCAAGACGAATAGCTTCGGCTATAGAGAATATTCTGCAGACATCCTCGGTCATGCAATTACCTAAAGTGCAGCGCTTCAACTTTAAGCCTACTTTCCCTCCATGGTCGATGTCACCGGAAAGTTTCGTAATGGCCTTGGCCAACCCAACTGTGTACCGCGCTTTATTTACCAGCGTTTCCTCAACTCTCAAAGCGTCCGGATGGAAATTTATTTACACTGATGGGTCCAAAACTTCAGCCAACACCTCATTTGCTGTATTACTGGAAAATGAATCGGTCATATAAATCGGCTCCCTCCCACAGTTTTCCTGCATCTTCACATCTGAAGCTTTTGCGATTCTAGAAGCTGCAAAGGCTGCTTCTAAAATGCCTGGAAAATATGTGATATGTACAGATAGTTTCTCGGTAGTAAAAGCTATACATACGAAATCTTAATAACAACACCTCATTGGTCGCCGAAATAAGAAACCTACTGATTAGGACTCGACATAAAACCAAAATCATGTGGATTCCGGGACACTGTGGCATCAAGGGCAATGAACTCGCTGACGAAGCCGCTACCTACGCCAACAACCTGTCTATACATTTGAGATCTTCAGTAAATCAGACGTGCTTAATCATATATACCGCTTTCTTACCCAACAACAACTGAATAGTTGGAGCTCATATAACCACTACATCGACAAATTGCATCCAGTTTACCCCCTGGACATTCCAAAGTATAAAATCACCACCTATGTTCGTTTGCGATTGGGGCATACAGAATCTACACATCTGCATCTGTTAAAAAGGATCAACCCTCTGATTTGTCTCACCTTTAACAGAACTATAGACATCCGACATATTTTCGAAGATTGCACAGCCTTAAGCGCATTAAGAAAAAAATTATTTAAAGACACTTTCGTCTATGAAATATTGAATAATCCCACTATAAACAACATATGTAAATCAAATATATGAATTTATAAGTAAATCCAAAATAATTGTATAACACTAACGTTTTTCATAGAGCGGAAAGCCCTTGAAGCTATTGCTCATTAAATATATATTAGTTTGTAATTTATAATTGCTTGTTAATGAATAATAATAATAATAATAATATATCGTACATTTAAGACGTCTTCTATCTCGGGATTAATATGCATCTACAGATGCTCGTTGTGACGAATTGCATACATTTTAATTACTTCCGTTACTAGATCAACTTGCAAATCGCGATGCAAGTATTATTTCTAATATACCATGGGGCATTTACAATTCCCCGAACGACTTTGTTTTGAAATGTTTGTATTATTTGTACATTCGTTTTCTTTGTACAACCCCATAATTGGATACCATATGTCCAAACAGGTTTTAGAATCTGATTATACAAACTTTAAGTTCAGCTTGCCATTCATTATAAAAGCTGTTTGCTTCTAATTTTGCTTGTGAATCTGTTAAAGTTCACTTTCTCTACTGGTTTCAATGCCAGATTTTTCTTTTTGTATTTTCGGAATATGTACTTACAATTATAGCGCTATCTTTGGCCTTTGGCGCGATCGTTTTTGGTGGAGTTCTTAGAGTGAGAGAACTCCTTCTGGAGCTTTGTTGAAGAAGCAATAAATTGTCCCTCCAGAATCCATGGGACCGACCTCCGAGGAGGGTGGATTTTCCAATTTACCTGCTCTGCCACCTGGGATATTATATTTTCTGTTTTGTTCCTTGCCATATTTTTCTATTACTGAATCAGTTTTACTAGGTAGTTCAGTAGATTCTAAACACAAACCCTCTGCCAGGAGGACCAGGTCATTTATTTTACTTTTTCCCATTTCTGCGAAGTTTTCGTCTCCGCTTTTGTGGATTTTAGTCGCCTCTGACGACAGGCGTCCCTACCTCGGGTATACTCGGGTATATATAAACAAAAAATCAATACTGTATCATGATAGTTACTGCTAGACTATCTTCCTATCTATAAGTCTGAAAGGGTTTAGTACTGATTTGCAACTTCGTACATAAACATATGAACTAACATTTAGTATATCAGAAATCAGTGCTTTTATTAGGTATTGGGGACTGTCCACTTAAGAAGAAACACACTTCCCACCAAGAGACACTTAACTAAGACAACTCTGTCACAGAAGGATTAATACATTAAGTCACTTTCATATTGTAATCATTTCAATAGAAAGATTATATCAAATATATGTATATCCAATATTCATAAGAGAAAGAAACATTTCTTAACCCTTTCGAACCGAAAATGCCCCGAAAGAAATCTGAATTTGCTGTCGAGGAAATATTATTATTATTATTATTAAACTTTATTAACAAATAATAAATTATATGCTAATAACAAATTTACAGCGCTAGCTACCAGGACTATATTGTAGAAAAGAAGAACTATAATTTATTAGTTAATTCTAAAGACGAAAAGATGGAGTTGACTAACTTAATATTGGATTGGGAAGGAATGGAAAGAATTTGGGATAATTGAGAATTGGGAGAGAGACTAAGTAATTTGGCTTGAACGGTGGGGCAATCAAAGATTAGGTGTTGTATGGTGAGTGATTGGTTGGAACTGCAGAGGTGGCATTGTGGGCGGTTGACCTTGCTGAATAGATGTCCATGAGTTAGAAGGGAGTGGCCTAATCGCAGTCGGATAAAGGCCTTGATCATATTTTTTGGAGCATACTTTGGGTAAAGAGCTGGCGTACTGTCAGGGTTAATCAGTTTGTAGTGATGTGTGTATGTTCCCCAGTATTCCTTTTGTTTATTGTCTGCGTAGGCTCGAATATGTTTTTTCATGTCCTTTTTGGTGTATGTCACATGAAGAAAAAGAGGCTCATTAATCGCATTCTTCCCCTTTATTCCCGCGTGCCCAGGAACCCATAGGAGCTTAAAAATTCCATGGTTTTTGATTAAATGGTCCCGGATTGTAACAATGATGGGCGTGTTATTGTTGGTATTCATAATGGCCATCAGGGTGGAGATGCTATCTGTACATATAATTGTTTTTTGCTTTCCTGCAGACGCAATGGCCCGTGAAATAGCAGTAGCTTCTGCTGAGAACACGGAAGCGAAAGCGGGAAGCATTCTCATCAACAACAGCAAATGACACACCGGAAACAGTCTTGGATCCGTCGGTGTATATAAAAGTCCATTTGTTGGATTTATATGATTCCCATAACTCCAGGAACATTTGCTTGTAGACTTCGTGGGAGTGGAATTTTTGTTAAGACAGCTAAAAGTGATAATAATGTCTTCATCGTTTAGTGCCCAAGCTGGCGAAGTTTTGGTGGTGCTTCGAAGACTCGGAGATTCCCATAGAATTGGCGAGTGCTACAGTCTTTTCTATAGTTGAAGGTAGTTTGGATGATTTAGATCTCCCATATAGGTTTGTAGTGGCCTTGTAGATTGCTTTGTTTTGGGATGCAGTGATGTTTAATATCGCCATTGAAGTCATTATCACTACTCTTTGATGGATCGTGGGAAGTCCAGATTCCACGACCATGTTCCTAATCGGAGTGGATCTAAGGGCTTTTAGGCTGGTCCGTATTGCCGCATGGTAGAGTGGTTGAATGAGGTTAAGTGATGATTTTTTTTTTTTATCCATCACAGAGCGCACAGAACACTACGTTCTCTCAGTGCATACTCTCAGTATCGCTTTACACAACAGATGTTTGTTGCGCGACTAAGGATCATCTACCGATTTTGCATCTCATAGATTATTTCATAAACAATAATATTGTTCATTTACAATCAATGAATAAACTCAATTGTTAAATTCAAATCGAGATAAGCTAAGCTCATTAAACGTGCATATGCACCTAGTAATAGGCTCGTTGCTACCATAATTTGTTCTATGGCTTCTATCAAAAAGTAAATTTCTCACCCGAAGAGGTCTTTGGGGAGCATATATATTTATGAGAAAAACTAATTCTGGTGAATTTATCTGATAATTAATAATGTCGCGAATAAACATGATTGAAGTTGCCTTTCGCCTAAAACTCAAGGTTTAAATTCCAATCAATTTGCATCTTTCTTTCATAATTAGGAAGTTCGTCAAACATATTTAATTTACGGATAGCGGACTTCGTGAAATTCTTTTGAACTCTTTCGAATCTAAGTTCTTGAACACCATATGGGGAATCCCAAATGATGGAAGAATATTCTAAATAAGGTCTGACCAACGAGCAGTAGACAGTTTTAAGACTGTGAACATTTCGGAAGTCTTTGCTACTACGTTTAAGAAATCCCAACAAGGAGTTAGACTTAGCTATGGCGTAATCATAATGTAATGAGAAATTCAATTTAGTGTCAAATATGACCCCTAGATCCTTGACTTCATCAACACGAAAAAGTATAAGATCGTTAATAAAGTAATCATGAAAAAGCGGCACTGTAATACGGTGTGCTGTAAAGATCTTACATTTAGAAATATTAAGCTCTAACGCATTATGTTTACACCATTCTGATATCTTATGTATATCCGAATGAAAACGAATACAGTCAGATATATCAGTTATGCGTGCAAATAATTTTAAGTCGTCCGCAAACGTTAAAGCCTCACAAAAATCAAATATTTCATGAATATCATTCAAAAACAAAATGAACAGCAGCGGGTCCAAAGGACTACCTTGGGGAACTCCAGAAGTTACTTCTATTACGCGAGATTAAAACTATCGACCTTTACTAATTGTCTTCTATTACTCAAATAATTAGAAAACCACTTCAGCATTGAAGAGTGGAAACCCAACGATTTAAGCTTAGCTAAAAGTAAAGTGTGATGTACTCTATCAAAGGCTTTCGTAAAATCAGTGTAGAGTACATCAACTTGTAAACGATTTTCAAAACTATCAAATATATAATTAGTTAATAAAGTTAAATTTGTAGTACATGACCGACCGCGAACAAAGCCATGCTGATTACTGGAAATAATTTCTTTAACCGCGAAAAAAAGGTTATCCTTAACAATGCTCTCAAACAATTTTGGGATTGCAGAAAGCTTAGATATAGGTCGATAGTTGTCAACTTTTTGTCTCAAACCGCACTTTCCATAGATGCTGAGCCCGTAGTCGATTTTAGATAGAATTATTGCACGCGTAATGTTAAGTAAGCCTTTTACATGACTAAAACTATTTTTAGAGCTTAAGTATTTAATAATGTTAACTAATTTGTGTTTAAGATAAGTACAATGTTCCTTAAAATTAAACCTCTTATCGAAAATAATACTTAGGATGCTTAGATTATCTACGTTTGTTACAGTAGTATGATTTATATTAATACTAACATTTTTCGTACAACTAGTTTTCCTACATATGTATATGAAGAATTTTACATTTTTCAATAGAAATTTTCGCACCTGAAATTTTACCCCAGGAATTAATGTCAGCTATGAGTGCAGAAAAAATTCTACTCACTGAATTAATGTCTTTACATTTAGAAAAGATTATAAGATCGTCTGCGTAAAGAGAATGGTTGATGTTTCTGTGTTTTAGAACGATTTTGCTTATGTCGTTAAACGTAATAATGAAAATAATTACGAAGAGAGGTGAACCTTGGGGTTTCCATTATGCAGAGGGTAGATGGAGGAATAGCAGCCGTTATACATTACACAGAATTTCCTAGCTGTCAAGAAAGCTGTCTAACATTTTGGGGCCGATGTTCCATTTAACTAATTTGCTGAGTATAATATGTGCCCCAATCCTATCGAAGGCCTTCTCAAAGTCAATAGAAAGGATGGTAACGTGATTTTTACTCCCCAGGTCGATGATATATAGTGATCGATGTGTAATAAAGCATCTAAGGCACATACGCCAGGTCGGAAGGCCGACTGATCGTCATCTATAAGGTTATTAAATTCCAGAAACCAGATAAGTCGTTTTGCAAACAATTTTTTCTAAGATTTTGCTTGTGCAAGGAAGAAGGGATATAGGACGGTACCCGCCTACGTCCATAGTGTTTTTGTTGGGCTTGTGTATTGGAAGGACCGAGGACGTTTTCCAACTTTGTGGGATTATGCCTTGGGTGAACATATGGTTGTATAATGCCAGGAGACGTGCTTTACAACTATTTGGACTATTTTTTAGCATCGTGTAGGTAATTCTATCATGTCCTGGAGTTTTGCCTTTAGTAGTCGAGAATTGGTCATCAAACTCTTTTTTAGTGTTAGGGTGATCATTTTCATTGCTAAGTTTTTTTTGTGTAGAAACTTAAAGGGGTAGTTGGAGTTGTCTGCATAGTTGGACCATGTTTTGGCGAAAAGATCCGCAATTTGGGTAGCGTTGGATACAATTTGGGTGCCCTGTAATCCACTGTAAGTGCCTTTACATCCGACCAAAGTTTTTTGGATGAGGATTGGGGGTTGATGTTTGCGGTAAATTTTTCAAAGGACTCTTTTTTGGCAGATTTTGCAGTGGAACACAGCGTTAGCTTTGCGGTAGGCTATCAAGTTGCTATCGTCGGGGTGTCTTTTGAATTGCTTCCAACAATTTTGATTGGTTGTACGCAGAATTTGTAAGTCGTTGCTCCACCAAGGAACTATGCGTTGCCTTGGTAAACTCGCTGTTCGTGGGGGGATGGCCGAGTTGGCTCCAAAATGGATGGCTCTTTGGATTGTTGCTGCTTCTTTGTTGACGTTACCAGAAAAGGCTCTATGGTTTAAATAGTTATTTATCTGGTTCCGAAACGAGTCCCAATCGGCTCTTTCAGTAATATATTTCGGTAAGAGTTTTTTGTTCAGGCGAGGGGAATCAAAGCTGATTGCACTAATGATGGGAAATGATTGCTCCCATGCAGATCTGAGAGTACTGACCATGTTGTTCTGGTCGCAAGTTGAGGGGATGACAGAGGTAGATCAATATGTGTTAACGTTTTGTGCGTAGAAAAGTGCGTAGGTTTGCCGGTATTTAAAATCATAAATCAATAAAAAGTCCTCTATTGTTTTTTTTCTTTTATTATTAGATGGCGAGCCCCATAGGGGACTCCAGGTGTTGAAATAGCCCGTTAGGAGAATGGGGTTAACAAATGAATTAACCATATTGTGAAGGTCGTTTGCGGTAAAACTTTTTTCGGGGTGGATGTAAAGCGATATAATTATAAGTTTCAATTTCATTAGAATTTCCACCGCAATAAATGAAAAGGGGAAGGAGCCATTGACTTGCCGTATTTGGTGAGGTATTGATTTATGTACCAGTAGACCAGTCCCTTGTTTGGATGAGTTGATCGTGTCAATATTATGGAAATATGATTGGTACCTCTTGAGGGGGAGGGAGGCAGTGGTGTGGGGTAGATGTGTTTCTTGAAGGGAAATTACTAAGGGGGATTTATCATATAATATGATTTGTAGTTCGTGCAAATTGTTGTAGTAGCCTTTAAGGTTCCATTGAAGAACCGTAAGTACTGTTTTGTTAAGGGAGGGAGACTTTTGAACAATATAATCTTGGTTATATTGTGAAAAGTCGTATTTGGGCGGTTTGGTGGTAGATCTGTTCCGATCCCGCCGTCCAGCCGTTGGATCATACGGGCTTGCACAAGAACCCGTACGGTCCAACGACCGGTCGGCGGGTTCGTCGTTTCTTTGGCATAAATTGTTATTAATTGGACTCATCATCATCGATCCGGGGGGAAGATAAGTAATACTGATTGTTTCTTATTAGGGATTGGGTGATGTTAGAGATTGGTGAAGAGTGTAGTTGGGTAGTAGAATTGGTAGACGTAGTTGGGGAATTTGTTGTGGTTGTTGTTTTTAATTGATTGATTTTTGTAGAGACAGAATCGTTAGGAGTGGTTAGCTTGGAAGATTTATCAGAAGAAAGTTGTGTATCGGGGGACGATTTGGGAGAGGGAGGGCGATGATTGACGTTTTTTGAATTGGTTGCTTGAAATGTTTTATTAGTGACTGAAGAGAGAGTTGGATTTAAATTGTTCCGCTCTTTAGGTGCATGACTAATTGTTTGTTTGTTTGTTGAACAGGGTAGTGAAGTATACGTGGAAGATTTACAATTTTGTTTGGCTGTAGGATCACTGCATATTTCGGAGCTGGTAGATGTGGATGTTTGTGTTCCATTTTTTGTGATTGTGGCATATTGAGTGGCAGGGGCAGGGATTGGATTTGCTTCTTTAAATACCTGTTTGGCTTCTGCTAAGTTACATTTCTTTATGATTTTAATTCTCAATATTTCCTTTGCTTGTAAGTAGCGCATGCATTTTTTGGAAGAAGAAGGATGCTATTCAGTACAGTTTGCGCATAGAACTCGTGTACACTCTTTGGGAGAGTTTGGTGGTAGGTTACAGGTCTCACAGGAGGGATAGCCCTTACACCACTTGGCAGTGTGGCCAAGAAGCTGGCAGTTCCGACACCGCATTGGGTTCGGAAAATACTCTTCCACTTTGAGGTTGTACCAACCTACTTGGACTGAGCTGGGGGGTCTGAATCGATCGAAGGTAAGCAACACTAAGCCTGTAGGACGCTGTGTACCATCTACTGATTTTGTGAATTTAAATACACTTGTAACACCTTGCGGGGACATTTCTTCGACAATTTCTTTTTCAAGAACATTAATGAGACAGGGCGCATAGATTGTACCTTTGGATGAGTTAAGATTCTCGTGCAATTTAACTACAATCGGACAAAGATTGGATAACATTTTGTTGGGAAGAAAGATGTTGGCAATTTTCTGCGATTTCACCAAAATAAGCAAATTTCCATCCCGGAGTGGGAATATGGACTCATAGGACGTACTGATGCTATCAATAGCTTTTTTTAGGAGAAAAACGCTGAATGATGAAAGGGGTTTATCTTCGTTTGCTGAGGCGAAAATTATGAATCGGGGATTTTTGGAGTTGTTTCTGGAAAAACTTTTCTATATCACATGCAGTGCAATTAATTTTTTTTCGTTTTTTATTATTGGGCTCCGCAGGTGGGTCTTCACTAAGCTCACTGAAGCGGTTGCCCGAAAGCACACGTGGCCCGGAGACCATAGCACATGGGATGATTAGCACTTGTTTTGATTGTACCACTCACTTATCGAACAAAAGAGAAAGGAAAAATTAAAGGGTGACGGCTAGCGAAGTAGCGGGGAACGCACCAACGGGAAAACAAGAGCGTGTAGAAAGAAAAGGGGAATAACGATCTAATCAGCTCGGCGGATAGTCGGTGACTGAATGAGAGGAAATATTAAATGTAAGGGAAAAATACAATTTTTCATCGTTCGTTTTTATTTTTTTTACTTGCACTATACCTATAGGGTAAGTATTGATTTTGTGAAAAATTTCGAACTCGAGATTTTAATCAAACTTGATGTTACTATGATGGAGAAGTCCAAAAAAGTGGGTCCGCCAATTCCGTCTGTCTGTCTGTATATTCGACTGCAGCCTAAATGGCTGGACGGATTTTCTTCAAACTTCATATCTGAGGTCTGTGGGATGATCCCTAGAGGCAAAATTGGAATTTTCATTCTAACCTAAAAATGAAGTGTACTTTTCTTAAGGCCGATTTTACTAAAAATGAGTTTTCTCGAAAACGGCTCTAACGATTTCGATAAAATTTCATATGTGAGTTAGTTTGGGCACATCCTATTAGATGGCATACCACGTTTTGCGCGAAAAACGCGAAAATGCGTATAACTGTAATTTTAAAAATTGACTGTTTCTCAGCTATTTCTTTAGTGATTGGGCTTAAAATTAATATCTAAGGTTGGTATGATAAATGCAAAGATATGACGTACCAAAATGTTAAAACTGCCAAGCCCACTTTTCAAAAATTTAACTTTTTAAAAAATTTTACTAGAAATCGAAAAATTTGTTAAAACAAAATTAATAGGCCTTGAAGTTCTCTATAATTCACCTGAACACCATATACGGCCACGCCCATTTTTTGAGAGCATTTTTACAAAAGAGCAATTTTGTGAAATATCCAAGATACGTAGCATCAGTTCAATGTTATCAATTCCATCGAAAATGCAAAATGCCACGCCCACTTTATTAGGCTTTATGTGTAAGAAAAACAAGACTTGAATTACAGTTCTTATAAGATTGTAAACTAATTGCAATAACGTGCAAGTTCGTTCACTTTATTTCACTAGGGGCGCTGTAATCGCTTGGGATATATGATCCCAACACACGAAACTACTGCGATATATTGTCCCAAAAAATCAAAATGCACAAAAATAACAATTAATATTAATTTTTTAGTATCAATATAAGTCAATATTTATTTATAATAAATTAATTGTTATTAAAATCTACAAAAAAGTGTAAAACTTACATCAAGTTATAGCCAAAAAACAATGAATTTACACACCAATTATGGAGACACGTGCTTTTAAATCACAATTACCAAGAATTGACGTTTGAAAACACCGCATAGGTAACGGGATATTAAAGTTTCAGTCAAAAACACCGAAAAAAAGCCAACTGCAAGTAATTTCTTTACTAAATTGTCCCGGTAGGATTTTTCAATTTTTTTTGGGATGTATTTTCCCAATCGGTTCGAAAGGGTTAAGAGTTCAAATAATTTTTTAATAAATATGTACATATGTACATGTATGTATATGTAGACACATAATATACTTTCGCAACAAACAACGAAGTACTTGTGTAGGAACCTAAAATACATTCCCATCATGGCACACCGACACCGTACTCATATTGTGTACCATCAAACACAGCCTGATAAAATATTTTTTAATTAAAAACTGAATTTACCTTAAAAAAGAGTCATACGAATTGCAGTAGTTCTCAATAACTATAGGATGAATGTTTTTTTTTCTTCTTTATCGGCTACATAGAATGTCCCTTTCACCCTTTCGGTACTTCTTTTTTGTTTTAAAGGTAAAAAAATATGTTTTTTATAGCATATGTTAAACAAAATAGAAAAACAGAAAAACATTTTTTGTTGAGTATTGATTTTAAAGTTGTTTTTGAGAATGTTGCCATATTATGTGAGGTGGTAACAAAATAAATGAACGCCTATTTTATATTTTTTTTATTATGTTCCTGTTATTTATCTACAAATTTGATCCAGTAATCTTAAATGTTATCTAAATAAAAAATAAATAAATCATAATAAAGAAGCCTTCTAACAAAAAAAAAACTCGTTCAACTACAGGATTTTCTTGCACAAGATCTAAAAGCACACTGACGGCAAGCAGAAAGCAATTTTTTGCCTCATATACTAAAATAGAATATTAGATATCGCAAGGAAATAAAAATAAAACGAAAACCCGAAAAAATACTCACGGGAAGAAAATGTTCGTTACAAGTATCTGTGTATGGAATCAAAATATCGAAAGTGTTAACACTTTACCGATTTTTTTTTAATAATACAGTAGACGCCCGATATAGTGAACTAATCCGGGCCTGTTCACTGTTTGTTTATTGTAGCGAGCGTGGAAAATTTCATCAAAATGTGAATGTTTTTTCATACATTATCAAAGGTAAAACTCGAGCGCTCACTGTATGTATTGAAAATATTATGTGAAAATCTTTGTTTAGACTAATTTTATCAATTGTCAAACCGTAATATCTCGGAAAATAAGGAGAATTCCAAAATTCTGGTCGATACATATATTAATACATATATTAATATTATAACACGAAACCCGAGATTTGAAGTTTGAAGCAAATCCGTACAGCCGTTTAGGGTGCAATCGAATATATGTATGTATATACAGACAGACATTCAGAGAGACGGGATTGGCGGACCCACTTTTTTGAACTTCTCAATCATAGTTTTTTTTTCACGAAACCAATACATACGTATGTACTTGTCCTATAGGTACATACATATATGTACATATATATGTATGTACATACATACATATGTAGGTGCAAGTAAAAATGCGGTAGTGTCGATATCCTCATTAGATTAATATACAATCATAGAAGTCGGTTTCAAAACTATTAACAAAAAATATACCTTCATGTCCACATACATAAATAAACTAAAAAATATTTTTATTTAAAGTTTGTATTGTAACACTTAGTTCTTTTGTTTATCTTTCAAGAAAACTCAAAACGAATCTCGTGCTCCGAAACCTCCAAAACCACCAGAGAAACCAATTCTACCTTATATGCGGTATTCAAAGAAAATATGGGACACAGTGAAGTCATCAAATCCTGATCTTAAATTGTGGGAACTTGGCAAAAAAATTGGAGTAATGTGGAAAAATGCGACCGAATCAGAAAAACAGGAGTTTATTGACGAATATGAAGCTGAAAAGGTAATTTTGAAATTGTTTCATGTTTACATTTTACAATATATGTACATACGTATGTACATACATATATCATATACATACATATATACATATGTATGCACATGTTTATACACTATCCTAAGGGTATATTAAGTTTGATACAAACTTTGTAACAGAGAGAAATAATCGAGATAGGCTTTATAAAGTATAAGTATGTACGTATACTTTGTACATACATACATATGTATGTATATTATTGATACTGTATAATTCTGATCAGTATCAATAGCGAAAATGATGGAGCCATATCCGTCCGTATCTCACCACTACTATTTGGGCCTTAAACTTTGAGCTAGGAGAATAAAATTTTATATTTTGACGTTTGAAAAGGAGAAACAGTACAAGCGCAAACATCAGAAATCATTGAACAAAGAGATATTAAACTTCCCCACTTTCCAGGTGCCTACAAACTATTTCACGCATATTGTTACATTTTCACGCACATTTGTTAGAAATCCTTCTATTCACCCCTAAACACAACAACAATGGGTCAATTTCACAACAACGAGTGAATATGACGGGCGATGACAACCGAATTATGAATTCATGGAAGGAGCGGGAAAGTATTTTGGGGCTGTTCGTTAGATTTAAAAAAATATTTAAATTCGAATTCTCCGTTAAAAAACAAAAAGAATTTGAATTTCATCGGTTGACCGATAATATAAAAACCAAAAACTATGTTTTAAGATTCTTTCTTGATTAAATCTTCTAAAATCGTAAAAAAACAAAAACATTTAGCAAATTGGGAACCGATTGAAACAAATTTTAAGATATTAAAAGGAGTAGAAAGTGATTTAAATTTTTATAAATATGTACATGATTCAGTATTTCAAATTATCACAAATAACTTTTGTCAAAAGTTTTGGATAAATTGTGATACTATCTTCATTAAAATTGTAACAATTGGATGAATACAATTGGATTAAACACTGATTTTCATGTAATTAGAAAAATGTTTCCAAAAATATTTAATGGCACAAAAAAGGTCTCAGATAAAGTAGGAAAACAGTAGTACGACTTGTTGTTAGTGTAAATTCTGTTTATAACAAGTTCATGTTTCGGCTTTATTTCCGGCTTCGATAATATTTTATTAAAATTCGGTTGATTTTACAAATTATTTATTTATTTCCTAGGTTGCCGATAAAATATGTTAACTCACCATTAGAATGAATTTAAGCATTATTTTTTGGAAATTGTATCCAATTCTCAAGAAATCGTGTGAATTGCATAAGTAAAATTTGTTTTTTGTACTTTGTTAGACAATTAGAAGCTTATTTTCCATTTGTAACTACTTAATTTTCCTTTATATAATGTATTTTCTAATATCAAGAGCGTAATCATAGTATTGTTCACAGACTTTATTTAACTTTTTTAGAGAACATTTGTCAGCAAATGTACTGGGGTTAAAATAGTTTAAATAAAATCATAAGCAAGTCTTCTTATGAGTTACTTATAAAAAAATTAAATTAAGCAATACCTATGTACATGTGCATACATATATACACATATTGAACATAAACTAGAATTCTGCATAACGTGTGCCTTGAAGTGAACACTGGATCAGAACCAGTCCAAACAAATTTCTAAGCGTAAACCTTAACAAAAACATTACCATCACTTACATCAACGAGCTAAATTCGAGCGTTTTGCAATTGTGCTACTTTTGTCAAATACAGCGGACGTCCAATATAACGAATACCCGATATAGCGAATTTGCGATATAACGAACGCTTTTTAGATTTACATTAACATCTCTAAATAGCGAACAATGCTCACAATTTGCTATCCGATATAACGAACGCATAAATGAATTGGCAAAACATGTGTTCTTGTTGCCATTGTGATTTTTGCAACTTTTTTTTTTGTCAACACGGAAGTTTATTCTCGTATGTGTGTGGCCCAAAGAGCTAGCTGTTTCAAGTTTTAATTCTCTTTCTCTTTTAGTCGTCGCCTACTGTTTGAATTCTTTCGCACATATTCACAGACACGAGCGTAAAATTCCGCTAGCAGTTAAGAAGTGTTTTTTGTTGTTTATTATTAAAAAGTGCGTGTTAGTTGGGCTTTACAATTAAAATCTCAACTTGAAGTGAGACAAAGTCATATAAGCGATTTTTTTTCTTCAAATTAATTTTTGAAATTTGTGTACAATAATGGCAGGATCATTCAATTTAATATAACCAATAAAAAACGTATTCATAAATACATTTATTTAATTTTTTTTTAATAAAAAATCCATCGATATAACGAACGCTCTCGATATAGAGAATGACCTCGAACATTATATCATTCGTTATATTGGACGTCCACTGTACTAATAAATCATCTACCTTTTCCCTTTAGCGGAGCTACCAAAATTTAATATACATACGTACATATGTTTTCCTAAAGTTTCTAACTCGAGATGAAACTTATACATATTTTCATTTATGTATTAAACGAGAATGAAATGACCGACATTTAACGATGTGTATTAACAGAACACATTTATCTATTTCGTAATATAGATATATTTCCATTAAATCAAAATTAGCTGAAAAATAAAATCAGTTTGACTTAAAAATAATTTCTTATTTTTATTTTATTTATTTTCAATCTACGATATATTTGAGTACATCAACAGATTAGATTTCATTAATAAATGATTTCGTATTCACAATAATACTTCAAAGTAATTCACAAAATAATAGAAATTAATGAAAATGTTGCAAAAAAATTAATTGTAAGTTAGTTCTAAACATTTCTCTAGATAAATATATATCGATATGTTCATATAAAGAATTAAATAAACTGCTTGTTCATAGCAAAGTGTCTAAGTGCGAATCGAAGAAAGCATTTTTGAACTCTTTCAATTCGTCTAACGCTGTTGACATTGATTGGATTCCACACTATTGAGCAATATTCCAAAATCGGACGCACTAAACAACAAAAAAGGGATTTAATTGTATAAGGATCTCTAAAATCTGAAGAGTATCTCTTTACAAAACCTAAGATTGAGTACGCTTTGGAAACAATCGCATTAATGTGTAGGTCAAATGCGAGTTTAGAATCGAAAATGACACCTAAGTCTTTAATATCATGGACTCTAATTAAAGTTTCGTTGCCGATTTTATAGTTTCCAAGGACCGGATGTAAACTTCGATGTAAACTTAAAGAAGTGATGGCACACTTCTTCAAGTTTAACTCCATGTCGTTTACTTTGCACCAGGTCTGGAAATCATCTAAATCCTTTTGAAACTCTATACAATCCTGCATTGATGACACTGTTTTGTAAATTTTCACATCATCTGCATACATAAGACAATGACGGTTTTTTTAAAATGTTAGGTAAGTCATTTACAAAAAGTAAAAATAAAGAAGGTCCTAAATGACTACCCTCAGGTACACCGGAAGAAACAGTAATTTCCTTTGAAACGTCCATACAAACGTCTGTTTACGTCCATACAAATAAGCAGAAAACCATTTAAGAATAGTTCCATCAAAGCCATATAATTTTAATTTCAAAAGCAAGATGTTTAGATTTATACGACTGAATGCTTTGACAAAGTCAGTATAAACAACATCAACTTGGCCGTGCTTTTCTTGAGTTGAAATGCAAAAATTGGTAAATTCAACCAGATTGGTGGCAGTAGATCAACCACCAAAAAAACCGTTTGATATGTGATTTTTGATAACAGTTTAGGAATAGTACATATCTTACTTATCGCTCTGTAATTAGTAATCAGATCTTTTTTACCCGATTTATAAATTGGGTTAACACGAGACAATTTCCATTCACTTAAGAACTCCCCTGTGGACAGAGACTGGTTAAATAGTAATTGAAGAGGAAAGCTTAAGGACGCTGCGCAAGATTTGAGAACTAAAGGATAAATTCCATTCAGATCACAAATGGAGCTAGGTTCCAGCTGAAAAAGCGCTTCCATAACTTCATTAATGTCACACTCTAAAGAGCAACAGTCTGTGATCATCGGTAGTGAATCAAACAATGAATGGTACCCAGTTTGAGCATTTGAAGAACTATAAACTTTTTGGAAATGCTCAGCAAACATTTCAACAATGACTTGTGGGTCAGTTGACGACTGATTTTCGTATTGCATCATTGAAGGGAAACCAACACTGTTACGTTTCAAATTTACATAGTTCGTTTAGGATTACTTTTTAGATTCGCTTCAAGATAATGTACATACGATTTGGCAAGAAATTTCGATAGAAATATAAATTCCTTTCTAAGACGACAGAAATTTGAATATTCATTTACACCATTAGTCTGTTTAAACAGCTTATGAGCTTTAGATTTAGCATTCTTTAATTTTTTTAGGTGATAGTTGTACCAAGGAGGGTGAGAATTTATTTTCTTTTTTACACGAGGTATAAATTCATCCATAGCCTCTTTAAAAACGCTCAAAAAATTATTAAAATTATCACGTAATGAGTCCCGGTTTAATTTGCAATGCCAATCAATAGATAAAAAGTAATTATTTAAAAGGTTTAAGTTATTAGAATTGAATTTAAGACAACATTTTCTTAAGTTGTGAAATATTTCGTAATTTTCAAATATAATATCCTTGATTTCAATTTCAATTGCTTTATGAAAAATATAATTTCTTAATAAAGGCGTACACTCTGTAATTTTAGCATTTATATTTCCGTTAATGAAAACTAGATCTAATAATCGATTTATACATACATTATGCACATAATTGACTTGAATAAGTCCAAGAGAAAAAAGTGAATCTAATAAAATAATTTCTTTTTCTGAAGAAAGTGATACTGGCAATACCCTGTCATCGTTGGTCATTTGAATCCACTTAATGTCCCCCAGATTGAAGTCTCCAAGCACACATACGTGCATTTTGCTATTGTCGGTGGTTGAAAGCACATTCTCAATGTTTGACATATGTTGAATGTAAACTGCAGCAGGGGACCTCGGTGGCATATAACAGAGAAATATGAGCAAACCTCCACCACATACATCAGGAACACGAACACAAATGAACGCATGTGCAGCAAAAGTCCGACGGACCGCCAGTATTACATCTCCACCACGCTTCTTGTTGATGTTGAAACGATCGAGACGAAAGATGGTAAAAGCTCCAACATGAAAAAGCTCTTCATTAGCAATGTGATCGTGGAGCCAAGTCTCAGTAAAAGCATACAAGTCGTAGTCGTGTGCATCGGTGATGATTTGTAATTCACTGAGCTTCGAACCAATGCCTCCCATGTTCTGGTAATACATTTAAGAAAAACAGTCGTTTTGATGTTATTCAATTCGAAAAACAATCAATAATTATTTTAAATTGAATTTTTGAATTTAATTTTCTCGTTTCGCATTGATTTTCCAGTATTCTTTCCAATGCACAATATTTCTAGTAAATTTTAGTTGAATGCTTCCGTTTTATGCGAACATATCCGCTGGCGTACTTACTCCACCACTAGGGATTGTCGTTGCCAATGACTGACAATAAGACTTTTTGGCAGAAAGTCATTAAAATTGATTGTTTCACCATAGCTTATGATGGGATACATTCAGCCAAAAATATTTTTCAGTGCTGACATCTATTGATTATAGTTTATACATGCACCAAAGGTTGTTGCCGATGCTCACACGTATTCACAGACGCGGAGCAAATTACAACAAAAGCAATGTAAACAAATGGGTTTTGAAAGGAAGGAGGGGTAAAGGTTTTATCTCTTTACTCAATGATTTCTGGCAAACATTTTTGAAATCCGCCTACTGCCACGTCCACAAAACTTCAAATGTTTACTTGAAATCGAAGAAAATTATAAAGGCCATATGTATCGGTATTTATGTTATATAAATTTAGCATCTACATATGTATACCTACAGGGCAAGTATTGGTTTCGTGAAACTTAAGATTTTAATCACACTTGACATTACTATGATAGTGAAATCTAAAAAAGTGGGTTCGCCAATTCCATCTGTCTGGATGTCTGTTGTCTGTATATTCGACTGCAGACTAAACGGCTGAACGGATTTGCTTCAACATAGTTGGGGTCTGTGTGATGATCGCTGAGGCGAAACTAGTGTTTTAATTCTAACCTCAATATCAAGGGTACTTCAGTCGATTTCTCGAAAATTAATAAATTTTCATATCGTCGACTTGATGCCAAAACCGCGAATGTGCATAATTTTGAGAGAACACATTTCTAATGTTTAAAGGCTTAATATAAATCGACTAAGAATTTTTTGTGGATTATGTTGACATATTTCAATAGGTTGTAAGTTTAATTGTTTATGTTTGTACAAGTTTAAAAAAAAAAGGTCTATTAGTTTGTTTTATTTTTTAAAATGAGCACTATTTGAAAAATAGTTGTAAGTTTAATTGTTTATGTTTGTACAAGTTTAAAAAAAAATGGTCTATTAGTTTGTTTTATTTTTTAAAACTATTTGAAAAGTGCACATTCGTGATTTTGGCATACGACCGACGATATGTGAGTGGGTTTGGACATATGCTATTACATATAATATGGCATACCGCATTTTCGCGAAAAATGTATACAGTGACGGACAAAATAATAGGACCACCGAGTATCGATTTAAATTTGATTGAAAACTCAGATATTTAATAATTTTTGAAACAATTTTTTTCATTTTATTATTTATTTATTTATTTGTTATCATCATCAAAGTTCAAGACTTTCTTAGACAAAGGTAATATACAAGCACAATGAATATTATAGAAATTACAATAAGAAAAAAAAACAAGAAATTTAATAATTAAGCAGTAAAATAAATTGATAAAGAAAAAAAAAACCAAATTATAGACATACAAATTATGACTGGGAAATAACTTCAAGTAATTTCTTTTTTATAACATCAACCGACGAGTTAAAATCAATTAAATGGGCATTTGCATTATAAATTGTCATGTAACCGTTTATAGAAGATGAATGGCCGTAATTGGTTCGTGAGTGAGATATTTTGAAAAATCTTTGATTCCGTAAACCACTAGTTGGAATATTAATATTTAGTAGACTTAGGATTTCAGGGGAATCAATATCTCCAATAAGTAACCTATGAAGTAAAATAGCTCTGGCCACCGTTCTTCTAACTTCAAGAGATTCTAAGCTTATCAGTTTAAGTCTGGATTGGTAGGCGGGTAAGCGGTTGGCGTCAACCCAAGGAAGTCCTCTAAGGGTAAATCTCAAAAACCTCTTTTGGATGGCTTCAATTTTGGAAATATGAATTGCGTAGTAGGGATACCAGACAATTGACGCATATTCCAAAATAGATCTAACAAAAGATACAGTGTTGGCCAAAATTGTATTTATTTTAGAATCGTTGTATTAAACTTAATATTTTGTTTCGAAACCATTATTTTTGATCACCGCTGCACACCTCCTAGGCATACTCAGCAAAAGATTTGAAATTATGGAACCAGGGATATTATCCCATACCTCCTTGACCTGAACGAATAGGTCCTCCCTGTTTCGACACTTATCCCGAATTATTTTCCGATCTACGATATCCCATAGGTTTTCAATGGGATTGAGAGCCGGAGACTGCCCCCTATTCCATAACTCAACATTTCTATCTTGTTTTTACAACTTTTGAGGTATGTTTTGGATCATTATCCTGTTGAAAGATCCATTTCAAAGGCAACTCCTCGTCGGCATGTGGCAGGATAACGTCTTCCAGGATGTTTTTGTATACGAATCGGTCCATAATTCCATCGATTTTATGAACCGACCGAATTCCATGTCCAGAGAAGCATCCCCAAAGCATGATGCTCCGTCCTCCTCGTTTGACCGTACCCATCGAATATCGAGGATTAAGTGCTTCATTGATGTGTTGGCGAACACGTCTAAGTCCATCCGATCCGTTAATATTGAATTTCGATTCATCGGAAAATAGAACTGTCTTCCATTTAGATACTGTCCAATTGATTTGGTCATTTGGAAGTTTTAATATAGTCTTTCTGTTTTGACAGAAATAAAAGGCTTCTTTACGACCATGAAAGATGGAAGACCACCGTCAACTGCTCTTCGATGAATCGTTCTGGTGCTCGCATTCATGCTCAATTCGTTTTTCAGTTCCCTAGATGACATGAATAGATTGCTCTTAATCTTCCTTATCAGATATTTATCTTCCCGGTGCGTCTTTTCTTTTGGCCTGCCACCTCGGTAAATCGGTTTGACGGTATATTTGGCCTTATAATATTTAATTAAACGACAAATCACTGATTTATGAATTGGATATTTTTCAGATAGTTTTGCTTGTAAAATTCCATTTTCGTTTTCACAAATAATTTTTTTTATCTCATCGAAGTATTTATTATTTCTTGACATTTTATATAAAAAAAATTAGAGCAATTTTTTATTTCCTATAATATAATTATTCAATTTATTTTTCTTTGTTTGTTTATAGCCAGTGTTTGTTTAGCTGTAAACACTCAAAACAATAGTTACTTTTTATTTTTCGTAACAGAAAACTGTTTTTAGAAGGAAGAAACAAATAAGTTGCTTTAGTTTTGGCCAGCCGAAAATTGACGTAAAATTAGTTTTGTACTTTTATTTTTTTTAATTTACTCATAAGACTGTTCATTGATTTTATTTACTAATCTCTAATATTCAGAGATATCGGGAGTAAATAAATATTAAAATTTTCTGCCTAATAACACTAGTTAAATCTTAAAATAAGTTTTAGGTATATTAGTTGCTTTAGTTTTGGCCAACACTGTACATATAGCATTTTTATGACATATGGATCAGAAAATTCACAGGCATAACGCCTTATGATTCCCCATGCCCTATTAGCCTTATTCGAAATATATTCAATGTGGCTAATATATGATAATTTTGTGTCAAGAAAAACACCCAAATCTTTTATTGTAGAGACACGAGGAATGACTTTATTATCAAGGACATAATTGTATATAAGAATTGATTTGCGACGTGAGAAGGATATGACAGAGCATTTATTAACATTTAAAGACAAGTAGTTTTTTGAACACCATAGACAAAGTTTTTGCATATTTGTATTAAGCATTTCAAAGCTTTGAATGTCTTTGCCAGATGCAAATATTTTAAAGTCATCCGCAAACATTAAAATATTACAATTAGGTAGAAATTTAACAATATCGTTAACAAACAAAATAAACAGGAGAGGACCAATGTGACTTCCTTGCGAAACGCCAGAAGTTACATTAATTTTATTTGAAAATGTATTTATAAAATTTACAAATTGGTATCTATTACACAGATAAGAAGATAACCAATGTAAAAAGGAAGCTGGAAAACCTAATCGCTTAAGCTTGAATAGTAATAAGCTATGATTTACACGGTCAAATGCTTTACTAAAATCTGTGTAGATGGCATCAACTTGATTACCTTTACTTATATCCGAAGCAATGAAATTAGTAAAAAGTATTAGGTTTGTTACAGTCGAACGCTGTTTCACAAAACCATGCTGATTGTTATAAATTAGGGAATTACAAAAAAAGCTTAATCGTTCAGTTACCAATTTATCAAATAATTTAGGAATTGCAGATTGTTTGCATATACCTCGGTAGTTTTCAATTTTGTTTCTCCTACCGGACTTAAAGATGGGTATTATAAATGAATTTTTCCATATTGATGGAAATATTGACGTTTTTAAAGATAAATTAAAAATGTAACATACAATTTTGTGTAATGGACGAGCACATTTTTTTAGAAAGGTTGGGGGCAAACCGTCAGGGCCGGAAGAAAAATTTGATTCTAACTCCAATAGAGACCCTAACGTACTATCTTCAGTAATTTCAACGTTGTTGAAAATAGGATTGCACGATTCCGGAATGTAGCAGAAGAAATTCTCGTCAATGTTAGAATCACTGTTTGAATATACAGATTGGAAAAAACTACGAAAGTTATTACAAATGGTTTTTGAGGAGTCTGAGGAATGACCATTGTTGGAAAGTGTGGATGGGTAACCATCACATTTATTTTTTGTGTTAATGAAGTTCCATAATTGATTCGGCTTAGATCTAATATTATTTTCAATGTTTTTGATATATATAAGGTAAGCATGACACAGAGCTAATTTAAATTCGGATTTAAGTTTTATGTACGACGTGTAGTCCTCATATAATAAACTATTACGCCATCTTCTATAAGCTCTATTCTTTTGGGTTTTTAAGAAACAAGTAATTTCATTATCCCAGGGACAAGAGTTGACCGAAGAGTTACGTACGCGGACTACAGGAACATATTTAAAGATAATTTCCTTGATAACCCGATAAAATTCGGAGCATAAAGCATTAATTTCTAGCGAATAAAAGTGTTGCCAGTCATAGTTCTCAAGTTGATCACAAATATAAGCATAATCAGCTTTTTTAAAATTAAATTTAAAAGAATCATGAAGGTAAGGCTTATTAGTATACAAATTTTACATAAAGATTGTTTACATAAAGATCAAAAATTATTCATACAAAAAACAAATTAGTTAAAAGAAAGTTATACAAAGGCGACAAAACAATAGGACCACTATACAAAATCTTAGGAATCCTATATTAATTTGTTGTTTTCTTCAAAAAAAAAAACTTAATAATTCGTGGAATACTCTTTATTTTTTATCACTCCACGCACTCTTCTTGGCAACATTAATTGGATTATGGATTCAGCTGATAAATGCCTAATACCATTTAATGTTACTACTCCGGTTGAAGCTTTCGTAATTGATTTTTTCAGTTACTATGACCTAATCCAAGTAAATTATCATCGTAATCACCTTAATCGTTTACTTGAACTAATATTTGTTGATAGGGAATTTAACATTTGTGTCGACGTATCACAGAATCACAAACGAATTTTTAAGACGAGTAAAAAGAAAGAGTGAAATTATTTTGTTAATCAAGAAAAGGAAACTCGAATATCTAGAACATATAATGAGGAACAACAAATACCAGTTTCTACAACTAATCCTACAAGAGAAGATCGAAGTAAGAAAAAGTGTCGGTAGACAGAGATCGACATGGTGGTCAAACTTAAGAGAATGGCTCACGGAGAGTGGTGACAAGAGGTTGGCCGTTAATTAAATTTTTAAATGAAGGATAAAATATTTACGAAAATAAAAATATAAGGCAGAATAAAAGTCAACATTTTTTTAAATAATAATTAGGTATTACCATTGTATATAAATCTAATAGTAGTATCACTTGAGGATATCGACACTAGCGCCTCTAACAAGCAAGGCAACTTTTTTCTCATTCGCTCCCAACTATTTATTTGCTCTTACAGTCGCAGATATCAAGTAAGAAGAGAAGAAAGAGAAAAAAAAGAGAACCAAAAAAGGTGGAAAGCGAAAATACAGAAAAAAAATAGATGATCGTTATGTGTCCTGTGAAGTTTCTGCCGAGGTGGACTGCGTTCAACTTTGTTTGTAGATACACATACATATATACTTATATAGGTATGCTTTTCATTATCATGATTCTGGCGGTTAAGGGTTGGTCACCACCATTGCATAACAAATCAGACAGATAAATTTGTTTGACTGGCAAATAGGTGTAAGAAAGATCATTTCTTCTTTCCCATTCTTACATATGTATGTATGTATGTGTAGCTTTAACCTGTAATCTGTTTCGGTGTCAGACTTTGGGTAGATTTAAACTCCTTAAGAGCATAACAGGTGCGCCTTCAATATTTGTTTGTGTGAAGGAATACCCAGGGGTAATGTACCACTTCTTCCATATCTGTATAGAGTTGTTGCGTAATGTGTGTCCTGAAGTTTTCTGCCATATGTTATACGTACTGTGCGCAGCTTTGACTTACTCTGGACATATGTATATACATATGTACACGTGTATATGTATGTATGGATGTATATTTATAATTTTCCTTTTCTTGGTTTTGGGGGTTAAGGATTGGTCACAGCATTGCCTAACATAAAATCAAAAAATAATTTGCCAGAAGAGAAACAAAAAACATATAGCATTGCTTGACTGGCAATTACCAATTTGTACGTTGTAAGAAAGTTAATTTTTAATTCAATATTTAGAGCAGTGAATATACATATACATACATATGTAGGTACATTATATACATATGTATATGTTCCTTTTAAATTTTATATGTAAATAAATAAGCAAAGGTTTTATAAGTGTGGCTACCCGATGTTTATACACAGATTGCAATAACGTTAAGAAATCGTTTTCTTTGTCATTTTTCCACATTCCAAATGACCAGCGAAGAGAAATTTGGTTAAAGCATTCTCAGAAAACAACTTTAAAAAAAAAAGCATTTTTTTGCAAAAAACATTTTTACTTGAAAGATGTAATAATAAAGGCAACTCGAAAATGCCTTACTAAAAATGCAGTTCCCAAATTATGCATAACGGTGTGCAAATGCAGTGACGTTGTAATTGACGATACGTCCTTTAGAATTATGAATTCGGGGGCAAGCAAAGTTGGAAAGAAAAGAACTATTTTTGAAGTTTCAACTGCAGTTAAAGAGGTTCAAAATGATTCGCTTCCATTAACAGTAAATAAAAGTATAGTTTATGAAATTGTTATATCTATGTACATACATACATGCATACATACGTATGTATTAAATGTATATTATATCCCTTTGAATGCATGTGCAATAATAGAATTTATAAAGTTGTGATAGAGGAATAGGCCTACTGGGGACACTTCAAACAAAAAACGCATCTAGTATTTTACTCCACTGGGTGATGTGGAAAGAATACAAGAATATATGTGCGTACATACATACATATGTAAATACTTATGTACATATGGAACTACATTTCTAGGTATAAATAGTCACATATGTATAACTATATGTAGTTAGGGACAATAAAAAAATAATTAAGCATAATCCGTATTGGTAACCGTTTTACTCCATTACTCCAAAAATAAAAAAAAAGGTTGTTTTCATCAATTTGTCCTTGCAATCCAATGTTTGTAATTAAATACAATAAATCTGTTGTTGTGGTACAAAACATTAGAATACGTACTAAATATTTACATTTATTAATACATACACATCCATATGTATTAACAAGAAGAAAAGCATTTGCATTAACATTGAAATCTACAATATTGCAACGTCGCTAATTCCCGCATAGAAATAATAAAATGTGGCAACGTTTGAGTGTGTGTGCAATTGTGTATATTGCAGAAAAATAACTTCATTCATAATTAAGGTAAACACCAAAAAATACAAAAACAAAACACGAAAGCAAAACATAATCCTCCCGTCTCGTCCATCACGATGGTATTAAACCACAAGAACATGTACATATTTGGATGTATGTACATGATCAAAAAGAGAGTCAGTTTTTTTTATATTCCTTGCCGTTTTTCCTTTTGTTCTCTCGTTTATCCATTTTTTCGCTCAAAACTCTCTTTCAGTGTGTAAGAGAAACCACTTTGCTTTGCGCCCTCTGTCTAGCAAGGTAAGTAAGAAAAAATTTCGTCAAGTGATAATACTATTAGATTTATATATGTACAATGGTATTACCCTGCAGGACATGGCTATCCCTGGAAACGACTAGAAAGTTGCAATACTTTGTATGAAAAGCTAAAAAAACAATTTTGGAATTTGGTTAAATACGTTGGAAGGGTTGCATTTCTGTGTGCATTTTTGTCACATTGCGGATTCAGTGCCACAATTTTGTTTAAACCTATTCACATTGACATTCGATTTGCGAGTTGAAGAGTTAGCACATTGGCTACAGCAAGGCGAACCTCTTTCATAGTTATTTTAAATGAAAATCTTTGGGTGTGCAGTATGTAGAAGATTACCGCTCTGGGGTCTAAGAACCACAAAAAATGCGATACCTGCATTCAATATTTAATAAATGATTCCACCTCATCATCGTCGTCATTACCATATTCGGGAACGGACCCGTAGTCGCTTGAAATTTCGGCCAGCAATTCATTGAATCTTTATTCATAGCTTCTAACTCGCGAATATTCAATTTTTGTTTTGAATTTGGGGACGACAAATTCCTAGTGGTTACCTCTCATAACCACACAATATTTTAGTTTATTTGAGTGAAACAACGCCAATAAATAATTTGTTTATTCGTCTGGATCATATATGTACATACATACATACATATGCATGTACGACAATAGCAATTTGTGGATGTTGCGTCATTGTTATGTACTGGAAATATTTTTTTTAATAATATTATATCGCGTTTTCTTAGGATGTAAATTGGCTAGGTATAACAAAATAACTAGTAGGAAACTGTATACTCGATTTTCAAAGTATGGTTACGTCTGGTAACCACTACGGCGGAAAGTGTCAAGAGAGAAAATAAAATTTTTAATTGACAAAAAAGTATTATAATTGCAATTAATATGTTGTGGGTAGCAATGATTTAATTTAAATTCATTTTGGTAAAAAATTATTCTAAAAACAAACAATATCTACCTGTATCTGCTTATATTACACAAGCCATTGTTAGACTTTTAATCAATAACTACTTCAATTACAGGTAGAATACGAGAAGTCTCTGAAAGCATATCACAATTCACCCGCATATTTGGCTTTCATTGCTGCTAAAAACAAAACAAAGTCTGGTAAGTCGTTTGTATTCCCTTTATAAATTAAAATAAATCAGTGAAATAAAATAAATACCAGTCACCGACTATTCTCCGAGCCGATAAGATCGTTCTCTTTTGTGTTCTAATCGCTCTCTCTTAATCGTCGGTGAAATCCAGCTACTTCGATAGCAAAAACGTTTCTTTCTTTCTTCCTTTCTCCGAGTTTGAGTGTATAAAAAAAAAAAAAAAAAGAACAAGTGAAAAGTTTATTTACCATGGCCTCTGGGCCAAAGAATCTGCCGGGCAGTCGGTTTAGCGGGCTTGGTCTACATAGACCCGTTTAACGAGCCCAAATCTAAAAAAAGGAAAAAACCCCTATGATCCCGTACCAGTGAATACAACATCCGACAACCCAAAATTCATAATTATTTCGCCAACAGATAGCCAAAAACCATTCGCCGCATTCAGTATATTCCTTCTGAAAAAGGCAATCGACTCTATAAGTACCGCCTATGAGCACATTACAGCCTTACGCGACGGAAATCTGCTAATGCTGGTTAAGTCCCCAAAAGTTGCCCAACTATTCCTCTCTAAAAACAAATTATCGAACCTTTGCCCGATTTCTGTTCAGCTCCACACTAATCTGAACTTATCTAAAGGAATGATCTATGCCCCTTGCCTTATAAACGTCCCCAAATCGGAAATTATTTCAGAGATGAAATCACAAGGAGTGATTGACGTCTATAAATTTAAAAAAACCGAAGAAGGCAAACAGCGCACAACAGGCCTCATCTTATTTACTTTTGACCTCTTCCGTCCACCGAGTACAGTGAACGTTGGTTGGTACAACGTTAAGGTCGAAGAATACTTCCCGAACCCCATGCGCTGCCGTAATTGCCAGTTGCTGGGACACACCACCAAGCGATGCACTGGGAACCCCTCATGCGTAACTTGCAATCAAACTTCCCATGTCCCCGCGAACTGCGAACGCGTATCTTGTGCTAACTGTGCAGAAGAGCATCCATCGTCCTCCAAGCAATGCAAACGGTATTTACAAGAAAAAGAGATTCTCAAAATTAAAACTATAAAAAAATCTACCTTAACTAAGCCAAACAAATTTACGGAGATAAAAATCTTATTCCCGTTTTATTTACAGCTTACTTTCAAATAGTAAGAGATTCAGCAACTCACGAAAACACATCTACAAACAGAAACGGTTCAACAAAAAACAACACTTCTAATCAGACCAACGATCCTCCCTCATTTCCTTTTCCATTGAATCCAGCCACTTCAACATCAGCAAACAGTGAGAATAACAAAAAAAACTCAAATAACTCAGGCCCATATGTCAAATGTCCAAAACACAGCTTTAAATCATAAAAAAACAAATTAACCCCACTCTCACCGAACAAAACTCCAAAACAACTACACTCATAACATTCCCCCACTCAATAACAATCTCAGATAACTCAAACCTCACCATCGCTCAAAGCGAGTTAAACGAATCAAACCCATCTGTCTCCACCCGCAGAAAACACTCACACACCCACCCGATCGAAAACGTTAACCACTCGAACTCACTATCACCCATCTCAATCACCACTCAATCACTAATAGAAAATGACAAATACTACCTTACTTCTAATGATTCAAATGATGATGACACATAACATCCAGACTATTCACAGAGCCTGGGTGGTTTAGCATCTGAACTGCAGAGTCACAATATTCAATCTATCAACATTACCAACCTAAATACTTCAAAGATCAACACAAACAGCAACGTATACAATCGTCCGCCAACAAAAATCCCTTTCCAATGGAACATTAAGGGATATTCTAATAATTACCAAGAGCTTGAATTACTTATCAAAGAGTTCAATCCATCCATCATCTCACTTCAGGAAACTCATGTCAAATATAATCTTCAGCCTGTTCCACCACGGCAATACTCATCCTGTTTTCACAATCTTACTTCTAATACTCCTTCCAAACACGGCACAGCACTTTTAGTACATAAATCCATCCCACATAAATTTCTAAATGTTAACTCCAGAATTTCAGCTGTAGCAGTCGAAATTGATCTAGCAATAAAAGTTACTATAATCGCGGTATACATCCCACAAGACCAACTCTTTTCCCTCCAAGACCTCGAGGATATCACAAATGGTATCACTATTCCCATTATCCTGACAGGGGATTTCAATTCATGGAGTCTTTCTTGGGGCTCCAAATCCCTAAATACCATCGGGAAAATAGTAGAACGCTTCATAGCTAACTCAGGGTTAGCAATCTTAAACGATGATCGGCCTACGCACTTTTCTACCAAAAAAAACATTTACAAACATAGACCTTACAATAGTTTCACCATCTCTCATCCCACTTTCTAAATGGACTGTTGCTGGTGACCTTTACGGTAGCGATCACTTCCCTATCATAACAACTGTTACGATCAACCACAACTGCAACCACAAAATTCTTCCACTTAGATTCCTACTTCATAAAGCAGATTGGAATTTATTTCAATCTAAACTCAGCAGTGAACTTCACAGCAGAGAAATTTCCCCTAATATAAATAAAGAAGCTGCCATCATACAAAAATCGATACGCACCGCAGCCCACGCATCAATTCGCCAATCAAGAATCAAAACATACAAGAAAACGGTTCCATGGTGGAATAAGGAGATAAGCGCACTTCGACAAGAAAAACGAAACGCTTGGCACATCTTTAAGAGATATCCGACGGGCCCCAACCTTATTCAATATCGCAAAGCAAACGCCAAATTTCGGAGAGCTGCAAAGTCTGGAAAAATTGCTAGCTTCGAAAAATTCACGGCTAATATGAACCCAAATTCATCTTCACGGAATTTGTGGGCAGATATAAAAACACTTACAGGCAACTATGTTCCATATTCAATAAAAACAATTATAACCGACAACAAGACCCTCACATGTCCTTTAAAAATTGTCAACTACTTGAGAGTGTTGGCAAAACTCTGCTAGAAATTCAAATTTTAACCGATTATTTGTCGAAAAGAAAAAAAAGTTTTGTAATTCCCGAAACACAATCTTACCAAACCGGTCCTTCTGCTGCTCTCATTGAATTACCCATCAAAAAAATAGAGCTAGAAAGTTGTTTAAATTCTGTTAGTGGTAAAACTCCTGGTTTCGACCGCATTTCATACATAATGCTAAAAAACGGGCCCCCATCTCTAAAAAACAGACTCCCAACGTTGTACAACAACATCTTCAACTCAGGTACTATTCCACAAGCATGGAAAATTGCGAGCATTGTCCCCATACCTAAACCGGGAAAAAAGACAATATCCGGATACAGACCCATATCTCTTCTACCATGCCTAGGCAAAGTCCTAGAAAAAATTATCGCTCGACGTCTCTCCTGGTTCCTCAATAAAGAACAACTTATAAATATTAACCAAGTTGCTTTTGGAAAAGCTCGAAGCACAAGCGATGCTCTCTTGCACCTAGATGAGTTCACTTCTGCAACCCTGTCCGTAAGAAATCACGTTTCGATTTTGTCTGTTGATTTTGAGAAAGCGTTTGATAGGATTGGTATTTACGTCATCCTTGAACAACTCTTCCATTGGAAGATTGGTCCTAAAATTTGTAAATACATCTCTTCTTTTTTGTCTAACAGATAATAATAAAAGCAAATAATACTATATCAGCTATTTATAAGCTGGAAAACGGCATCCCACAAGGATCGCCCCTATCTGTCGTGCTGTTTAAAATTGCATTTAATAAAATTAGTTCAATAATTAAAAATCAGAATCAAGTCCATCACGTCCTGTACGCAGACGACTTAATTCTGTACTCAAAATGCAATGATTTAACATTTTTATCAACCTTTTTTTCAAACATTCTACACAACATCCTAGAATGGGGCTATTATTCAGGAGCTAAAATCTCCACAGAAAAATGTAACATACTACACATATGCAAAAAAAAACAGTTGCCAAAAATGTAAATTATTAAACAATGTTAACTCTGTTAAGATACTAAGAATTTTATTCGATTCTAAATATAACTTTCAGGAACACTGTATATATCTAAGAAAAAAGCTAACTACCAGGGTGAATATCATAAAATATCTTTCTTGCAACAAAAGTAAATGTAATATAAATACGCTCACCAAAAAAGTTCAATCCACTATCTTATCGAAAATCGACTATGGGTTGGCCATTTACGGAAAATGCTCCAAATCTACCATTCAAATTGTGGAGACACCATATCAGGAGGCTATCAGACGAACCACCAAGAGTTTTCGTACAACACCTATTCGAAACATACTCACCGAAACTGGTCTGCCCAAACTTAGTGAAAGAATTAATTATCTCACAGCACTTATACTGTTGAAAATTAACTCTTCAGAACCTTCTCCAATTCATGCTGATGTGAAAAAAATACTGAAGCACAAGAAAAATCCAAGACTTCCATCAACAATTTTTAATGCAGTGGTATCGGCAAAAGACATAGGCATACCCATCATGACAGTCAACAAAAAAATCACGTCACACCCCCCTTGGAATGTACCCGATAATTCCGTTTGCACTTTGCTTTCAAGGTATCCTAAATCTTCGACCAGCCATGAGTAATTCGAAGTAATGTTCGCAGAAATTAAAAACAAATGCAAAACCTTAGGATGGCGCTTCCTATTCACCGATGCTTCGAAAACAGAAAATGGAGTATCTTATGCTATTGTTAACGAATCTGGATCGGTTATGGCTAAAGGCCTTCTTTCCTTTTTCACTTCGATTTTCACAGCTGAAGCGTTTGCCATACTAAAAGGCCTTCAAGTAGCAGATAATGGGAAAACTATTATATTTACGGATAGCTACTGCTATTGAAAACATTAACAACGACACAGATATTGTTAACAAAATTCGGGATGAGTTAATCTCAAAAAAAAGCCGCACTAAACTTATTTGGATTCCTGGACACACTGGAATAAAAGGTAATGAAGATGCAGACACCGTTGCAAAAATGGCGTTAAGAGAACCACTGACAACTTCCTACGTCTACAACAAAAAAAGACCTTAGAGTACATTTGACTATGAATTGGAAATTTAAAAGAAAAACGCACTGGAATTCATACGAACACTTATACAAAAAATTTAATTCAGATGGCGAAAAAGGAATATACCCTAACAATATTCCACATATAATGATTAAAAACTACATGAGACTAAGGGTTGGGCACACCAATGTTACACACAAATATCTCATCACGAAAGAACCACCACCACTATGCCCCTTATGCGAAGCTAAGCCATGATTTACCGTAAGTCACCTACTAGAATGCAACTACGGCAATGAAATCAGCATAAAAATATCTGGTAAAAAACCTTTTGAACTTTTAAGAGAAATTTCGGAAAAAAATATTAAGAAATTTTATTAGCAATTAAACTAGAAGATAAGATTTAAGTTTGTATAAAGCCGAAAGCCCTGGTAGCTAGCTCTTATTCTATTTATATGTAATTTATTTACATGTCAATATACTTATAATAATAATAATAATAATAATAATAATAATAATAATAGTAATAAAATAAATACATTAATAATTTGTTTTTTTTTTCAATTTATTTTAATTTATTTTTTATTATTTATTATCAAACATACAAAACTTTATATACGTATGTATAGTTAACACATAAATTTAAAGAAATGAACTACTGTGAGAAGATTTGACATCGAAAAGCTGCAATCGCGAGATACCCACAGAAACTTCGCTGAATGCGTATCCCGAAATCTCTCAACGACTCATATGGCGCCAGAATCAAGTGCCGAAGACCAGTGGTAACGCTGCCGGCTTAACAAGGACGAGGGATGCTCGTGAGCTCTACGAGCAGAAAAGAAGGGAAGAACATCACCTTCTCCAAACGAAGAAGAAGAGCATGAGAAGCGCGCGATCGAATATATTGAGAGATTATACTCCAGGAATAATGTACGGAAGTTTTACCAACAGGTAAAGAGAACGTGTGAAGCCAACAAGACCCGTACAGAAGCCTGTAGAGATGAGAAAGGAAACCTCGTACTAGAGTCACAGTCGGTGTTGAGAATATGGAAAAATTTCTTCTGCAGACGGAGACCAACATCCCGTTGTCAGACAGAATGAACCATTCAATTTAGACGATGATAGCCAAAACTTCCGTCCACCTGACCATATTGTGTGAACGTCTGAAACCCTTCATCAACAACCTTATTGGCCCCTATCAGTGTGGTTTCAGACCAGGAAAGTCCACAATCGATCAAATCTTCACACCACCATCTTTTTATCGATTTACAAGGCCGCATATGACAGCATTTATAGAAACAAGCCATGAGAGCCATGTCTAGTTTTGGCATTCCTGCGAAACTCGTCAGATTGTGCAGAAAGACGATGGAGAATTATCGTTGCTACATCTAGGTCGGTAACGATCTCACCGAGACCTTTGATGTCAAAAAAGATTTAGACAAGGTGACGCGCTGTCTTGTGACTTCTTTAACATCATACTTGAAAAGTCTGTGCAACTACTTGCGTACGCCGACGATATCGATGTTATTGGTAGAACACAACGGTCTGTCACTGGTGCGTTCGCTAGTATTGAAGCGGAAGCTGCCAAAATAGGTGTAGCGGTAGACGAGGCCAAAACCAAGTATATGCTGTCAATCAGAAGGGCTACGCAACATCGACGACTTGGACAGAAAGTCACAATTGACAGCTATAACTTTGAGGTAGTAAGGGACTTTGTCTACCTCTGCTATCAATTCTGAAAACACCACCTCAGTAGAAATAAAACGAAGTATAACTCTTGCCAATCGCTGTTTCTTTGGGTTGAGAAGGCAATTGAGTAGTAAGGCCCAATCCCGAACAACTAAGGAGATTCTATATAAGACCTTTATCATCTCAGTCCTCTTATATGGCGCTGAAGCATGGACTTTATTGAAAGCGGATGCAAATATCCTCGGTCGTTTCGAGAGACAAATTCTTCGTAATATATTCGGTCCCGTTTGCGTTGACGGGTTTTGGAGGAAGAGATTCAACGACGAACTATACGACTTGTACACCGACATCGACCTAGTCAAAAAACTGCGCATCAGTCGTTTGAGATGGCTAAGACTTGCAGAGCGGATGGACACCAGTGCTCCGGCCAGTAGTGTCTTCCAATCAAACCTCTACAAAAATTTGCAACTGAAAGGACCGTACAGATACTTTTTGTTTTTCGATATTGATTTAACTTTCAGAAAAATTAATTTAAAAAAACAGCAGATAGCAATAGCGAAAGAAAGCAGACAGCAGAGCAACTGTCAAATTTTCTGTGGTGGACATTTCATAAAATGCTTTTTTAATTCAGATGGTGACGCCGAACAATGAACATGGTGTGTTGAGTGTATCAAGGCTCTGAAGGGCAGTGTTACCAGATGATTTTCCTTTTTTTCCAGCAAAAGACAAATCATCAATAACGGATATAGAAAAGAATAAATAATTTTATCTTTGCTAAGTAATTAGTGAAAAGAAAACGAAAAAAGTGAAGCAGTCATAAAAAAGGGATAGACGATTTTGGTATTTACCAAATCAAACGGAAGAAAAAATCAAGTGTTTACCGAAAAATCACGTAAAACAATGGCATCAACGATAAAGTGTACGTACATAAATGTATGTATGTATATGCATACATGCTTCCTTAGCCCGGAAATATAGAATATGGTCATGAGCTAATTACATTCGCATAAGGGGTGCAAGATGAATTTCCGTTTTGCAAGTGGACAAAAAATGCAATCAGACAGTAGTCTAATGTTGCGAGACAGTTTTGACAACTTTACTCCTGTTCTACTTTTCGATTGAAAATCAACATTTTCCTTTCGATTCACTGAATTCCTGCGTTCCTAATTCCTAATTTCTTTATTACAGTTAAATTAGAGTTAGTAATTTTTGCAGTAACATTCATAAAATCGCAACTATAGGAGGTGAAGAAAAATTGCTCAGAGAATAGTCAATTAAAGACAATTAAAAGCATCGAACATCGAAGGACTGTGTACAACTGCAATGCTTATTATTAGCAAAATAAACAAATCACAACGACGAAAAAATATTAAAAAAAATTTTATATAAAAAAAAATAATGCGTTGCAATTTATAGCTTTAATGGTCTCCACGAACTATAATGATAGCAAGTTATCAGTTATAGCTAGTGGAGAACGGGGGTAAGATTTATTAAGTGATCTTATCGTTATAATAGCGCTGGTTTCTATTGAAGTCACGTGGAGTGTATATGTACATACATATATATGTCATAAGTTTCAATAGCGGGTGCCGTGGCTCAAGTGGTTAGTGCGTTGGACTACGGAGCAAGGGGTTCCAGGTTCAATCCCCAGACAACACCTAAAATTTCTTTCACGGCCCCACCTCTCGCGAGCGTCTGACAAACATCCGAGAGTAAAACTGTCAAGGAAAAGCTTCTCAAAAATTGCCGTTCGGATCCGGCATTAAACAGTAGGCCCCTTCCATTCATGTGTAGAATATAACACGCACAACTCGAGTGGTTGTGAGAAGCTAGGCCCTGGGTCCCATGGACCTGTTGCGCCAAAAATTTGTATTTGTATTTGTAAGTTTCAATAGCGAAATCGGTTAAGCCATGTCACTTTTTGGTATAAGTGTAAACATTCTTTTAGTATTAAAAGACTTTTTTAAAATGTCGTATTTTTACGTGAAATCTTTAAGACTAAATATTTAGATATTCATGTTGTCGTTTACAATTCACCCATCCATAATATGTGGTTCCGTCCAAGTAGCGTTTTCACTAAAAAAAAAACGATATACGTTTGAGGTTATCATTGGATCCTGATTCAAATATCGGGTCGAAGGAATTTATATTTAAATTCGGTCGAAAAATCCGGTTAGCCTTAAATCTAAAAAAATAACAGTTTATTAAAATAAAGGAACTTAATTGATTTTTGTGATTTAAAATTTTCAAATCTAGTTAGTATTAAAAAAGAAACCGATATTTCATTCAATAAAATTCATTTAGAGCTCGTATAGGAGGATGAAATTTAATATCTGGGCTTCTGAGAAAAAGATGCATACAAGTGTAAACATTTTTGAAATCCGCCCATTGCCACGCCCACTTTTTCATAATTTCACTAAATTATATGAAACCGAAAAATTTTGTTAACACCAAATATTTAGGTATTCCGATTATCTACAATTCATCCACACAACAGACAACAAAAAACTAATTTTGATGAAATTTTACATGTAACATCTTCAAACGTTCGAAGTTATCATCGTAATTGAGTAAGGAAAAAGCAATACGGCCACGCCCACTTTATAGGGGCTCGATAGGATGGAGGATAGGGTATCATACGATCCGTTCCAGACGGATTGTAGCTTTTCTGTATGTTTGGGCCTTAAATTTCGAGCTAGGAGGATGCAAGTTCATATCTGTGCTTTGCAGAAAGAGAAGCAGTACAAGTCTAAAAATTACATACATATGTATGTACCTTTACTATTTTACATGAAATCGGAAAATTTTATGAAGACAAAATATTTAGACATTCAGATTATCTACAATCCACCTACACAACAGTTCTGGCCACACCCACTTTTTGGGGGCGTTTTCATCAAAAAACCAATTTTTATGAAATTTTACGTGATTTTACGTGTAACATTCTCAATCAATCGAAATTATCATCGTAGTTCAATAAAAAAAATGCAATACGGCCACGCCCACTTTATAAGGGCTGTATGGGAAAAAGGATAGGGTATCATTCGATCCGATCTAGACGGATTGTAGCTTTTCTGTATGTTTATTCCTTTTTTTTTTTTAATGCATTCAATCCCTAAAGCGTTCTTAATGTCAAAATTTGAATTAATAATTTTGTCTCCATTGGTTTTGCATGGTTTGCTATGACTGTCTGTGAGCCTATGAACTGGACTGTAGTTTTTTAATGAATATTCACAATAAAATTGGTTTTGGTTCTAACCTTTGCAGGGCATGTTCGTTAAGTATGATGTAGTTTTCTTCTATTGAAAGAAATATTTCTTCGTAGGCAAAATATTATTTTTTGGTCAAAAAACAACTTTTCGGTTAAATATTTTTTTTGTTTCGGTCAAAAATTAGTTTGATCGGATTTCTCTCCGGTCAAAATAGAGAGATTTCGGTCAGATTTGACCGGAATTCGGTCAAAGCGGCGTCACTGCTTATAATATAATTCTAAAGTGAATACACCCTCGATTTTTATGACAATTTTCAATCTTTGTAGAATCGATTCAACTAGATATCATCTGACGTCATACGTGATTTGAGTTTTCAATTCTAAGAGCTACTAGAGATATTTGGAAGAAACTTTTTTCGGACGTTCGGTAAGCGAACTATCCTTGATGTTGAATGATTTTACTTTTCAGATCATTCCCTGCGAGTAGCGGGGTCAAAAACACTATGCAAACATAACGAATGCTTTATTTCCACTGTATTTAAGATATCGCAATTGGATTAACTCGTTACAAATTCATGGACGTAACCATATTTTTTCACATTTATCAAATGATCACGAACATAAAAACAAAAAACAAGTAATTAGTCAAAAGATAGTTATGCAAAGGGGACAAAACAATTAGGACTAATATACAAAGTGTTAGGAATCCTATATTAATTTGTGTAGTATGCGGCAAGTGCTCGTCGGTATGACGTACCAAGCTGCTCCACAAATCTTCTTTATTTTTTGGTTTTTCGGTACCAAGAGACTTTTTTGCTAGTGCCCACAAATTTTCCAGACGATTGAGATTGTGAGGGCCAACGCAACAGATCGACATTTTGCTCTTCCAACCACCTTTTTGCTTTGCCCGCCGTATGCTTCGGGTCATCGTTGTACATAAACTGGTCAGCATACGGGAGCATGTTTTTCGTGGTATGGTGTAGGTCCAATATTTTGGATAAATTGTCTCCAGCATTTATACGCCTAGACATTGGATGAGGTCAGACTATCACTCGAGCCGTACGCATTGACTTCAGTTGTCAGTGAGCTTTTTTTTTTGTGTCCGCTAAGTGCACACTCTCTCAACCGGTTTTAGCTTATCGCCAATCATCTGTTTTCGACCACGTTTTTCTTTCCCTGTACGCGAGAGTGCGTTCTAATAGTGAATAAGGCCCCAGCGCCAAATAAAAACTTTAATCGATTTAGGGAGCTAAAAATCGATGCCCCTTGCGAACCCTTACCTAATAAGAAGTTAAAAACTAATTCAATCGCTTTTATGGATTTTTCAGAGTTAACATCAAGATCAATTGCAAAAAACCCTAGATTTCTTTTAGTTTCTCCTAAAAGTATTGGAAAACCGATATCATATCTCAGTCCCTTTTTGTTGAAAAAAGCAATTGACGCCATTAGTAAGGAATAAGATCAAGTTTGTCTACTCCGTGATTGTAGCATACTTATTCTAGTGAAATCGCAAAAAATTGCAGACAACTTCCTCAAGATCAATAAGGGAAGAGTACGATAACTTGGCGCCAAAAATTGATAACAGTTTTTTATAGAGGGGTCAAAAACAAGTATTTTTTGGGAGGGGGGGGGTCTATCTCGCCCCGTTTAGGAGGTAGGGGGAATTTTAGAAAAAATGACTTAAAATGAAAAAAAAAAAATATTAAAAAACAATGGCAACACTTACAATGAAGTACTATACCGGTTTTGAAAGCCAGAAACCTGTCCTTTAATCCTAAATTTAAAGTAAACTCAAAATTTTGATAAAAAAGATGAAAAAAAAAAAGTTTAGACCAATTTTTTTCAAAATTGTGAAATGAATCAATTTTTTAGTTTTGGTAATTTTCAATTTTCTCAAAAACTAGAAGACATAAAACCATTCGGTTTTTTATGTTCGATTCAGAATTGATATAGGCATTGACCACAAAAAGCCAATTTAACACTTCATTTCACAATTTTGAAAAAAATTGGTCTAAACTTTTTTTTTCATTTTTTTTATCAAAATTTTGAGTTTGCATGCGAATTTTTCAAAAACTATTGACATAAGTTATTTACTTTAAATTTAGGATTAAAGGACAGGTTTCTGGCTTTCAAAACCGGTATAGTACTTCATTGTAAGTGTTGCCATTGTTTTTTAATATTTTTTTTTTAATTTTAAGTAATTTTTTCTAAAATTCCCCCTAACCTCCTAAACGGGGCGAGATAGACCCCCCCTCCCATAGTAAAAAATGCTTGTTTTTGACCCCTCTACAAAAAACCGTTATCAATTTTTGGCGCCAAAGTTATCGTACTCTTGCCATCAATAATCTAGCTAATGTGTGTCCAGTAATAGTTAAGCTGCATGATCGCCTTAATTCTACCAGGGGAATCGTTTATGCCCCCTGTCTAATAAATGTGCCCGAATCCGAAATCGTTACTGAAATGAAACCTCAAGGGGTTTCAGAGGTATACAAGTTTACAAAGTCCGATAACGGAACTCAGAAACCGACGGGTCTAATACTCTTAACTTTTGACCTTTTTCAAGCACCTAAAAAAGTAGAAATTGGTTGCTATAAAGCCAAGGTAACCGAATATGTACCCAATCCGATGCGTTGTGGAAACTGTCAGCTATTAGGACATACGACCAAGCGGTGTAGTGGTGTTGCGAAATGTGACTAATGTAGCCTTCCAAACACTCCCCATGTGTTTGCATACGTACTATGTGTGCCAATTTACTTGCACATTCATCTTCTTCCAAAACGTTTCCCAAATACTTGGAAGCCAAAGAAATATTAACAATCAAAACCAAGAAAAAGTGTTCTATAATCTACAATCAACTCCACCCACCTCAATCTTATGTATCCTCTGCATCCTTCGCTGAAACATCTAAGCAAAATATTCAGTCAACTGCAGATCTAATTGATAAAACTAATCCTTCTCCACCACCTCAAAAGAAAGGAACTCCAGCTCCAAACTATTTGAAAGCCCTAAGTCAAACAATATTACTTTAAATATTTCATCTAGTTCATATAATGAAATTGCAAATACAACGTCATCTTTAAACTCCGCATCACTATTAATAAAACACCCCGAGCAATCTCTAAATACAAATAACAAATCTAAACAGCTCACTGACAACGCTAACTGCCAGAAACAACCTCTATCAGAAACATCTAACATCTCAAACACCACTCCCGCATTAACTTCAATCACAAACTACAGCGAACCAGAATTATCACTCTTATCCTCTTATACCCAAACACCAGGTTTTAACCGAGTATCATACAGTATGCTAAAAAACGGATCTATTTCATTAAAAGATCGTCTTTTAAAACTTTACTCAGTCTCCGTCTAGCTCTCGTAGCGTTAACATCGTGGTGACTATTTGACAGTCCTCTCGCTCACTCTTCGGCTGTTTGTTTTCTTTTTGTATAACCGCGTGCTCATACTTCCCAGGCGTACAACAATATTCCCAACATACAGCATGGCCCCGGGGCCTAATAAAACAAAACTCGGAAACAGATTTAGCGAGTTGGCAGATGCTTGGCACGCTTTCGTTTGAACCCCGTTCAAAGAAAAACAAAACGACAACTGTGGAAGAGTTCCCTACCCTTCCTTCTAATACTAACCTCAAAAACCCCAGATTCGTACTTATATCGACGAAAGATGATAAAATTCCACTTTCATCAGTAAGCATCTTTGTTTTAAATAAGGCCATAGACGCTATAAGTACGGAATACGAGAGTATTTCTCAATTGAGAGACGGCAATCTCCTCATTCTTGCGAACCAATGCCCTGTGATAGCTAAGCTACACACTAATTTGGATTCTTGCAAGGGTATTGTATACGCCCCTTGCTTGATCAACATTGAAGATAGTGAAATTATATCTGAAATGAAGTCGCAAGGCGTGATTGACGTATATAAATTCATCGAAGTCATTGATGGCAAACGTCGTGCTACAGGTCTTGTTCTTTTAACCTTTGATCTCTACCAGCCCGCGAGTACAGTCAATATTGGTTGGTACAAAGCAAAAGTGCAGGAATACTTCCCTAATCCTATGCGGTGCCGTAACTGCCAGCTACTTGGCCACACCAAAAAAGATGCTCCAAGACCAAGGTGTGCGAAAACTGCAACCTTCCCCCACACTAACCTGCAGAATGTACTTGCACTTAACATGTGCGATAACTGTGCCGATTCACACCCGTCATCATCTACCTCATGTCCAAAATACCTACAGAATAAAAGAATACTTAAAATGAAAACAAAAAATAAGTGTAGTTTGGCAGAAGCCAAGCGAACATACAACCAAGCACACCCTTCACCCTCCAATCACACGTACGCTGAGAAAATCAAGCAAACGAACATAACAGCTGGAGCCATTAATCGTCCTACTCAATCCGCCGCCACCACGGCGCTTCCACTATCCGCCACCAACTACGCACCCCATGAAATAGCCAATAATAAAATAACATTTGCAACCTCCAACCCCTCAAAAACAACCACAAATTTAACAAACTCTCAACCTTGTATTCCATCTGCATCCAAAATCACCAACACATCGCAACAAAACCGCCAACTTCCGTCTCCACCAACTCCAAAATCTGTCAATCTCTCTTCCTTCGACTCCCCTCTAACCTCTCTCACAAAAAATCTAATCAACAACAATTCTTACTTTATGAACACATCTGATACAGATCAACTACACTCACAATACGCCGTCACACGGGTCGCAGCCCATACCGGTTGAGGTGGGGACGGTATTGCCTGAACTCAGGCCATCTCGACCGCACATTAACCGATCTGGACCGGCAAGGGTTTGGTTGAGTGTAAAACGTCTGGGACCCACAGATTTGTAATCAGGACACTCACACAAACATTTTGGTGTACTCCATATTTGGTTATCACAATTATTTCAAAAAGTGATTTTTTGCATACTATTAGCACGTCTGGCAAGGGTTTGGCTGCGTGTAAAACGTCTGGCACCCACACTTTTGTGATCAGGGCAGTCTATTCTTTCATTTGATACTAAATTCAAGTGGTTATCACAAAAATCTAGACTTTGAAAAAAATGACTTTTTCAACCTACTATTACTAACCTCAGCTGCGACGAATCGCTGCCAGACTTCCGGATTTGATATTGTATCGTACCTTCACACTAATATACGCATATTTTGGTTATCATATCACACCCAAAATTTGCTGTGGGCTCTTGGTCTAATACCACAAGGCTCTCCACTCTCAGTGGTTTTATTCATAATTGCCTTCGACGATCTTTCGAAAATAATCAGTAAACACAAACACCTAGATCATTGCATTTACGCAGACGATGTTTTCGTGCTGTTTAAAAACATGGATCTGAGTAAGACTAAACACCAATTTTCAACACTAGTTGAAGACTTCCTAAGGTGGTCTAATTTCTCTGGTGCAAATCTTTCTCTCGACAAATGCAAAACTTTGTACATCTGTCGGAAAAATTCCTGCAACAGCGACGCACTGTCTAAGAATTAATGATTTAGATATTACTAGTGTATATAATTTCAACACTAAGTATAATTGGAAATCACATTGTAATATTCTTAAGAATAGCCTAGCTGACAGAGTTAATGTAAATAACTATCTAGCCAACAAAAATGTAACACCCATATTAACACGTTATGTAAAATCAACAATCAACACCATCAAAGCCCCATATCAACAAGCCGCCCGTCGGAGCGTCAACGCCTTCCGAACCAGCCCTATGATAAATGTCCTCGTTGAAGCAGGACTCCCCACAATAGAAGAACGAATAGAATCCGCCAAAGCCAAACTCTACATAAAGCTACACTCTAATAACCCCATAATTAGCAGAGATTTTGCGGCGGAAAAAAACATAAAATACTCAAAAAGAGTGCAGTCATCAATAGCAAGTGCTCTTATAATTGCAAAAAATCTGAATCTCCCGCAGAAAATGCTCATTCAGCGAACTCCAACTGTCCCACCATGGGCTATTAACCCAGAGTCACTAATTTTAGACCTAACCCAACACGACAAAAACACCACGCCGAAAGATTCATCTTTACGGATGGCTCCAAGACTAGCAACAGTACCTCTTTTGCCGTCACCAAGGAAAATGGCACTTTAATTCGTGGAGGTTTACTACCAACACATGCTTCTGTGTTCACAGCAGAAGCCCTAGCCATCAATAAAGCTACAGACATAGCTGCTAAACAGTGTGGAAGATATGTAATCTGCTCGGACAGTTTGTCCACGATCAACGCGGTCAAAAATCCCAACCAGCACACATCAATCATATCGGATATCCGCAACTGTATCGCCAAGGCCCCAAAAAAAAAATAAAAATTATGTGATTCCCAAGCCTCATAGGTATAAAAGGAAATGAACTAGCTGACCTAGAAGCCGGGCTTGCTCACCGCGCTCCTATGTACCAATTTGATGCAATCACCAAATCCGATACATTAGGCTTACTAAAGTGCATCCTCAACTCCAACCTATCATCACACTGGCAAAACTACTAGCATCACTACACCTTTTACAACCCACATCGCACCAGTCCAACATATCCTACCACAACCTCTAAAATCGCAAATACTATTTTTCCGAGACTACGGATGGGGCACACAGCCTATATACATCAGCATTTACTTAAAGACACCTCTCCATCTAAATGCGACACCTGAAACAGACTGTATAATGTGAACCACATACTGGGGTCCGCACACCCGACTCAACAATGCGCAAACAAACCTGTCCATCTACTGCTTAAATCCCCAACAAACCATAACATTACTTTAATTTTAAATTATATTAAAAAACTGAACATAGATATTTAAAATTCACTTCAGAGCCGCAGGCCTTGGCAGCTAGCGCTCTGTATACATATGTTAGTTTATAATTTAAACTATATCCTAATAAATTATAATAATAATAAAACTTTACAACCACATAATCGATTGTGGCGTTGTACCTCAGTCGTGGAAAACAGCCAGTGTTGTACCTTTGCTAAATCCTAGCAAAGCCATAGACAAAGTTAACAGCTATCATCCAATCTCCCTCCTATCGTGCATGGGTAAGATACTGGAAAAAATAATATCCAAACGGCTAAATTGGTTTATCGAAAAGAATAACCTCGTGAATATTAAGCAAGTGGCCTTTAAACATGGGCGAGGTACAATTGATGCAATTTTACATGTTGATGATTTTATTGCGTCAGCTTTATCAGAAAAGAACCACATTACAATACTATTTATTGATTTCGAAAAAGCCTTCGATCGGATCGGGGTTCATATCGTATTAAATAAGCTACTAGAATGGAAAGTCGGGCCAAAAATGTACACCTATATTAAGTCATTTCTTTCACATAAAAAATTTCGCATTAAAATAAACTCCACTTATTCCGCGCCACAAGCTTTAAAAAACGGCATCCCGCAAGGATCGCCCCTCTCGGTTATGCTATTCGTCATCGCGTTTAATGAAATTAGTCTTATAGTAGATACATATACACGAATTAGTCACTCATTGTACGTGGACGATTTGATTCTATTCTCTAAATGTAAAGATCTGTCAACGATAACAACTGATTTTTCAAAAATTATTGAAATCTATTGCCCAAAAATGTTGCCATTACGCTTAATAATGAAGCAATAGAAAATGTTAATAGTCTTAGGATACAAGGTATTATATTCGATGTTAAGTTTAATTTAAAACATACAGAAAGCTACAATCCGTCTGGAACGGATCGTCTAATACCCTATCCTCCTCTCTATAAAGTGGGCGTGGCCAATTTGCATTTTGTACTCAGTATCAACCCAGAATCAGAAAAAACACTATACCCCGAAATGATTTCGCCCTCAATATTAAATAACTTCGTCAGACTTCGATTAGGTCACACCAACCTAACACATCGCCACCTTATTACCAAAGATTAACCACCTTCCTGTCACCTCTGCAACAATAATGTACGGTTGTCCATCACACACCTTACCTCAGAATGCGAAAAAATCAAGCACAACGTGATGAAACTATCCCCAAATAGTAAACTGATCGATCTACTAAAAGTACCTTCGCAACAAAATATTAAAGAAGTTTCTAAACTTTTACAAATTCTTAATTTAGAAAATAAAATTTATCCTGATCTTAATAAACTACCTTATTAATTAAAAGTTCATTTAAAGCTTAAATAACCGAAAGCCCCAGCAGCTAGTGCTATATTTAGTAAATTAATATTGTATTTAATTACATATTAATAAATTATAATAATAAGAATAATAATATATTTTTAAAATTGAACTTTTTAAAAAAGGTTGACTAGAAAAAAAAAATCGATATGACAAAATTTAGAAGTTCATAAACACCATATACATATGTACATATGTATGACCACTTCTTGTGGTCGTTTAAAAAAAAAATTAAATCTCCCAAATAGCATCAGTTCAATGTTATTAATTCCATCAAATGTGCAGAATTTCACGCCCACTTTATTAGGCTTTATGTGTAAGAAGAACAACACTTGAATTTCAGTGCTTATAAGGGTGAAATCTTATAGGATTAAGGTGCAAGTGCGTACGACCCATTCGTGCACTCTCCTTTTATACCCTAAGGGTATATTAAGTTTGATACATAGTTTGTAACATAGAGAAATAATCGAGAGATATAAAGTATATATGTACATATGTACATATGTATGTACATATATGCTCGGTCAGTATCAATAGCGAAAATGATGCTCGTCCGTCCATATGTCCCCACTTTTTAGTCCTTAAATTTTGAGCTAGAAGGATGAAATTTGGGAATTTACAAGTGTAATCGTTTTTAAAATTCGCCCACTACCACGCCCAGTTTTTCATAATTTCACTATTTTATATTAAATCGGAAAAAATTGTTATTTATTTTATTTAGGTGGCGCTACAGTTCGGGGTGAACCTGGGCCTAGCTTCTCACAACCATTCGTGTTGTGCGTGTTATATTCTTCACATGAATGGAAGGGGCCTACTGTTTAATGCCGGATCCGAACGGCAATTTTGAGAAGCTTTTTCATGACAGTTTTACTCTCGGATGTTTGTCAGACGCTCGCGAGAGGTGGGGCCGTGAAAGAAATTTTGGGTGTTGTCTGGGGATTGAACCTGGAACCAGTTGCTCCGTAGTCCAACGCACTAACGACTTGAGCCACGGCGCTTAAAAATTTGTTAAGATCAAATATTTAGATGTTCTATAAATATCTACAAGTCTATCATACATTGTGCATAGCCAAACCCACTTTTCAGGGCATTTTCATTAAAAAACCAATTTTGATACAATTTTCCTCAAACGTTCGAAGTTATCTTTGTATTTCAACAAGAAAATGCAGAATTCCACGTTCACTTTATTAAGGCTGCATAGAGAGGAAGATAGAGTATGAAACGATCCGTTCCAAACGGACTGTAGACCTTCTGTATGTTTTTTATTTGGTTTAAAGCACGAGTGTATTTTTAGTTTTTCTTGTGTTTTTTTTATTCTATTTAACTTGTTACTTGACAGGATTAAGGCTTTTTAAGCTATCATTGTTTCCATAATCCTACCGTCTCATATAGGGGTATTTCCTCGAAAAACCGCTCAAAAATCAATATTTCAAAATGTAGAGCTGATAAGTAATTTTTTTTCCTAGCTGTAGTTAAATACCCATAGAACAATGTACCTTTGTTTCTTTTTATTTTTATGCACACACTTCAGGATCAGTTTAAAGTCATCCATCGATCGTAAGCATTGTTTTTTTTTATGGTTGCGCCAAGAAATTTCTATCCAGTCATCTCCTGAGCGCAGCATTCGCTCTATAAGGCACTGTGGGCTTGGAAGACTGTTTCTCTTTGTCCTCTTCCTGGTCTGGGCAGTCGGGGCAAAAAGGTGAGCTATCGTGTCCAAATCGACACAATATTTTCGATAGCCACCGTGGCCGGACAAGAACTGCGTAAGGTGGTAGTTGCAGTCACCGTGGACTCGTTTTATCCAGAACGCGATAGTCGGGATCAACTTGTAGGTCCATCTGCCTTTAGTAGTGTTATCCCACCTAGCTTGCCACGCAGTCATTGAGACTGATTTTTCCTCTTCCTTGATCCTCTTGATTGTTGATGGTTGTATATCCTTAGCATTAGGATGTCAATAGGGATCATTCCGGCTATGAAGAAAGCAGCTTCGTCCGAAATCGTTCGAAAGCCACTGATTGCCCTTAATGCGCAGAGAATGACAATAATTTTCTTCTCGTTTCCTTCGTCGGTAGTGCCCTTGACCATACCGGCCCTTGACTACTCTGGATATCAAGATCCTTCCCAGATACCCAGGATACCCAGGTCCTCCTATGTTTGGCAGAATTCGGGAAAGTACTGCTTGCATTAGTGAGGCATTTGTACTCGAGTAGTCTACGTGCACTTTAAATTGTAGCCTATTGTCGATCATTACTCCTAGGTATTTTATTGCTCCTTCGATCTTATACTTTAGTTTCCAACCCTTATTTATATTCGCATATTTTACAGTTTTCCGACTGGTTATTAAGACGGCTTCTGTTTTGTGTAATTCAAGGCCAGCGGTTTCCAACCAGTCTTTGCTTTTAGCCACTGCTTCGTTGGTATCTTAAGCATTGTGGATCTGTTGATTTGTGTGAAAAATCCCACTGCTAAATAATTAAGTTTTTATTTTTTTTTATGTTGTGCACAACGTTTTTTGTTATGAAGGAATCAGCTGCAGGTACTTTATTATAAAGCTATTATTATGATTATTGGAGCTTTAATTTAAGAGATATTGGACTTTTATATATATATAATTCGGTGTTATTCGGTAACATGTTTAGTGTCATCTAACGGTAATAGATTTGAAGAAAAAAAATTTGCCTATAACTGCCTCTCTAGATTTTATTGTTCATAATCTGTATGTACTTTATTAAAAATTCTGTTTATAGTAAAATAAATTCGTTTGCTTGAAAAATTGTGTGGCTAGTGCATTCTAACTAAAAGCCATACAGAAAAGCTACAGTCCGTTTGATACCATATTTTTCTTTCTTTCGATAAGCCATAATAAAGTGGATGTGTGGCACATTGCACATTTTTATAGAATTAGCACGATAACTTCGAAACTTTTGAAAATGACACATGTAAAATTTCATTAAAATCGTTTTTTTTTTAATGAAAACGTCCTCAAAAAGTGGGCGTGACTAAAGACAATGTATGGGTGCATTGTAGTCAATCTAATTATCTTAACATTTGGTCTTTACTAAATTTTTCGAATTCATGTAAAATAGTGAAGTTATGAAAAAGTGGGCGGATTTAAAAAAAAATACACTTGTACTGTTTCAGGCAAGCATCACTTGATTAGGACAAAAAAATATTTTTGAGCTGTTTTTGAAGGCAAATATCCCTATGTGCGGCTGCGCCAAAGTGTATGATTCTTTTCCCACTTAAACACGTAAAACAAACTGTTTATATATGTACATATATCTATATGATACTTTTTTTCAATTAAACACATCAAAACCAACTGTTTTCATTTAGAAATTAATTAACGTAAATGCAGAACGTGCACTCCTCGCAATCCCAACACTTTTCTTTTTTACTCAAACAAATCCAATACTAAACATACAGAAAAGCTACAATCCGTCTGGAACGGATCGTCTGATACCCTATCCTCCTTTCTATAAAGTGGGCGTGGCCAAAATGCATTTTGTACTCAAATATGGCTATAACGTCGAACGTTTGAGGAAGTGGGCGTGGCCAAAACTTTTGTATGGTGAATTGTAGGAAATCTAATTGCCTAATTATTTTGTCTTAACAAAATTTTTCGGTTTCATATACATATGTAATTTAGTGAAGTTATAAAAAAGTGGGCGTGGTATTAGGCGGATTTAAAACAAATTTACACTTTTACTGTATCTTTTTCTCAGAAGCCCAGATATGAAATTTCATGGTCCTAGTTCGGACGGACAGCCGGACGGACGGTCATCGCTCATTTTCATCGTTTGCCCGATACACAAAAAAGGAGATCCACTCAATTACTCCAATTACAGATGTATGAGTCTTCTCAACATTGTGTACAAGATCTAATCTGCCACACTGTGTGAATGCCTGAAAGTCTTCGTCAACAATTTGATCAACCTCTATCAGTGTGGTTTCAGACCAGGAAAGTCACTAGCATCCGTTTTCACAGTGCATATGTGTGTTCGAAATGCAGGAGAGTATCGCAGAGCAGGAGCGTATATGCTTGTGTGTGTGCGAGTGCAACGCACGATAGTTACTGCTTGCAATTATTGTTGGGATGCAACTGCAGAAAAGTGGTTCCATACAAATGAGGCACAGTGAGTCAAAGTAATTTGTACATACATATTTGTATAAATTTAAAACTGCAGTGACCCCAAAAAGTTACTTTAGAATAGTACAAACAAATTTATAGAAAACTATTAAGAATAACGAATATAAATAAAATATGTAATTATTGTGTTGTTATTATCGAACAGTATGTGAACGTTCCGAATGGTATTGGTAAATCTACATCGTTGTTACGTGGTAAAAAAAATTATCTCGACGACATAACCCAAAACCTGGAGGACCAGTTACATTGTGTAAAACCACTAGGATAAGGGGTCGTTTAAACCAATGTTAGCAATCCACTTCGGGAAATAGAGCGCTGCCGTTGGCCCATCCGTGCCTATCTCTATTCCAAAAACTTGACTTGTTCTAGGAAATCCTTATCGGCCTGAAATACGAAAATGTCGAATGTGTGTATTTTTTGCTTCCGTTTGACGTTGTGACGTATGTATGTATATGTGGAGTTTTTTTATTTGAATTTTAGAACTTGTTCGTAAACCTTAGATTCGTTCCCGAAAACAAATCTAAATCTTCTTTTGCAGTGTCTTTTTTGTCTCTTAACCCAACTACAATAATATAACTCATCTGTTATTGTTTTTTTTTTTTTATAAAAAGTGAACGCAGATACTGACCTTCACGAGACACCATCTCGTTCTAGTGGAAAAGGGCAACAGGAAAGACGAATCGATATACAACCTGCTGAAGATGAGGATGGTAAGCGCAGAAGTTTTGCAGTTTTTAAATTCACTCACATAAATCAAATTTTAGACCAAGATGATGGATACTCTTTCAAACATGTGGCTTACGCTCGTTTCCTCCGTAATCATCGACTAATAAATGAAATTTTTTCGGATGCTGTTGTTCCTGATGTTCGATCTGTCGTTACAACTCATAGGATGCAAGTTTTGAAGAAACAAGTTAGTTCCTTAACAATGCATCAAACAAAACTTGAAGCTGAACTGCAACAAATGGAAGAAAAATTTGAGACAAAGAAACGCAAAATGATTGAGTCCAGCGAAGCATTTCAAGAGGAATTAAAACGGGTATGTATACCATGCATGTTTTTTTTTTTTTTTAAGAAAGGTGGAAAGCATCGAAAGCCGGAGTGTGGGACTTTAACCCTAACTAAAACCACCTCTGCCTCCAACCCCTATTCCCACGGTACCGCCGTTAAGCATTTCGTCGTGGGGAGGGTTTTTAGCCGTAGCTTCTTCTATCTGTATCTACGTCTGGGGATGTACGTGCGAGCGCACGAAAGTGTGTGTATACCATTCATGTAAATACATACATATGTAGATATGTATGTATGTAGTATACATACATATGTACATACATACATATGGATGGACAGTCATTACTCAATCGAGCTACTGATGTTGATCACGAATATGCATATGTATGTATGTATGTATGTACTTACTAGATTTACAGTCTATCTCAATGTATTTCTATGTGTCAAACTTAATACACCCTTAGGATAGGGTATACAAATATGGAGATATAGTTATACATATTATATATATACATATATATGTATTTATTTGTTATATATGTATATATTTAGATACAAGGGTATATTAATCTTGATGCACGTGTAGTTTGTAAATGCCCATGTATGTATATCTCTATATTTTTATACCCTATCCTAAGGGTATATTAATTTGATATATTTATATGCATGTAGTTTGTAACAAAGAAATAATGGAGGTAGAGTCTATAAAATATATGCATACATTTGTTATCAGTATCAATATCGTAATAAAATAACTGAAGGGGAAGCAGTACAAATGTAAACATTTTTAAAAGCCGCCTTCTTTTGCAGAACTTTATTTATATTTAGATATTTGAATTGTCTACAATTCGTCTATTAAATGAAATCACTTAGTTACCCACTTTGTTGGGCGTTTGCAGTAAAAAACCGATTTTGATCAAGTTTTGTATGTAACATCCTCAAGGGTTTGAAGTTATTCTTATGCTTCAATAAAAAGAATCGGCTTTCAGGTTTGCAAGTGCATCTATAACTGCCGTAGAGCTGACATTGTAAAATGATACCATGCAGTCTTGCGAACTTGTAGTAACTATTTTATGTGGAGTTGCTGCACGGTGGAGGAAAGGTGATTTCGAATTGAGGTAGAGCAACTGAGGAGCTACCAGGAAAATGTGTGTTCAGTAGAAAGTTGATGATCTCCTTATTTTTGGAGATGATATTCGATAGTCTTGATTTTTCGAAGGAGTCTTCTATGCTTCCGCAGAAGTCTCACCAGAGCTTTTAGCTAAGTTAAATATGAGCCTATTTTCCTTCCTATGAACACCGAGCTTACCATTCCACCAAGGTGGTTTCCTCTTGCCTCGAGGTTTGCGAAGAGGACTGGTACATGTCAAATCTTTATACTTATTTATGTGTTTTTAAGTTCCGTAAACCAAATGGAGGGAATCAAAGTGGTCAAATTCCCCCTAAAGCGACCGCAGTTGGTCTTTTTGCAGTTTTTAAAAACTAAATTGGAGACAGCAATAGTCTGAAAAAGAGTACTCATCAGAGACTCTCCAGTTCATTACCTTTAAAAGTAGATGCGGGGATTCACTACATAGTGATTTGAAGTGGACATTTATATATACATATAATGTACATGCTATATATATGTACATATGTATGTGTATAACAATACACCGTAGTAGTTAGATAAAAATTACCATGCTTGAAATCGTTAAAAATGATTCTTATAAAGTAATGAGAATACATTTTGGGTCAAATTTCGATCGGATGGTCAGAATTCCATCAGAATGATTGAGATTACATTTCGTTTCGTTAGTGAAGACGACCCTCTTCCAAGCATTTTCCGTCTCATTCCGGTGAGCTTTTGCAAAATTCAACCTCGAAATCTTAATTTTCTCTCGGCCTCCTGGTTGAAAAACCACTGTTCTGCAATCTTCTTCATACTGTTCTTAAACCTTTGTTATTTTTGTATTTGTTCCTCAAACGCAAGACTTATTTCTCTATACTTTCCCTGTCTTTAATATACAAATTTTTGAACAAACAGTCTTGTCTTTAATTTTTCTTATTTTTCATCCCTGTCGTGGTCACAAAATTGAAACTTCGATAAATCAGGAAATGAGACTAATCATCGTGCTTGTGAATAATCATAGGGTAACAGAAACATATAACAGTGTTTAACTAAAAAGTTCAGCAAACTTTTTCCTTAATTGACTGAATACAGAAAAACTGACTACTTTTGAAATCGCTAGAAGGTGTTGATCTGGCTACTACGGTACTTACATATGTACATACATATGTAGATACGTTGGTAATATGTACATATTCGTAAGCCTATGTGGATATACTTACAGCTGTGTTCAAAATAATAAGAGCGATATTTCAAAAATGCGATTTTTGTAAAATTTCTTTTTTTTGTTGGAAAAAAAAAACAAAATTTATTTTATTTAATTCAAAAAACTTAAACGTAACATAAGAACAAGATTAAAAAACAATAAAAATGTATTTCAAGTCACTATTCTAATAGTTAATAGGAGTACTCATAAAAAACATAAATATTTTGCATAATAAGGTTAATACTTTCCAAATACATAAATTGTTAAGTTAAGGTATCTTAGTACTTGGTTGAAAAGCCTTTATTTTTCAAAACCGGCTCACACCGACGTGACATAAAGTCCACAAGATTCTGACAACGAGTGGGTGTTATTTGACGTCAGGCTTCCTCAACAACCCGCCAAAGGTGTCACTCTACATGTTTTCTATTGTATTCAGTCGAGAGATTGTGGTGGGCGCACTCCACAACCTAAATTCCTTTGACCCGAAACCACCCTTTTGTCTTTTAAATGATGTGCTTCGCGTCGTTATCCTGATGGAATACTCATCTTAGCGATATTTCCTACTCCGCTTACGGAAGGATAATATCATCCAGGATTTTTACATAGACAATTTGATCCATGATGTCATTTGTCAGATGTAGAAGCCACACTTCGTAATCTGAAAAACATGCGCAAACGACGATCTTCGTATCACCATTTTTAACGGTTTTTATCGTCTACTAAGGCGAATATTCTGTATTGGGTAGACGTCGCACAGAGGAGTATTTTACCTTGATAAGTGGACAAAAATATTGGGTGGGTTTAATAAAACTGATGAGTTATAGAAAAGATTTTGGATCATATCAAGAAGATTTTATTCAGTTGCTATGCTAAACATTTAACTGAAATAGAAGTAAATTAGAATAGAAAGAATTTAAATAAGTTATTCAAATAACAAATTGTATACATATGTATAACCCCAATTTTATGTATAACCAAAAAATTTTTCGTTCTTATTTCATCAACAAAATTTGTAATTCTACCGAAGATGATGGCTCGGGCAGTTTGGAGGCAGTTTTGTGCGTACAAAAAACTTTAAAAAAATGCTTATTGTGTCTAATCTCAATCTTCACCTGATGAATCTCAATTGAAAAACATAATGTTTTGTGTAATTGGCAGAGTCAAAGAGAGTAAGGGTGGCCCAGAAACCTCCAAACATGGCACAGAAATGTAAATGTTGATGTTAATTTGTCTAGGTTCAAAATTTGACATATCAACTAGTACACTCTTGAAAACCTTTAGGTGCAAAGATTGAGCGAATTTACGGGTATAAAAAATCGGCGGAGCGCGTGAAAGTGCAGTATAGATCTAAGTATATCTCAAAAAGTATATGCACGATTAAAAATAAAAGCAAGCAGGTTGTAATAGTACATTTAAAGACCTTTAAGACTCTGTACAAAACTTAATCCTCGCGCATATATTTTCTACAATATTAGACTTTGAACCCGAACATTTTAAAATATCTCGTACAAATTTTAATTTGATAGCAAAACGTTTGGCGGGAGTATTTTTTTCAGAAACCTTTAAATAAATAATGTAATTCAATGCTACTTAAAAAATTTTAACTGAACTCGTTTAAACTCACATAGATAACATCTACAATATGGCTACATTTTGAATAAAAACACAAATTTTTTGTAATGCTAAGAAAACGCGGGGATAAATATAGCTGTATCAATAGTAAACACAAAACTTTATATTTCTTAGCAAAGAACACGTCTCCTTACAAATAAAAATTGCTTACAATAATTTTTCACAGAATATAAACTCAAAAACGCAAGTGAGTTATGCAATGTTGCTTTAAACTGGATTGCTTTCAACAAAAACATGAGAATAAAACAACTCCTGCGTACTCATCACGTAAATTTTCAGACGATCGTCGTCTAAACGATAGCAACGAACGATATCGTCTGTAGTTTGCTTCATATAACTCCATCACTATCGTGTCGTCTATCGTTTACATTTTCCACAGTTTGAAAGCTACTGTAAGCCATATTTGCCTTCAAGAAATGACTTTAGCTGTCATTCGTTGTTTTTTGTGTTTATTTTTTGTAAACTGAATTTTATGAAATTTATTAGAAACTTGTACAATAACAAATAAATTATGTTATTTATTAAATATATTGTACTTACAATGCGCCTACTTATTTATTGGAAGAGATAAGGGATCCGACGCATCTCTAAGTGTTTGTCGCCTGCGTAACAATTCCAACTTCTCTTCATTTTCATTCACGTTTTCAAAAAATAAAACATCAGTGTGATGAAACTTTTTTTTTTATGAATCTTTAAATAAAAGTCTTTCACAACCACAAAACACCAAAATAAATTGAAAGACAATACCTCTTTAGCTATCGTGCAAATGATGCTGTCTTGAGGATAGTGTTTGACAGTTCTTGGGGTAACGTGAAGCAAAAGTTGAATCGTCAAAACGATATCGCCCAAACGATAGTGATTTTTAATGTTACGTGAAGCAGACGATTGTCGTCGTACGTGATGAGAGTCCTGGGGTCGAATTACCACATCAGTTATCGAGCAATACGTGACTGAATGATGTCGGATTTGATATGATCACTTACGTGAACGAGTATCGAGTATCGAATTTTGGCATTCTGTCATCAGTGAACAAGTAATTTCTTGTACGATAGGGTTGTTGGGAATTGTTATTTTAGCTTTTTTTTAAATTAATTGTTTTAAATTTATTTTAGGTCAAGTGTTAATAAAATAAACCCGATCCAAAAAAAGATTTTAGCAAGTTTTTTGAGGCGTTTTATTATAGTTTTGTCTATGTACGCAGCGTTTTGTAAAGACAAAGGATCGCTATTATCTCTTAAACGTTTTCTTTCAATAGCTTCGTGATAATCATCTTCTGACTCCGAAGAAAAATATAGCAAATATTCCATTTTTAATTTACAATTTTGACTGCGCACTCGATACGTGACCTCTCTTATGTGATCATCCCAACGTAGTTACTCGAACACTCGCTAACGTATGGATTCCGTTCACTCGCTAACTGATGTGGTAATTCCACCCCTGACTTTCGATTGAGTGTGCAGCAAAATAAAAAAAGAATGATTATTTAAAAGTCCATTATTTAACGTAATAGGGATTAAGTTATAATAATATACCAATTGTTATTGGTTTTAACAAGTTTCATGTTTTTAACTTTTGGCCAGGTTTCTCCATATTTTACTTTCGTCCATCCAAAGTATATTTCGCCGTTTCGTCGTGGCCAAACTTTTGACAAATTCGATGCGAACTTGCACAATTTTTTTTTGTCAGAAGTGAGATCTTGCGTGGGCTTCGGGCGAAAAATTTATTTTTTAGAAGCTTTCTGCGAATTGTAGATAGGAAGTTAGAATGTTATCTTATACTACCTTGGATACCACTGGGTTGTTTGTCGAATAACGTACTACCAACCTATCAAGAGTTTTGAAGATTTTGCGTTTCCGGCCCGGATTTCTGACTTCTCGATATCATTTAAGGGATTTACTATTGTTGAAACACCATAATCAAGAATGTCTTGAATTTCCTTGTAGGATTTTCCCATTTGTCTAGTTTACAAATGTGTTCTTACTTTTATTGATTTGTATGCTTTCCTCTTGTCACTGCGATCAGTTTTTAAAGAAAAAGTGAAACAAAAATCTGTAAATAATGTTTTAACAACCAAAGCTGTTTGTTTTCTCACATTTTAACACAGTAAACCTGAATTTGTTGGCTTTTTGCAAACACTGCTATTATTATGAACTTGAATAAAATCCTCGAACATGAAAGTAGTTCTGTATATCTTTAATTTTGCTTCTCAAATACCGTTCCAATATTTACCCAAATGTTTTCATAGTCTACACGACAAAAAAATGCCTGCAAAGCACTTAAAATAATTTCAACGTAGCGCTCCTATTATTTTGAACACAACTGTAGGTACATAAACGTAAAATCGATCTTCGTATCATTTCATTTTTAGAATGATTGTGTTCATTTACTTCAGTACCTACCTTGAAAAATAAATAGCCAAATTGTGGATCGATACCAACCTTCAATTATAAAAATCATTCGTAGAAATGACATAATTATCTCTTTGTTATTTTGCTTTAGTCACTGAAGGAGAATAGGAAAAATCAAAACCAAGCTCCACTGGAAAGGTAAAGACAGCCGATGATCTTTTGTTGATGAATATGAATTTTTCCTTGGCTAAGTCCAAACAATTTCTGCTTCATTATCGTTGTATGGCGTGCGACAATTTAATAATGTATGGTCTTTGTTATAACATTTACAACGCGAATGGTTGTGAGAAGCTAGGCCCTGGGTCCCATGGACCTACCGCGCTAAATATTGGTATTTTCTTTTATCACTTTCTTATTCTTGCCTAGTAGTAGTTAATTTGATTTTAAATCTCTCTTTTCATATTTTATTTAGCATTGCAAACCAGCAGTTGATGAAGAAACTTTTCAAAAGATGGTTCAAAGAATGTATGAAGAAATGCGAAAAGAGCGACAGAAATGTACAGATGATGCATCCAATAATCTTTCACCCAACCAAATGGCAAGTAAGGCATCAGTACGATCTGAAGAACCTAAACTTCCCACTTCTCCACAAATGCAAATTTCATCTAAACAAGGACTAAATACCGCTGAGAGTAGTAAAACCGATCCGGAGGTATTAATATTATTTTTTTTTTTAATTTACTCCAAAAACTTAATGATCGTTCGTTTTCAGCCGATGGAAATAGAACCAACTATGAAACCATCTGTTCCACCACCAAAACCGGAAAAGTCTAAGCAATCTGCTAATAAAGAAATAACTTCTGAAAATATTAAAAAAGGAGGAGGAAATTCCCGAAAAATTGATGTTTGGGAGAAACCGTTAGATACCCAGCTTTCACCACCATCACAAATACCTCCTTCCAAGGACACAAATACAGACCAGACTTCCGTTGGTACAAGTCTAAACTCAAGCTTGACTATGCGCCCACCTTCTGCAACACCACATCAACCCCAAAATTCGCAACAAAATTCTGTCATGCAACATGGCCTAACTTTATCACAACAAGTACCACATCCAACACCTAATTCAGGGCCATTGCCCCCAGTTCCAGTAAGTACAGAGCCATCACCCACGCCACAAGCAACTGGGCAGCAATCATCCGGAATTCAAACTCATCATGCACCACCCCATCATTTACCACCTCACATGACGACTATACCAGGGCATCCTGGTATGCCTCTTTCTGGATATGGCAGTTATGCTCCTTCTGGAGGGCCTTCTCGTTCACCCTATTATCCGCCACAGTATGGAGGCCATCCCCCACAACCATATGGACAATATCCTCCATATCCTTACCATCAACAATACGGGCCTCCTCCTCCTTCGCACTATATTAATACTCGTCCACCTCATGCGCCTCCCCTTCATTACCAGGACCACTCATCTCCAGGACAAGTACATGGTCCGCATGACGGCCATCATGGAGGCTATGGTCCTCCTCAATTAGGGGTTACTCCATCATTGCAACAAAATTCCACACCAATAATGGCAACAGGTGCCTCACCCATCTGTGCTCCACAATCAGTTGATGGTAACCTAATAATCTATTTTCCATTTCGAAAATAACCATTTCTTTTTCACTATATTTATATTGCAGGTGTAAAACGTGAAATGGATGTTGATTCTGATAAAAAGGACTCTGAATGAAATGTATCCCGTCTTAATCAGTTTAAAATCGAATCGAATAAACTTTGCATTCAGTTTAAGCAGAGCACGCCTTTTTATTTAAACGCACATCAAAAAAAGGAAAAAATTGATTACCCAGCAGCAAATAATTTTACATAATGATACAAAATTACCACTTTGAAACAAAAAAAACGCTTTACAGTATCATTGTTTTTTCATATCGTTTGCGTAGTTCTTCATAAGTCATAGTAGGTTTAAGATCATCATTTATATAAACGTCAGAGTCACGTTCTTCAACTTTTCGTTTAGCTTTTTCAAAGGCTTCGATTATACTTGATCTGAAATAAAACACATCATTTATTTTAACTGCAACAAACAAAGAGAAAAACTTACCTAAACAATTTTTGGTGCAAAACGTAGGCACTCACATGGCCGGCATCCACGTATTTTACTTCCACACCTGGCCATATTTCCTCTAAACTCGAGCATCCCTCTCTAGGTACATAAGCATCATCTTTTGCACATACAGCAATTATCAAAGATGTATCAAATGGCACGGAAAAATTTTTGAGGTGTGTACATTCGTCCATCATTCCACGCATGAATTGCAAGGCTTCCCTTTCCCACCAATTGGTTTTTGTTATGTCAATTTTCTCATTTTCTTGCTGGTTTGTTCGAGGTAAAATATAACCCATTAGTTTAGTCAGAGCTGACTGTTCTGTTCGATTTCTTGCCTTTAAATTCATATTTTCCTTTTTTTTATTGCTGTGTACGTTTTCAAGTTTTTGATCTGGTAGTTTTGGTTTGGGATAATTGTTTTCTATTTTATTTATTTCATTTCTTGTGTTTCGAATTTTGATATTAAGTTCATTCACTTCAGACTGAGATAGTTCAAATTTGTTTTCAGACGTAATTTTTGTATATAATTTTTTGCTTAAACCAAGTGTGTTTTCTTTATCATTTTCGATGTTGCCATTGATTTCAGACCCATGTTCGCTCTCCAATTTTGTGATTTCAGAAGGAAGAGTATTTTGTGACTGAACGTCTTTAATGTCTTGCTTGAGTTCATACATCGATTGACTAAAATCTTTGACAAATTTTTGACCTGCTGCAAACGCATCATCAATGATAGTAACCATTTTTGAAAGACGTTCGCTGTATTGTCCATCAGAAAAGTACTGCGTTTCAAGCATGTCCCAATTGATGGAATGGCTCATTACGCCCTACAGTGGAGATTATACGAGTATGTCAATTATAGTTTTAAATAGGTTTCTTTTTACCGTAGTAAATACTGCGGCTGCGGTTGACCATGACAGGCAAGGAACTAAAACAAGAGGTTTTGGCCAATTTGTAGCTGCAAGTGAGGCCATCTACAATTTAGAAAACGTTAGTATGATTAGTCAATTATAAATAGAAGTTTATGATTTTTACGTGACCACCCATCGAAAGACCCGTTACACCCAAGGGTCCGTAACCATTTCTTTCACACCAATGCAACAAAACTAGACATTCAAGAACAAGGCAACCACCCATAACAAAAATATCGGAGACATTATGCAAATTCGAGCGTCTGCGAAATATGTTTATGCTAATATTATTCTATACAACTCCTAAATTTTAAATTTACACTTGGTCATCCGGTTTTCTAACTCCATAAAATGGATTTTCCAAAATGATACCACCTATATTAGCTTCTCTTAGCAACGGTTTTGCAATAAAATTTCTTCTTCGCCAAAAATACTGCAAATATGAAATTATTAAGGAAACATTTTCGTCGCTGTCTTACGCTAAAAACGTACATGGTCTCCAGTTCCCGCTAAATGAATACACATTGGCTTATGTCTCTCGCTCCTCCACTTATTTGGCACTAACACTTGAAAATGAGCCTGCTGCGAAGCCTTAGGGACTAATCCAGGCAGATGAAACTCAAGGGGAGTTGTAAAATGTCCTTCCAATATTGTGCAGTCCGATTGTTTTTCTTCTTTTGTGATGTGAATCGGATATTCAGGTGGGACTAATTTAAAACATTTTTCACGATTTGATATTATTTTTCTAAATTCAAACAGTCTGAAAGAAAAATACGAGTTTCGTCATTAGTATTTTCCCGATTTTTATTATTTTTATATAAGTTACTTTATACTTTTTTATAAGTTACTATCAGATCACGTTTTACTTAGCCATATAGTTAGGGCGGCTAAATTTTGCTTTACCGGAACATCTTCAGATACTTTTTTTTTAATATTTCAATCCGTTAGGTTAGCTTACATTGATCACAAAACTGAATTTTGGCGTTTGCTTCCTTGGAGGCTTCAAATATTAAAAAGTTTCATTAAAATCGGTTACAGAATCGGAAAAACACAAACATAACACCCCAAATTTGAAATACATCCAACTCGCTTATAGGCGTTTGCCTGACTGTTGGTGACATACGCGTAGCGAAGCAACGAAGTCGGGAAGGCGTCTAAATCGAGCGTCGATTCGAGTTCAACTTGTGTTTTTTAATTACCTCATATCTTCGCCAACTGATTTTGATGAAACTTTTTTTTTTTAATTGAAGCACTTTTCTAAAAACAATAACACTAAAACTAAGTGATTCAGTAAAATAATAAAAAAAGTATCTGAAGATGTTCCGATAAAGTAAAATATTTTTTTAAATTTTGAACTCAAGATTTGAATCCAACTTAGCATTGCTATAATGGAGAAGTTAAGGCCGATTATGTTCTGTACGTTCAAGTGCAGCTTAAACGATTGGATCGATTTGCATCAAATTATTCGTATCTGCAGCCAGTCATGATTTAAAGCGAAATCGGAATTTTCATTCTAACCTCAAAATTAAGTGTACTTTACTTAGAGCCGAAATATACATATAAAGTGTACGTCTGGGTCGTACCATTAGTCGATAATCATAGTATATGGCTTTTTTGCAAAACGTCATTTGATCGTCATTTGCAATACTTACGGGTTGCGAACATCAAACTGTTAACGTCATTTGGTATTATTGATCTGTGTCATCTGCATGATTTTTTTCTTGCAAGAGCAATTGCTGTTTTCGAACAGATCAAAGTAAAACTCTTAATAAAATTTCGTTTAAAACAAATAAAATAGCCGATTTTATGTAATTACTGTTCACGAGACCGAGATTGCCCTGAATATTTGGATTCAGTAATATTTTTTTCTCCAATTTTTTGCACATCCCAAATTTGTGGCTGCTTTTGTGCAGCGCAGTTGACGTTTTTGAATATTTACCCTGCAAACACTGCATTATCGAACATGCAAATGCAGTGTGATTTATGGTGTTGTTTTCGAACAAATAACTTTCGCAGGTTGAGTTTAAGAACATTTGGCAAAAGCAATTTGATGCAGATGACCTTTTCAAAAACGCCCTAGAATGGACACCGACCACATAACCTATTCTAAGGTGCGTCGGTGCAACTGCTTTCCATGTTTAGATCCACAATTGAAGATGGTTTGTAAATCGAGTGAAAATATCTCAAAATGATCCCAGAAAAGCTCAAATGGGTTTTTGCTTATTATTGCAATGAAATGAAGCAAAACGTTGAACAACAACCCACCAAGCGAAAACAAAAATACAATTGCAATTGCAATGTTTTTGTGTTGGGGAGGATTATTCAGCGTTGGGGTGTTTTAATTTACTTTCGCTTGTGATTGCCAAGACTAATCCCATCCAATTCCACTGAGCAACTTTGAAAGATACTAGAACATAGTGCATATTGTCTCCCATACTTGTAGATAACTAAAATAATAATAGTTTACTCCGGTCACGTATGTACGTTACGTACAAATACAAAGATATATGCCTTTACTTTTATATTAATAAACAACTAAATTTTAAAAGTCGGTAATACAAAACTCCTCAAACTGTGATTGAATTTCAAAATGCTATACTGCCGCAGTAACGGCAGACGTTTCAAAAACAAAAGTAGTGTTGCAAAGCACCGCGTTTCAAAACGCATAATGAATGAATCAGCTGCGCAAATAGCGCATCATGAATTCCGGTGATGCAAATGGTTTTTCTGTTGTTGGTCTGTTTTTGATTGGGAAATGAAAGTTTTTGCAACTTATTTTACGAAATATACTTAATAAATTGTAGCGTTCAATTTAGTGGAATTATTAACATGTAGTTGTTTCCAATTGAATCACCAATTAGAAGAAGGAAATAAGTCCAAAAATTACAAATATGACATTTTGACGCAAATATCATCTTTATACGTAGACGCATCTGTTAGGTCGAAGAAAGAAATAAAAACCATTTTCATAACAGAAATATTGGTGATTTTAAAAAGTATTAGTTGGAGAAAAACAAAAAAAAAGGCACCGTCAAATAAAGAAGTTGATTCAGTTTTTTGCGTTTTCCCAAAAGTAAGGTCAGATGGATTTATTCCCTTCTTCCAACTGGTGATTCAATTGACAAAAGCATCGCGCAGTGTTCCAAAATGTCAAAAATAAAAAAAGCGTCATGAATGCATAGTGCCCAAAACACATGTGCAAAATTTCTGTAAGAAGCGCAACGTGCATCTATCCACGTGAAACACATGTGCAGAATTTTTATGACATGCGTTGCAACGGCTACATTCATTTGTGAATTGAATTATGAATTATTTTGCCTCGAACTTTTTGCAAATTAACTTTTCAAGTCATCGACTGTCATTCGAGTCGACAACATCGTTCCTCATTTAGTGTTCTCGCTTACTTTTCGTTGGTGCCTTTCCCGCTATCTCCATAGCAACCTCTCAACACAGGTCACGCGTTTAAATTTTTTTTTTCATGTGCAAAATATATTAAACCTAACGCGCTTATAGTGATACTATGTATTTTTTTTTCTGCAAGAGGATAATCCATACGAGCTTTTCTTGGAAGAAATGCTGTTGGAATCCAGTAATAAAATACTGAAATGACCGATTGCGGATAAGTTTACTTCTCTGACCTCGGATTCTAACTCAAAATTTATTGTAATCACCCCTTCTAGTCCCACAAACCGCCTTTTTAATTTCAGTGTTTTCCAATTAAAAACATACAGAAAGGATACAATCCGTCTGAAACGGTTTGTATCTTAACCTAACCTCCTTCCTATGCAGTCCTTATAAAGTGGGCATGCCCATGTTGGATCTTGTAGTGAACTACGACGGTAACTTCGAACGTTTGAGGATGTTACACGCAAAATTCCATCAAAATCGATTTTATTTTATGAAAACATCTCCAAAAAGTGGGCGTAACCAAGTCTGAATATCCAAATATTTTGTCTTAACAAAATTTTTCGGTTTCATATAAGTGAAGTTATGAAAAAGTGGCCGTGGCGAATTTAAAAAATTTTTTACGCTTATACTGTATCTTTTTCTCAAAAGCTCAAATATGAAATTTTATCCTTCTAGCTCAAAATTTAAGGACCAAAAATCGGTGATATACGGACGGATGGATATGGCTCAACCGAGTTCGTTATTGATACTGATTACGAATATACATATGTATATACTTTAAAGGGTCTATCTCGATTATTTTTCTATGTTACAAATTGTGTGTAAAACTTAATATACCCTTAGGATAGGGTATAAAAAGGTATAGATAGTGTAAGTGCTGCTTATGAGAGTATTAATCAATTGCGTGATAGCAGCCTATTAATACTCGTTGAGACAAAAAAAAGTAGCAAAAAATTTCTTGTCAAAAAAAAAAAAAAAACATATATGTACATACATACATGTATGTACATACATATGTATGTGATATTTTCGTGAAACTTCATGACCAACTTAATTCGTGTAAGGTTTAGGCTCCGAGCTAAATTAAGGTTTCAGAGAAAGAAATAATCGATCAAATGAGTTCACTAAACGTAAAACAAGTCTATAAATTCAAAAAAAAACTGTTGATGGTAAACAAACTCCTTCTGGCGTAATCCTCTTCACCTTCTGACAGCCCCACTACAATAACCGCTGATTGGTACAAACAAACGCTGCAATGTCACTTCCTCATGTGAAGGTTGCAACCTTTCTCCGTACTCGCCGGAAAAATGCGCACGTATCTCATGTGCCAACTGTTCCGGAAACCATCCATCATCTTTCAAAAAATGCCGGAGGTTTACTCAATAAAAAGCAGTACTTAAAATTAAAACCATTCACAAATGTACCATGGTAGAAGCCAGATAAGAACTGTCCCCTCCCGCAACAACGAACCCATCCTATTGTAAAGTTGCAAAAAATACATCTCAAACCGAATCCGTCAACCAGCTAGACAAAATGGCTATACAATCTCACTTTGAAAACAACTCCAACGGCGCTTCAACCGCTAACCAAACAAACATTTATCAACAATAAACATTCAAAACGGAAGATTACAATCTCACTCAAAGTGAGCTGCTAAATGCTAACGACGATTCCAACACTCAATTAACTTCAAGCCGTCACAAGCAAAACCAAATTACCTTCATTACCCCATATACTAATCCCCACCCAGCATCACAAAACATGCACACCAAACTAATAATACTCATCTAACACGAGAACTAATAAAACAAAAGTAGTAAAGGACTTTGTCTGCCTTGGCTCTGCTATAAATTCTGATAACACCTCAGCAGAAATTAAACGAAGAATAACTCTTGCCTGAGAAGGCAATTGAGTAGTAGAGCCCTATTCCGAACAAATAAGGAGACACTTTATCTAAAGTGAATAAAAATATCATAGGTCGCTTCAAGAGAGACTTGGAAAGCGCAACTGGAGGTAGTTAGCTAAGGACCAGGCTAAATGGTGAATCTTGTTATTTGCGGCACAGGCTCACCCCGATCTGAAGCGCCACCTAAGAAGATACAAGCGTCTGTAACGGATGGTATAATACCCTATCCTTCTTCCTTAATATGAGCCCTACTAAAGTTGGCGTGGCAGACTGTACTTTTATTATTGAATTACTACGATAACTTCGAACGTTAGAGGAAGCTACATGAAAATATCATTAAAATCGGTTTTTTATTGACAACCCCCCAAAAAGTGGGCGTGGCCACATATGATATATGTATGAATTGAAGACAATTCATGTGTCTAAATACATAGTTGGTCTTAATAAAAAATTTAGATTTCATGTAAAATGTGGCAGTGGACGAATTTCATTAAAGTATATAAGTATATTCGTGATCAGTATGAATAGCGAAACCGATTGGGCCAGCGCACACTGGGGCAATTACCCCGGGGTGTCACCGGGGTAACTTTTTGTTCAAGCGCATACTGGAGTAATTCCCCCGGGGTTAAACTTATGTATACGTGAACCGATTTTCATTGCAGTGGTATTTTTTGCATCTCGAAATTGACAACTTATGTGTGTAAACTACCTAAATGCTGGATAAACAGTTCACCTCACCCTATAAACTCAGTTTCACCCCGGGGTTATTACCCAAGTGCGCGCTGGCCCATTGAGTCATGACAGTCAGTTCGTATGTCACCGCTGTTTAGGCCTTAAATTTTCAGATAGGAGTATGAAATTTCATAACTGGGTTTTTGAGTAAAAGATACACTGCATAAATTTGATAAATGCAAGTGAATTTCATGAAAGTACATTAAAATTCGGTTTGACAATTTTACTTGCATGATTACGTTTAAAGCATTCATATTGCGAACAAACTTTCAGTAAATAAATGGCTACTTCAAACATAGCATAACAACAGCATTGAAAAAAGGCTGAAATACAGAAAAAGTGGCTTAAGTGGTTAGTGCGTTGGACTACAGGAAAGGGCTCTAGGTTCGATCCCTAGACAACACCTAAAAGTTTTTTACCCTCGCGAGCGTCTAACAAACATTCGAGAATAAAACTGTCATGAAAAATTTTCTCAAATAACAAATTGCCCTTCCGACACGGCATTAAACAATAGGCTTCCTTTTATTCGTGTGAAAAATATGCACAACACGAATGGTTTTGAGAAGCTAGGCACTGGGTCCATGAACTTATCGCGCCAAATATTTGTTTTTGTAATACATATACATACATATGGTACACATGTATGTGTGTACACAAGTGTAAAATTGTTTGTCATTGGCCATGTTCATGTCGTGCTAATCTGGCGCTGCTAGACTAGGGTTGCTACTCTGTCGACTCCAAAAATGTGGCGGAGCACAAATAATTTAGTGTTTATACCGCAACTATTATGAAAAAAAAACCACCAGTCTGCCACGGCATAAACGCGGCAATTGACTGCTCATTGGCACCAATTGTCACCAAATTTGTTAACCGGACAATATTGTCTGACCTGGCAATCTTCTGAACGTTGCTTAACAGTATTCAATAAATTGACTGTCCCACGGCAAAAATGTACATACATATATGTATGTATGTATATACTATATGTATATACATATGTATGTCATTCTAAAATAATTTTCGGCAAAATTTTACTTTAACGGAACATTTACAAGATTTTTTTATTTTTTTGTTTTTGTTAGAATAGCTTGCACTAATTACAAAACTGAAAAAAAAAATACCGATGTTTTAAAAGGGGTATTTCAACAACTATCGAGCAGGCGCCTATGACCAAGTCGGGTGTATTTCATTTTTAAGGTAGGTGACTCGCTTAAGCCCGTATGATACTACATTTTTTCAGCATTTTTATTGCTCTGAAAATGAAGTTAGAGCAGTACGCAAAATTACCTACTGAAATTCCCATTTGGTGTAAGTGTATACGCACTAACCTTATAAATGCGAAAATGTCAAAAAAAATGCATTAAAAATGTATCTCAAACTACATTTTTCAGCCACTGGCAGCTTTTTTTTTGACATTTCTGCATTAAAATTATACGTCTGCCATTTACGCCTGTTTAGCTGTCTAGGTTTATTTGAAAATAAAGTGTGACTCATTTGATTTGTGTATGTTGCTTTGCAAAATGATTGCTTTCCTTTTCTTAAAAAAACGTGTTTTCGCTTTTATGCAAAGCTGAAAACTAATGTATTAAAAATGCGGAAAAAATTTAGTATCATACGGGCTTTAGCTCGGTAACAGGATTTTCTCTATAGGTTTTAGACGATCATGCAATTTCGTCACTCCGTTAACATATGTCAGCAACTGTCCGGCAGGCACTTATAAACGAATCGGGTGTATTTCAATTTCGGGGTGGGTGGTTCGCTTTGTTCAATCTGTTTTTTAATTGCTTTACATCCACTTATTCTGCATCGATTTTGATTAAACTTGTTTTTATTAATTGAAGCACTTTTCTATGAACATAACACTAAAATTAAGTGATTCAGTTCTTGCATTTGCTAGATTTTGATACGTTTTATGTTTTTTTTTTTTTAATTTTGAGGGAGGGTTATTTTTTTCATCCCCTTACTAAAAATATTTATATTCGTGTTTCTTAAGGCCACTTGAAACAAAAAATATAGTAGTAGTACATAAAGGAAACCCGCCCAAATAAAAAACTATTGGACATTTCACATAATAGAAACCCGCCCCTTACCATTGCCAATTACATACATATGTATATATATTTACCTTTGTAAATTCTCTGGTTTGCCCCATCCTTTTTCGAAAAATTTAGTAATTAACAATCGACGGTAAAGACTATCAAGGCGACTAGGCGGCATGATCAATTTGTTGTTACGCTTAAGATTTACTTATATCACAAGTTTTATCACCCAAAATTTAACAGTAATTTCTTTTGTTAATAATGGCCAAGATGAAAATTATATTCCAAAATTTTGTCATTAAATGGGAAATATATACATATAGCAGAACCCAACTTTGACATATGAAAATATAAACTTTGAAATGAGTACTCGTACAATTTTCAGTCTAAAAAGTGGTCCGTACTACACATTAGACGATTATTGTAGACTATATACATGTATTGAGGGTTATAGACCTGTAGATATTCTATCTACATTATAAATCGACGTTAAGGTTAGAGCTAAGATGTGCATTAACGTAATAAACAAATTTTCATGTGTGACTATAACAGAACACAATTTTATATCAGACAAGAAATGTATTCTCGAATTTATGTTAATAGCTTAAAAACAATAACATTTACTATTTTATCTAACCAAACATGAATGTCTATACCGCGCTACCGCTGACTGATTAGACATCGTTACGTGATTTTTTCAAAACGTAGCATTTACCACCAATTTCATAATATACATTTTAATATATACATATGTATGTATCTATGTATGTAGACAACTCAAATAAAGCCACTGTAAAAAATTCAATTTAAAAATGCAATACAATCCGCAGAAGAATTCCAAATTAAATAATTGCGACTGACATCCAAAATGTATTATTTTCTTTTTTATGTCGCCTGATTTCAAATGTCAATGAATCATCCGGTACTTTGACATTTGGAAAACTACTAGCGTTCCTCTGTACCACATCGCTGTAGCACTGCTTTCTAGGACGGTGTTCACACTGGGGCGTTCCTCTGCACTGCTATTTGACTGCGAAATATTTGCGAAAGTTATATGTGATCCTCCATTTCGGACGTTGTGCACCATGTCGTGGTAGGGTGGCTTAATTAGAGGAACCGGATGCACTACCAGGTAGTTAACACTACTCTGGTAGAGCTGAATGTGAATCGAAAACTAAGATCCAACTACCATTAACTTCAAAGTGGTAAGCAAATATTTAAACAGATAATCAAAAACTTGTCATCCTCTGCCCGCTAAAATCCTCAAATGGGCGGCACCTAAATCCTCCCATGATTCTCTATTCGGGAATGCATGTCGTCGGAACAACGTATGGCGTTGAACAAAGACCAAAAATTAAAATTCAACAGCACTTTTTTTTATGACAGAGCTTTAAAAAATTCAACTTTTTCCTTTATTCTTTCCTTATTAAATGGTGGAGCCAAGCCGCCAAAAACACGTAAACCATCAAGTGACAGCTATCAGCCTACGGCTGCCTCCTTGTTGGTTTGGTAGCACTCCTCATTAAGGTGGCGACAACATAGTCCACTCAGTAAGCGGATCGGAATCCTCATTCAGTTCTGCATTACTCAACTCATCGCCACTCCGTGCCGGTTCAATGTTGAGAACAGCAAGTTTGGCAGTTTGGCAGCAGGGCGCTCGAATATCCCTCCAGAAGTATGTACGCGAGCTCGCCTCACAGGTCCACTGGCGTCGATAACTATGCCCTTTGACCAGCAATTTCTCTGCAGGTTGGCGACTGCTATCACCACCATGTCCCCTTTCTAGATCGGTTTATTCCTATGGAACCACTTTGCCCCTCGGTTGAGATTGGGTAAATAGGCTTTAACCCACTTCCTCCAGAAACGGTCAGCTAGCATCTGGGAATGCTTCCAGTTCTTTCTAATGTTGGTTACACTTGCTGCTTCACAAGGCGGCTTTAAACTATTCGATGTGCTGACAAGGAAATGATTCGGCGTTAATGTCTCATCGTCATCTGATTCTAACGATACGAATGTCAATGGTCTCGAGTTGATTACGTTTTCTATCTCCGCAAGGGCACTTCGCAGGGTTTCCTCTAATCTTGTTGCCAGGAAGGATGCGGTATAGGACGTCTTTGATGGACCTTTGATGGGGCCGTTGGTGGATTGAATTTCCATGAGGTCTCTGCCGACACGAACTCACGTGCGACATTAAGCATATTCACCTTTGCCAATCCTCTCGAAATTTCTTCTCAGCATCTCGGAAATTCGTGCCGTTGTCAGAATATATCTCCAGCAGGGTTCCCCGTCTCGCCATAAAATTCCTCAGACATATGATGCAGGAATCGGTTGATAAACTGTACACCAGCTCGATGTGCACAACTCTTGTGGTGAGGCACGAACATATTGCTCCTCACTTCTTCTCACATCGCTTTCCGTTGGTTACCAAGAGGGGACCGAAATAATCTAGTCCGGTGAATGAGAATTGACAGCTTCTTCTGACAGACTTCAATAATGCTCGTAAGTTAACGATGTAATACTTTTGCAGGATTTCGTTTAATGCTGTCTCGTGATTGCAATATTCGTTTTTCTTCTTTAGTTCAGAGCAGAGCCTGAGTTGTCAAAAAAAAATTTTGCGTTTCTTTTTTAGTTCAGAGCGCTCAGAGCACCCAATGCGTGTTTCTTTTTTCGTTCAGAGCGTGCTCAGAGCGCGCTCTATCAGCTCAGCATGAATTGATTGAGCATCCTGAGCAAAGCCCGAGCACGGTGAATTTGACGTTTAACTGAGGGTAAAGCAATGAGAAAACAAAATCGAAAACAATTGAAATGGAGTTCGAGGCTTTGTTTTTAAATAACTATTAGCAGTTAATAATTAAATAAATACTTTATTTGTGTATAAACGCTATTTCAGTGTTTAAGAAGACAAAAAGCATGAATGCTGGATTACGTTTGCAGTCATATGACAGGTACTGCTCAATCGTGTTTCTTAAATAAATCAGAGCGTTCAGGGCGTGCTCCGTTCAGAGCGCGCTCGACATGTTCAGGCTCTGTTCAGAGCTCTGATCTGAACGAAAAGAGAAAAACGCCTAATGAGAAAACAAAATCGGAAACAATTGAAATGGAGTTCGAGGCTTTGTTTTCAATTGACTATTAGCAGTTAATAATTAAATAAATACTTTATTTGTGTATAAACGCTATTTCAGTGTTTAAGAAGACAAAAGGCATGAATGCTGGATTACTTTTGCAGTCATATGACAGGTACTGCTCAATCGTGTTTCTTAAATAAATCAGAGCGTTCAGAGCAGGGGACTGTTATTCGCCAAGTTCATGGGTTGGGTCCTGCTACGATTACTCTTCAAGATTGCAAGTTCATCTGGATATACGGAAATTCGAGCTTGTCGATATAGTGCAGATTGTGACCTCTTGATGACTTCGGAGGTGAGTTGGACCATGTTGGCGGAGTGTCTTCTAAGTTGGATATCTATAAATAAAAGCATAAGCTAATGAGCGATACATACGTGGCGATCTGCTGAAGCGAGTTTCATCCAGGAGAGGGTATCTCGACGCTGCTCTAGTATGCAGCAGACACGGTCGAACTTCTTCATCTGTGGCGTTGATTGGCGGTGTTTGGGGCCACTCAGCACACTTCCTCTGCAAAAATACTGGACCACTGAACCACTCACTTGCAGCATCATACTCGTAGTCCGGATTCCATTTAGTGGTCTTATCGGCAACGTTGTATTTCGAAGAGATCCATCTTCATTCGGAGACATGCGATGTTTCCAGGATTTTGCCCACTCGAAACATTACAAATTGTTGGAATTTGCGCGGGTCACCTTTTAACCATGAGAGAACTGTCCTTGAATCAGACCAAAATAATCTTTGGCTTATGGGAAATTTGTGAGAGCTGCAAAATAAAGTTTGCCAGGCGCGTTCCAAACACGTCACCTTGGAGTTCCATTCGGGGAATCGAGATTGGGCGTTGACGAGCAACCTTCGCCTTGGCACACACGAGCACAACGTCAACCTGACTCTGAAATTCAATTCGGAAATAGGATACAGCCGCATAAGCATTTTCGTCGGCGTCAACAAACGTATGTAATTGTATGTTTGACGCAGATTCTCCTAACAGTGGGGAATAACATCTGGGTACCCTTACTGCAGCTGCATTTTTGAGTGTTGTCCATCTCCGTAACCTTTCGGTCATACAAGCCGATAACTCATCGTCCCATCCAATTGATGTTCGCCAAATTTCTTGTAGAAAGATTTTCAAGCTAATTAAAAAGTGTGACAAGAAACCCATTGGGTCAAAGATAGACATAAGGACTTTGAGTACCTCACATTTGGTAGAAACCACTTCGTCACCGAAGACATCTCTCTTGAGCCTCTTGAGTAAAGGTGTCCGATGAAGTGCACCAGTAGAGACCCAAAATTATCTTCGTTGCGGCCGGGGCGGAAGCGCTAAATACCTTCTTGGATGGTTTATCGCTCTGCTTTAACGCTGCCATAACTGCTCTCGAGTTAGAAACCCAGTTCCGGATATGAAATCCAGCATTCCGATGAATAATTGACACATCTTTGGCGAGTTGAATGGCATCGGCTTCGGAGTCGACACTGTCAATACAGTCGTCGACATAATGGTGATCTAGTATAGCTTCAATAGCTCTCGGCATGCTACTCGTGAAGCAATGCATGGCGAACACGCTGCGGCGAACACGCTGCGGCGAACGTCATAACACTATTGTCACTATCGTTCCACAAAAAAATGTTGTACGTGTCTGTCCTCTTCCCGAATTTGCACTTGGTGGAATATTTCTGCAATGTCTCCGCAGACACCAATTTTGCCACATTGAAATCCATATAGCACAGACAACAGGGGCACCAGCTGGTCAGGGCCTTTAAGTATTAAACATTCAGGCAGGACCCTTTGCACCTTGATGCTTCATCCCAAACGAGTCTTATTTTTGACGGTTTGTTTGGATTGCTCACAATTAATACAGGAAGGTACCAAGTCCTTTTGTGTGTAACATTGATCTCTTCCGGCGACAACTTCTTTACGTATCCTTTCGCCACCAGGTTTTCTATCTGCTGGTCCAGAGTTTTGCGAAGCTCTCTATTTTTCCCGATCACCTTTTGTAGAGTATCATTGCGGCGACAGGCAATAGGAAGGCTATTTGGTAAGGAAAACTTGTCAAATTTCCACAACAGACCGACTTCAAAAAGGCCATCGACTCGGATGCAGGTGTCGTCTATGATCTCTGTTGCTCGCTTTCCTTCTTCGCAGATTATTTGCTGAGTTGGCACGCGAATATCCACGTTATCAATTGAGAAGAAGCCATTCACAAGTTGGTGAAGCTTCATGTCTGCGTTGCATTCGCACAAGTGAAGATGAAACGGTATACATATGTACATGTTTTTTCGCCTCTATCAGCCCAGTCTGGTTTACGTAGCAATGGGTTGGGACCAGTTGCCCTCGCACACCTTCAATGGAATACCCAACTTCCAATTGTCCATGCTGATCGAAATTTTTGGCCGTCCTTGTTCGTACGACGGGATAGGGAGCCTGGGTAGGTGGGGGTATCGTTTAGCCAATGCTTGACCAACGATTGATTGCGTTGGTAAGTCAAGGCTGCGAACGGTGTGTACGTTGTTAAGCTGAAACTCACTGAAACGACTTGCGAGCTGACTTCGACGAGTGTCGCGTTGGAAGTCCACCTCAAACACAGTTCGTCCGGCCGGCCAGATAGCTTCAGCATGTCGGCAAGTTCTTCATCTAAGAGTATAAGTGACGAACCTCCATCCAGAAAGGCATACTGATTCCCCATTAGCAAGCAATGTCACAGGAAGAACACGGAACAACACATTGGTGGGTGTATGCGTTTTGTGTGTCAGAATGCTCGTTGTTATAACTCTTCCACTACTCGATGAAGCCTGATTTGCATAATTATGCATTAGAGGATGGTGTCTCGCTTGACATACAAACACCAACACAGATGCAGGTAGCAGTCCGATTGATCAGGGTAATAATGTCGACGCAGACATAGTTAACGACGGAGAGCAAGAAAACGAAAACAATACTGTTGGTGGCGACATATGTGTTGTATCTTGTTGTGTGAATGGCGACGCACAGCTGCAACGCATTTTGCAATTCATAAAATTTGAAGTCGAAGCATTGGAGAGGGTCGGGAACGTTCTACTGGAACGAGTAGAACGGTACTCTTCACTCAAGCAGATATCGAAAAATAATATGTGTACAGCAGCAGGGTTACTTACATCAACAAAGGGGTCGCAATATAATGTTGGCAGTCGAGAATGTTTTTTTTGTAGATCTAAAAACCATCAAATGTCTGAATGTCGCGACGAGACAATTTCACTTGCGAAGAAAAAGGATATATTGAAAAGATACGGTTGTTGTTTTAGATGTACCGAAAGAAATCATTCCACAAAGACCTGTAAAGTTTTTCTGAAGTGTAGGATTTGCAATGGTAAACATGCTGTATCGATGTGTGATCCTGATTTTGTTCGTCAAAAGAGAGAAAGTAAACGAGATGTTCCCAGTACTTCTAATCAGAATGTAATCGCTAATTCTAATGAGACTGCAGGTTTGTTTGCGACAAATACTAATCAAACTAAGAAGATCTATTTGCAAACGGCTTGCGCTACATATGCGCTACAATTCCTAGTGGAAAATCTGAATTGTTTGTACGATTAGTATTATATGGGGTAGTCACTTAACTTTTATAAAAGAAGATCTTTCAAGAGCATTGAAGTTGCCGGTTGTAAGGACACATCTAATGAGTATTATTCCCTTTGGTTCCAATAAAAAATCCCCAAAGCAACTGTGTAACAAAGTTGAATTAAAAATAAAATGACAATATTATAATGAAACGATGTTGATTGAAGCCATTGAGGTTCCAGATATTTGCGTTGATATTTTGTCTATACCAGATAGCAATAATCCATCGTTTCAGAATTTGTTGTTGGCTGATGCGTGGGTTAAAAATATGCATCCAATTAATTTACTCATTGGAGCCGACAATTATTGGTTGTTCGTGACTGGTGATTTCCGTAGGTTGTCTGATAATCTTACTGCTGTTAACACTTGCTTGGGGTGGACACTGCATGGTCCTGCGAACGAAAATGAGTCTAGTAGTCAGTCTACGTCGTTGTGCACATTTGTGGATTCTAACGAGGATCAAATTGATTTTTCTAATTTATGGAGGCTCGAGACAATAGGCATAACAAACGAGGAAAGCAGCAAAAAACATTTTACTGAGAATTTTATTAATGACAACATAAGACACAAAGGTGATCGATTTGAAGTTTCCTTACCTTGGAAAAACGACCTCAACTTAACTGACAATAAGACTAACGCTATCGGACGTTTAAAGAATTTATTAAGAAAGCTTTCTCGGGAAGAGAATAAATTGAAAGAGTATGAAAGAGCTTTAAAAGAATATATGGCGTGTGGATTTGCAGAAGAGATACCTATGAATTCCAAAGGTGAGAGAGTATACTACTTACCCCATCGAGCTGTTTATCGACAGAGGTAACCATAAAATCGAGGATCGTGTTTGATGCATCATCACATCATCAAATTAGACAAAACTCGCTGAATGATTGCTTGTGGCCTGGTGAAAATCTGTATAAGGATCTTTATTCGATTCTGCTGAATTTTAGGATGGGAAAAATTGGCCTAACAGCTGACATAGAAAAGGCCTTTCTACAGATCAGATTAGATAAGAAAGATAGGGATTGTCATCGATTTTTATGGATAAAAAACAACGTAGAATCAGCTCTTGCGGTAAACGATTTTAAAGAATATCGAATGACTTGTTTAACTTTTGGTGTTACGAGCAGTCCCTTCATACTTTCTGCGACATTGCGAAAGCATTTAAGATCCTTCAAAGATATTTTTGAAAAAACATATAATTCAATTAAGGTGAATTAAATTAGCGTGAATAATGAAGAATCTGCAGCAACGATTTATAGCGAAACATTATGTATTATGAAGGCAGTCGGTATGAACATAAGGAAGTGGACCACAAATTCTAACAATCTTCGGAGTATATTACAGAATAACGATAATGGATATGAAAATTGTGCTTCAGTGAAGACTTTAGGGATTATTTGGTGGTTAGAATTAGATGATATTGGCGTTGACCGGGAAAAAATCGCGAGGGAAAAAATCGGATCCAAGCGAAATGTTTTAAAAATGATATCTAGAGTTTATGACCCGTTAGGTATTTGGGGTCCATTTACGATTAATATGAAGATTTTGTTCCAATTGATATGGAAATTAAAGTTGGATTGGGACTCGATTTTGCCAGACGAACTTCATAAACAGTGGTGTTTATGGTGTGAAGGACTTCTTAATCTAAAGAATTTGCCTCTTCCTAGACATCTATTTAATCATACGGATGTTGGCGCACAAGACGAAATCACTCTTCACATATTCTCAGATGCGAGTCTATGCGCATATGGAGCTGCAGCATATATAAGAAAGGTCACATTCACCGGTAATGTCAACTTCTCTGCTCGCGAAATAGAGTTGCACCATTAAAGGATGATGGTTCCAAGGAGTTAACTATTCCAAAGCTGGAACTAACAGGGGCTCTTCTAGCTGCGGGACTTCAAGCATATTTAAACTTTCGACTTTCAACGAAAATAGCTAAAACCTTCTTATGGTCGAATTCGAAGATAGCTCTGTTCTGGATAAGAGGAGACGCTTCAAAATTAAAACCGTACGTTCGGAACAGAGTGAAGGAAATAGTTAGGATCTGCAATGATGTCGTTTGGTCATATTGCCCTGGAACGATGAATCCAGCTGATTTGTTGACGCGAGGAGTTTCTGCATCAACGCTTATGCAGTCGCTAATGTGGAGAAGCGGTCCAGAATTTTTAAGTAAAAATCGATCTGAATGGCCTGTCGATGTAGATTTCGGAGAAATGGAATCACAGGAAGCTGTTCCATTGATGGTGAACTTAGAAGAAGATTTACATTACCGAGAACCACCTATCGAAGTAGAGAGATTTAGCAATTATCGTCAGTTCTTACGCATAACGGCTTACGCACTTCGTTTTGCTCATAACATTAAATCAAGCAACGAAAGATTAACTGGTTATATTACCATAGACGAATTAAATAAGGCTGAGATATTTTGGTTGAAATATATTCAAAAGCATTGTTACGAAGCAGAAATTCAGACTCTATTGAATCAGCGGCAAGTTGAGTGTAATTCAAGAATTTCAACGTTTACCCCTTTTTTGGATGATCAAGGACTCTTACGAGTGGAAGCTGTTACCGAAGGAAGCTGTTATCAATGCAATGCTTATCATGGACGTTCATATAAGACTTCATCATAGTGGAGCTAACGCTATGTTTACCAGATTACGACAACGCTTTTGGTTAGTCAAGGGGAGGCAACTAATCAAAACGATTATCAAAACTTGTGCCGAATGTAAGAAGATGCATGCAAAACCAGCAACGGAACCCTTCGCGCCAATGCCAAGAGATCGAATCACCGTAGCCAAACCATTTGAAACGACAGGAATTGACTTCGCTGGACCATTGTACATCAAGAGCGCTGTGTCATCGGAGAAAACATCTAAAATTTATATCATGTTGCTGACCTGTGAAGTTAGAGCGATTCACTTGGAGCTGGTACCCAATTTAACAACGGAGAGTTGTATATCACCGTTAAAACGGTTCATCGCTAGAAGAGGAGTGCCTTCGGTAATGTACTCTGATAACACAAAAACTTTTAAAAGAGCCGCTTTGCTTTACATCAAGGTATCGAATGGAGATTTATTGTTGAAAGAGCTGCATGGTGGTGAGGCTGGTGGGAGCGATTAGTCAGAAGTGTGTAAGGTCGCTCTTACAAGAAATTTGCTTACCTATGACCAATTACAAACTCTTTTGATCGAAATTGAAAGCACCATAAACTCAAGACCAATAACGTACATATCGGATAGTCCAGGCGATCTACACCCCTTGTCGCCTGCAAATTTTCTGATTTCCTCTCCATTTATTAGTCTATAAAGTAATCAATTTAATCATAACTTTACTAATGCTGATTTAATGCAGGTTTGGGTAAGACGACAGAAGTCCATCGAGAAATTCCGTAAACGTTGGACCACAGACTATCTACAACTTCTGAGGTCCGTTCACTGCAGTCCAAGACGTTTTTCTTCAAATATAAAGATTGACGATGTGGTGCTGATCCATGACGAAAGTTTGACTCGAACCTTGTGGAAGCTTGGCCGTGTATCAGCTATATACCCTGGTCGAGATGGTAAAGTCTGAGCTTGTGAAGTCAGAACAACAGACCAGAAAACTTTGAGAAGACCAGTACAGCTATTATATCCTTTAGAAATAGAATAGATTTTGCGGGGCGGAGGATGTTGAAAAATAATAATAATTAACGAATTTAATTAAATCTAAAATAAAGTAAAAAATATATTTAATCATTAGTATCTGGCAATGTCCACTAAATTGTTTGAATTCATATGTTGTTTTTGTTCATTCTTTTTATTCTTTCTTTCCTTTTATTCTTCCATCCGCCTCATACTGAATCGTATCTTTTGCATTGTATTCAGTCGTTTACTATCCATCATTAAATACACATTTTCAGGGATTGTCCCGGTGCTGAAGTTGAAATTGTGGATAGCCAATCGATTTCGACATGTGTGGTTGCGGCTGCTGCTGGTTCTATAGCTTTGTCACTTCGTACCGGTTGGAATTGTCCAGGTGCTGAAGTTGAAATTGCTGGTAGAACTGGTGCTGAGCAGACCTTGCATTTCCACGGTTGACCTTCCACCGACGAATTGACTCCTACGCATGTGTAATGATGTGACAGGTCGCAGGCGTCACATTGCACCATGCTTTCGTCATCCGGCAGGACACATTCTTGGCAACTGTAGCCGCATGGTTTTTTAAGTGGCATATTTTTTATGCTCGAATATAAAATCTGGAATTTTTTTAAGAAATGTTCCGCTCGTTGGAACAACGTATGGCATTGAACAAAGACCAAAAATTAAAATTTAACAGCATTCAACATTTTTTATGAGAGAGCTTTAAAAAATTCAACTTTTTCCTTTATTCTCCTTTCTTTATAATCAAAAAGTTAAAAAAAATAGCAAAATGGCGGAGCCAAGCCCCCAAAAATGCGCCAACCATCAAGTGACAGCTATCGGCCTACGGCTGCCTCCTGTTGGTTGTTGGCTTGGTAGCACTCCTCATTAAGGTGGCGACAACAACAGTCATCAGCTGATTGAGTTTCCTATAGTGTGAACTAAGTTTTGTATGTGTTGGAAAATTGAGATAAATTTCCTTTTTGTTTTGTTTCGTCAAATTCACCCAAAATTGATTCATCTTATTGCACTGAATTCCTATGCTGCAATTAGATCTTGTCATACTCATTTCATTTAATATTATAGTTATAGTTTCAAATTACAATTTCAAATACAGTAGACTCGCGATAGAGCGAACTAATAAAAACCAGGGGTGGAGTCGGGTAAGTTGATAGTCATTTTGTTGATTGTCGTTTTTGATCTTCAACTACTACTTGCTCTATGTTAGACGGCCGAAAAAAATTTCTTTAGATTTGGCAACGCAAACACAATTTGAATGTCATTTTGTTGTCAAGGCTGACAAACTGTCATAAAAAATTCCTTATTTACACTGAGTTACAAAAAAAGTAGAACACTTTGAAAACACATATGCATACATCAACAACAAAGTTTAAATTAAACACGTTTCCTCAGTTCATTCATTTATTGGAAAAGTAAGAAATCTCTATTAATGCGAAGAAGGAAAATAAATGAACTTAAAAAAACAAAAAGAAAGAAAAAAACTTAAAAATTCAACATTTCATAGAAAATATTTTAAATTGAATTTCGCCGGCGCTCCTTGGTTTTTTAATAGTGTGTTACCATCACATGCATCAATTAATGTGGAAATTCTTATGACCATAGCTTGAATACGATTTTTAATTACGGTAAAGGCACCGCCCTTATTGTCCCATGCCTTTATTAGAGCAGCTTATAAGCAACTGAGTGTCACTGGATGAAGCTTGGACTCTATCCTTGGTCGTTACGATAGAAAGTTTCTTTGTAAAATTTTTGGTCCCGTTTGCGTCGACGGGCTTTGGAGAAGGAGACTCAACGACAAACTATATGAGCTGTACAGCGACATTGACCTAGTCAAAAAATTGTGCATTGTGCATAAGATGGCTAGGACATGTAGAGCGGATGGACATAAATGTCCCGGCCCGTAGAGTCTTCGAATCTAACCCGGAGGGACAACGCAGTAGAAGGGGACCTTAATAAACTTGGAGTGTGCAACTGGAGGCAGTTAGCTAAGCCTCGGGCTAAATGAAGATGCTTGTTAGTGGAGGCCCAGGTTCACCCCGAACTGTAGCGCCAGCTACATTCCACTTTAAGTCAAGCCAAGAAGATTGCCCCTTCATGAAGGTACTCAGTAACGGGTAAATATATCGGTATATTTGCAAAATGATAGAAAAAACATGAAAAAGTGTGACTGTGTCACCATTTTTATAACTCTGTATTTTTCGTATTGGGTTTGTGAGTTATTTTTTTAAAGTAAATAAAATGTAAGTACAAGGTAAAATGTATGCACAAAATAACCAGTTGCAAACTTGGTGGGATGTAAGTTGACCTTTCGCCATTGATAAAATTGCAAATAAGGATGTACTCAAACTTACATTAGATTTTGAAGTTCCAAAATATTCGATGCATTTCTTAAATTAATTCTGATCGCATCTATTTATAACGATTGTCTATTGCTACATGAGCTGAATAATTTTAACGACGTAAACATTGTTTTTTTTACACCTAATTCACTCAACTTTTCTGTATGAACCTAAAAAACATACCGAATAGCAAATGAAAACGACTGGAATATTTGAAAACGACACCCAAATAGCTATCACATGAAAACGACTATCAAGTTGATAATTAACTTACGCAGAACAAAATATTTGATTTTGATGGTCAACAGTCAACTACCACCTTAGCCGATCCCACCGCAGGCCTGTTCATACGAACGATATTGTTCACATTCCCTAGCGTGCAAATCTTAAGACATTCTATAGTAAAGGTATTCAACCTATCCCGGGCGTTGGACACCTTGACGCGGTTAATTAGAGGAACAAGATGCACTACCAGGTAGCTAACACTATACTTGCAGAGCTGAATGTGAATCGAAAACTAAGATCCAACAACCCTTAACTCCAAGGTTGTTGACACTACTGGAATAAAGAGTTCAGGGGTAATTGAACCGCTAGTGGTAACTCCTCAGGGCAGCTCAATCCTCTGTTGTATATTAGTTGAGTAGGGTAGGTAATGGGGATTCCGCCTACCTGGTCTGTGATTACTCTCCGGCTCGTGGGATCATTATGTACCCATTTTCCCGAGGGCAAGACGGAGGGCTCTGAATAGGTCAAGAAAGTACCGGAAGGTGTGGGATCGACAGCGGAAGAGCTCGTGAGGACAATGGAGTCCGGAGGGAAACCAAAGGATTCAGTTGAACTATCGTCGATGTCGATGGGCAATACGGTGCTGCAAGGCTCCAAGATTGATTCTGAGCGGAGGTTGCCATTGGCAGGATCTGTCTCGGGAAATAGTGACATATCGGTTAATTATTGATATGATATGATTGCTAATTAAGGCCGAAACCATCCTAGAAGGGGCAGAATCTAGGGAACGGTTCAAAAATAATACTGAGACCTTCAGTTCAGCTAAAGCCAGGGTAGTGGAGGCGAAAAGCGGAGAAGGTGATGGACAGCCTGTGCCCGGGAATGTTAATCAATCAAGAACACATGAAAGTGGAAAGGCTGATGGACAAACCAGGAAACAGAAGGTCAGTCAACCCGAACCGCACCAGGAAAAACTTAGGGTGATTCAATTGAATCATCACCACAGCAAAGCTGCATTAGCAATGTCGATCAGCTGCTTTGTGGAGAAGTCGATTGATATTGCCTTCCCGCAGGAGCCTTGGATCTTCAAAGGAAGGATTAGAGGTCTACCTCAAAGTATTGTCACTTTACACTATGTGCGATCTGGCGAAAGAGTTCGATTTTGTGTACTGGTGAGGCACGGAGTTAAAGCGGTTATGCTGCCGCAACTATGTGTCCCAGATCTTGTCGCTGTGTATGAAAGAGTAGGTGCACACAGTTTTGTCATGGAATCGTATGACTCCCTGGAGCCCCCCCAACAAAACAGGTACAGTCTCTGGTGATTGTCTGCAGGGATAGGAGCGAAGATCTAACGATTGGTTGCGATGCCAATGCACACTGCACTGTGTGGGAAGCACCAACGATAACTACAAAGGAAAAGCTTTATTCGAGTTTGTAGTTTTCAAAGAGCTAACTATTGTCAACAGAGGAATAGGCTACATACCGGTTACATGGAAAGAAACCAATGCGGTGTTTCCAAAACCGGGAAAAAGGCCTACACCGAAGCGAAGTCATTTAGACCGGCCAGCCTAACATCATTTCTGTTGAAATCAATGGAAAGAATTGTGGTGGACCATATGGAGAGCACGTCGCTGAAGCGTGTCCTTTCAGTAGTAGACAACATGTATACGAAACTGGCAGGTCTACGAAAACAGCGCTACACCAGGTGGTACGCTTTGTGGAAGCGTTGAACCATAATAATGGACATTGGAGGCGCCTTCGATAAGATATGCTTCGAAAGTCTGAGAGTAGCCTTAGAAGAACGCAAGGTTAACCTATTGGTGGTGAGATGGGTGGACAATATGCTGAAAACTAGTTTAGACGGGAACTTCAGGACTTAGAGGAAGGGTTAGCAAAGGTTGCCCGCAAGAAAGAATTTTGTCACTTACTCTGTGGAATATAACTGTGGACTGGCATCCACACTATGGGATATGCCGATGATATACATAGCAATAATGGCAAGAGGTAAATGAATAACTTAAAACTTCCATGTGGAAGAGAAAATCAGAAAGTTGAAAGGGTGCTTCATCAGTGCAAACGGGTATGTGCACTAAGGGAATCTCGCCGGTGTCAGCATACTGGATGTACACGATTATAGTTAGACCAATTATCACATATGCGTCAGTTCCAACGTCTGGCATGTTTAGGGACCGCGTATTCAATACGGACGACACCAACATGCGCAATGGAAGTGATCCTAGGTATTCTGCTGCTGGACTTATTTACAAAGAAAGCGGCGGCTTTGACGGCACTTTGTCTGCACCGGGATGCCAACTGGCACTGGTGAGGTACTATATATGGTCATAGGAAAATCCTGGATCTCGTGAAAAACGAGATTAGGGAATTGAATATGCCTATGGATGGAATAAAGAGAATGCGTGTTACCGAAAGGTATCACAAAACTCTTATTGGAGATGGAACACTTCCGGAAAAGAAGATTGGTGATATAATCATCTTTACGGATGGGTCCGTAATGGATGGCAAAGCGAAGGCAGGTATCTTCTCAGAAGAAGTGGAACTAGGTAGGTAGGTAGGTAGATGGGTGCCTTGTGACAGTGTCACTGCTCACTTAGACCTCAAAAAGGGTCCATTGTGCCCAATCATTTAACCCCGGAAACCTATAAAGTTCGCTATTGGAACCACACAGATAATGATATGAATCTCAGGAGGTCCGTCTGCTTTACGTTATCCAAGTCCTCCAAATCCGAGAAGAAGTAACTACCAAGAGTCCTCATTCTTCTGACGGATAGGGCAGGACAGTCACACAGCAGGTGACGAACTGATTCAATTTCTTCTTCGTCCCTGCAACTTCTACAGAAGTTATTATGTAGTACACCGAGTCGCACAATGACCAGTAAATATCCCTGAAACGACCCGTGCTTTATAACGACTCAGTTTCACCAGAGAAGTTGATCTCTTCTTGCTGATGCCTGGCCATAGGGCCCTGGCTGTTGCACATGTTTCCAGATGAACCCAGCGACTATTTGCTTGACCGATGGCTTCATCCTCCATTTTCTTCTGTAAGGAACTGATTGGGGTTACTACAAAAGGAAGAGCCCGCGATAAGTGCAGCGCCGACCCTTTCCTAGCAAGTTCGTCAGCCCTTTCGTTTCCTACGATATCCATATGCCCAATAGATAATCACCGCATTAGCTCTAGATATCTCATTCAAGAGCGATTTGCAGATCTTCACAGCCTTGATCTGATTATAGCGGAGTCCAGAGCCTAACGGTTGCCTGGCTGTCTACATGCACAGTAATCGTTCTGCCAACGATATTGCTCTCGCTTATAATCTTAGCAGCCTGTATAATGGCTGTGACTTCTGCCTGAAAGATGCTGCAATCATCATTTATTCTAAAGGAGTTGTTTATTCCTAGGGCTTCACAATAAACTCCGGCTCCCGTGCCAACGTCCATCTTAGAACCGTCGGTATAGAACAGCTCCTTCTTCTTCATGGTTCTTCGGCACTTCCAGTACATTCTGTCAGGAATTCTTATAGCGAATCTCCTTTCAAATGCTAGCGTGCTGGTCATGTGATCAGTTTCTGACAAACAACTGGTAGTTCCCCATCGGGACAAAATTGAGGCATGGCCGTACAGAATAGAACTTTTTAGGAAGAATAGAAAGCTACGCTTGCTTTTTTGACGCGTTCAGCAGTGTTAACCTTTTAATTTAGTTTGGAATCTAGAATTACACCCAGGTATCGGGCTGAACCTGAGATACTTAGTTCAGTACCACTGATACTTGGGGGTCTGAAGGCAGAAATTGATTTCTTCCTAGTGAAGAGAAGGATTCCGTCTTTGAAGTGTTCACTCCTAGCCCTTTGCTGCTAACCCAATTCTCCACTAGTTGCAGTGCGAGATTGAGTCTTTCGCTTAGGACTGAAGGGAATTTCCCCGAGACCAGGATAACCACGTCGTCGGTATAGGCCGTAACGTTGAAGCCGTTCTTTCTAAGCTTGATACGACCCTGTGGAGGGCTGTATCTACCGGTCTACCGTAGATGTATGCATGTTCTGATTCGGATAGATAGTTATCAGAAATCACGTTTCTTATGTATACATCTATTAAACGTTCCAGTGTTTTTAGCATAAAAGACGACAGACTGATAGGTCTCAAGTCTTTGGCATTTGTGAGCTTTTCCCGCTTCTGGAATAAATGCAGCACGCACAACCCGCCATGCTTTAGGAACATATCCTAGCTTAAGGCATCTCGTGAAGATGCGCTTGAGCCATGGAATAGCAATATCCACTGACTGTTGCAACATCACAGGCCGAATGTTATCCATTCCTGGAGCCTTATAAGGAGCAAATGACTTAATTGCCCAAGCTATCTTATCTTCGTCCACTATATTACCTACCTCTACCGTGCTTATTCCCGATGTCGTCTCTGGAATGGGTAGATCATCTCCGGAGACTGATGTACATCCAGAAAAGTGGGTGCTTAGAAGTATATCCAGCGTTTCCTCATGTGACTCTGCCCAAGTACCATCACTTTTCCTGATATTGGATGCCGGTGTTGATGTCTCGGCCAGGATCTTCTTTAGACGGGACGCTTCGTTTGTTGATTCTATAGATATGCAAAAGGATCTCCAAGAGTTCCTCTTTGCGAACCTAATCTCTTTCTTGAGGAGCTTTACGCTTTCTTTATAGGTGGACCACTCGACGACCCCCTCTTTAGCGAGGTTCCATCCTACTCTTGAAAGGCGAATGTAGGCCGCTATTTTATCATTCCAACATGGTGGACGTTTTTTACCGCTATGTCTACTGACCGGGCAGGATTTTTCAAAGGATTGCGTAAGGGAACCGGTTAGTGTATCGACTGCATTGTCAACTGCTTCTATAGAGTTGAGGTCCTCAGTGGAATGATTCACTGATTTCCTCAGTTCTCTAGTTGTAGTTTGAAGAGTATACAACAATGATCAGATAGTGACGCCTTGTTGGAGACTCTCCAGTCAACAACTTCAACAGAGCTCTGTTCAGATACAAAAGTTACATCTAAGACTTCCTTTCTTACAGGCGTTACAAAGGTGGGGTCATTGCCTCTATTACAAATAAGAAGATTGGATTCTAAGATAAAATTAAACAAAACTTCGCCTCTAGCATTGATGTCAGTGCTACCCCACGTATGGTGGGCGTTGGCATCACATCCCAAGACTAAGATTTTCTTACCTTTTTGAGACGCTGATATGAGCGCTCTCAGTTCCACCGAAGGGACGTTGATGCCGTCATCGAAGGGTAGGTACGCAAACGCCACCGTGCAGTTCTCGTTTTTAGCCACGATACAATTCCTAACCTTGACAGCGTCACTCCTATAATATACATTATAGTCTTATGACCCTAATCCCATCACGCGATTGTTATGAATCCACGGTTCCTGGATTAGGGCCAGATCCAGCTTCAGGTTGTCAGAGGCGACTGAGCTATGATGAAGATTGATTTGCACTGCCTTCATTGGTTGTTGCAATGTCAACTTCCATAGCGTCAGTCGCCCCATCTTTTTCCGCATGTTGAGTCCGTTTTATGATCTTTACCTCACCCGCTCCATAAAACAGACTCAACTGCTTCTCCGCCAGAAGTGAGGCCGGGGGTTCATTCATGAGAATGATGAAACCCTTGGCCCCATTCTTCGTCTCCTCCTCCCCGACAACCTCCCAGCTCTTCATAGCAATAGAACGGTTCTGGGCATTCAGGAAGTCGAGGATCTCATTTTTGTCCACACCCCAGTCAGGCACGCAGAGCCTTCCCTTGGGTGTGGTTGGGATCTCCTCTGGGGGTACTGCTCGCAATGCAGCTCCCTCCCAGAGTTTAAAACCGCGAACTGCGGCCTTCGCGAATTCCATTGATAACTGATCCTTGCAGTCTATCAATGTAACGCCGCGATGCCACTTCGCTCTGCCGAACGTGGGCGCAGTTGCGCCAGCATTCTTCCGAATGTGGTCAAAGACTGCTCTGGCTAAGGCCTTCTCAATCACTTGGCCACGTTCATGGAAATACTGGCCACTCGGTTTTTCGAAGTCCACCACAGCAAGCTGTAGCGAACTACGGATCGCCCCACTGAAGAGCATCGTGTCAACAGCCTTCGACCTTTTCGAGGGGTTTTTCGAGTCCTCGGAGGACCTAAGCCTCTTTGAACCGAAGTCCTCCCTCTTGGCCTCGGCCATCTTGCGACGATCTTCAGCGGCCCTCGACGTCTCCGGATGCCCATCCTTAGGATATGCCTTAGCGGCAGCGGCCCTAGTCTGGGATTTCCGGTCGCTTTCTGCACCCCCTTTCCGCTGTGGTGTGCCTTAGCGGCAACTCCTTCGCGGGTGGCTTCTTTGACAGGAGCGCAGGCCTCTTCAGAGCGTCCTTAGCTATCGTCTCGCCCAAGCCAGGGAATTCCTCTCCTTTTCGGAGAGTGAAGAGGGGTCCTTCGCATCTAAGATCTTTTTGACGTGCGTCGCTCTTTTGAACAACCGCCGTCGAATGATGCCTGGAGAGACCTTCCTCCTCTTCTCCGTTTTCCGGGGACACCCTAATGGATCTGCAAGAAGCTGCTCCTCCATCTCCAGAGAGATCTCCTCAGTCATCAGTTCTGGTGCTCCCACGGATAGCATGTCAGCATCAGAACCGGTAGTGTCGTTAACTGTTGTTGTCGTTGTTAGTTTGTTTGTTTCATTTGTTCTGTTCATTTGGTTCCCACGAGTAAGGCCGGAAAGTTGGTCCACCCCGCCAGAGCCGCCATGACGGGGTAAGGCATTTATACCACAGACCTCGCCAGGGCATTTGTGGGAGCTCGTTAGTGGTTGGTTTATTTAAAGTCCTCCAACCTTTCATCCTTCGGCACGGTTTTAAAGTTGAAAAACTGCTCACTCCACCACTAGAGTTGGGGCTCGACTATCTCTTAGTTTTGGGGCCTCAGATGTTCGCCGGTCAATAGCACTGCGCCGTTAAATCCTGCGGTATCCTCCGCCTTACTTAAGCCCCAGCACCGCGACAAGGTGGATAGTCAGCGACTGAGGAGAACTGGAACTAGCATATTAGTCTGTGGAAATATACCCCAGTCTTGCAAGCCGAGATGATTGCTCTGTTGCATGTGTTGGATCACCTGAAAGAGGGTCAGGTTGAGGGTAGAAACGTTACCATAGCGCTGGACAATCAATCCATAATTAGACACATGGAACAAACAGAAATCAATACATCACTGGCATGGGAATGTGTTCATAAACTCAATTAATGTTCATCTCGAAATGAGTTGACGCTGCTTTGGGAGAGAGGGTCAATGAAGGTTTTTATGGTGTGTGTTTAGAAGGGGCGGATAATCTGTCAATGACAGGAATAAACTGTTAGAGGGGTAGAATAGGGCAAATGGATTGGATAGGGGAAAGGAGGGAAAAAGATATGTTCGGTTGCGTGGATGCGAGGCGCATGCCTTGCTTTTTCTTTCGGTTAAACTCATCGGATTGGGGGGGTCCTTGCATCCGTGCCACCAAACAAACACCACTATATAAAAAAATGCATGCGTACATAGTATTAAATAAAAAAACCAGTACCACCGGTGGAACACATGGTCGTCCTCCAAGTGGGTCTTCACCCACCCTTGTGCTAGTTGCCGCTGAAAACTAAAACTTGCACCCTAGAAAAGTGCTATGCTTTCCTTACCAGAGGCCACTTAACCCCACCATTGAATTCAGACTATTTAATTACAATTACTTAAGACATATTAATTATTTATTCATTATTCCAAATTATAATTTGGATAATTAATATTAATATTAATTTAAATATAATAAATATTAATTATTTATTCATTATTCCAAATTATAATTATAACAAAAAACCAAAATTCACTTAACATTTAATGTCATTAAAATATTTATGAAATTATTAAATTATTTGATTATCAAAGAAAAATTAAATAACATCTTCGTCAAAGGAAAATTAAGATGAAAAAAACCAATTTAAAAAAAAATACGGTAAAAGTATGATCGTAAAGTGTATGCATAGCGCGTGAACACTTTCATTGCAAATACGAAAAAAAAACTATGCGAAATACCGCTTATCTGGGTCCCTCGTCATCAGGCCTGCCGATGTGGATAGTTATTGGAGAATAAAAAATAAGAAATACGGATAGAACGATGTACGGGGGTGGGAAGCGCAAAGAAAACTTCCACCCACTCTATAGCGGCCTACACACAGTCAATGTTACTTAACAAGTATCATTTACGTGTTTTTATGGCAAGTAACATTGATGAAAAATCACCACCACACGTATCAATGAACATTGGGAATAATTTTGCGTAAATTCTGTTTAGTCGTTTCATATTTGTCAACGAGAATGGAAAATAATTTGTATCTCCTTGTAATCGGTGCTGCAGCAAGTTAAATGAAAAAAAATCTAAAGCGTGGATAAAAAAAAAGTGGTTGCTGAAAAGGAAATTTCGTGGAGATTGTTCGTTGTTAAGAGAACTTTCTAATTTTGATGAAGACTATAGAAATTTTCTTAGAATGGATGAAAATGTATTCATTAAATTGCTGGGGCTGGTTACACCCCTGATTAAAAAAGAAGATACAGTGATGAGGGAGTGCATTAAACCATCTGAGCGATTGTCATCAACTCTACGTTTTTTAGCTACAGGCAGGAGTTTTGAAGACCTCAAATTTTCAACAAGAATCTCCGCTCAATCGTTATCTTCTATAATTCCAGAGACCTGCCGTGCAATATATAATGTTTTAAAAGACGATTACTTAAAGGTGAACTAAAAGTACTGCATATACATAAAATAAAAGTAAAATAAGCAACATGGATCATTTATTTATTTCACAGTTTCCAAGATCTGAAGAAGAGTGGGAAGAAATCGCTCGCCATTTTTATTACAAATGGGATTTCCCTAATTGTTTGGGGGCTGTGGATGGCAAACACATTTCAATTGTGCATCCTGTAAATAGTGGATCCTATTTTTATAATTATAAAGGATACTACAGCATTGTCTTATTGGCTATTGTAAATGCTCAATACGAATTTATATACTGCAACGTTGGAACTAACGGCAGAGTTTCCGACGGAGGAGCAATAGAGTATACAGATTTTTATGAAGATCTTGTTAACAATCGTCTTAAAATACCACCACCGAAAAGCCCCAACAATTACGATTCTACAATTCCAAACGTATTTATTAGCGACGAAGCGTTTCGGCTGCGGAAAGATATGATTAAACCGTTTTCAAGACAAGATTTAAATGAAGATAGGGAATATTTTAATAAAAAGCTTTCCGGTGCACGACAAGTTGTAGAAAACGCATTTGGCATTCTCTCGACGCGATTCAGGGTTTTCCATACAAATATTAATTAGTCCTTGGAAACCATCGACTATGTCGTTTTAGCAAGCTGTGCATTGCACAACTACCTCAGGAGGCGAAACCCGAACTACATTGACGGATCTGCAATACAACTTCCGAACGAACGCACAGATCGACTGAGTAGTACACATAACCGACGGGTTGGATTAGAAGGAAAAACTGTTTGTGACCAATTTTTACAGTATTTTATTCAAACAAGAAATAATTAACTCAACTAAAATAAAATTCAATTCATATCATAATAAAAAAACACTTCTTCTTTTATTGCCATTTAGAAAAAATTGTTGTATCGGGATGTCCGGATTCATGTCTTGCATTTCTTGCTGAATGTTTCTCTCTTGTTCAACTTCCAATATAAGGCGAATTTATTTTGCTCTCCCAACTTTAGCTTCAAAAATCGCGTCGTTTATTATTTTTTTAACATAAATTTTGGCTTCTTCCGGCAAGAACCTTAATTCACAAGCAACATTTTTACCATATATGTCGCAATCATCTTCTTTACTTGAATTCAATTTTTCTTGCACTTGTTGCAATACAGCTTGGGCTTGCTCTACACTCGTATTCTTAGCTCGCCTCTTACGGGAAAATGGTGTCCTTTGCTCAGTTTCTAGTGTAATTGGAGGACTGCTAACGTCAGCATATAACTGAAATTTTGTGGTATTTAAAATTTGTTTCTATTTGTACACAAAAAAAACTTACGCTTTCTTCGGACGCCAAATCTGGTAAACTAGAACCAACGGAAGCTGAACTTCTGCTGCTCAATCCACTTCTCGGCATTTCGTGATCTGTCAAGAACAGCAACTCACTGAAATACCATAAAGATGGCTGGTAAATATCATCCTCCCCTGCTCCTGACTTTTTGGAGTTTTTGATTTTCTTTAATTCCGCCCGAAAATTTGTTCTCATACTATTAATTTTGTTTTTAACGGTTCCAACTGTGGCATTTTTATCAATTTCTAATAATTTCACCCGCAATTTCTCATACGACTTTTGTTTCAAATCTTTGTTCATATATTCAGATGATTTCACTCATTTTCGCGATATATTTGGATAAATTCACTTAAAAATTCTCTTGAACATTGTCGAAAATCAGACATTATGCCGCTGCGAATACTATTTCCCAAATGAAAACATTGACACGTAATATTGATTTAGCCTACAAATGATGAATGTAATATCAATGAAATTTGACGAAAATCAAATCAGTTTTGGTTTTCATCAATGTAGCAAGGTTACTTAAAATATTTTACAGCAGTGTAATATACCCATTATAATATTCCCGGAAAAGCGATCCCTGAACCCACCCCTCGTGAGCAGCTGGGAAAACGCGGCGAAATTTTGACATTTCGTCGTTGTTCGGTTTTCTTGATCATTCGACTTTTTTTTGCAAACGCGTGCGCGGCCGTCCCTTTTATCGTTCTTTTTTTTGTTTTTATTCGTGCGGTGGAAAATAAAATATATTGTATAATTCCCCCTCATAAAGTCGCGCGTTAATTACCCCTTTAATCGGGATAAATAATAATAATTGCTCGAGGAGGAGAAACCCAACAACCTCTACGTATTATATCACCAACATTGTGGAGGAATATATGGTTCTATTCGCACCATTTATGCAGGAAAACTTCTTACTGATGCAAGATAATGCTAGACAACACGTCGCCAAGTGCGTTACCGAATATTTGCAATAAGTGGAAATCGACTTGATGGCTTGGCCTGCGATGAGCTCGGACATGAATCACATTGAACACGTTTGGGACCTGCTGAAAAAAAAGATTGGGATACGACCTGCCCTTCCAGAGACACTCAGCGGCCTGAGATCTGCTGTGATCGAGGAATGGGACAATTTGGACGGTACCATCGTAAAAAATTTAATCCAATGTATGCCTCGGCAAATATCTGGTTTGTTAGATGTTCGGGGAGACAATACACACTATTACAGGAACAAGGACACCTTAAAAAAAAATAATAATAAAAATGTAAAATGATAATTTATGAAGTTTTTGACCATTTTCCTTAATTTATGTTTTATTTCTAAGGTCTTCCTTTTTTAATTTTTTTTAACTTGAATTACTTATATTTATATTAATTAACAAAACTGCATTAAAAAAAACCTTTTTTTTCCAACTTACTTGAAGTAATTGCGAAATATCAAAGTGCGCCACTTTTTTTTTGTAACTCAGTGTGTAAAAAAATAATAACAAATTTTGGTTTTTGTAAGTAATTATAGTGAAGAATTAAGAACTGGAAGGTTATTATTTTGTTATATATCTTTGTTTAGTTTTCGTTATACATTTAAAAATCTATTGTAAAATCCCTATATTGTAAAAGTGGCACACAAAAGAAGAAACCGTGATATGTCATGATTTCTCCTTTTTCCCCCGGGAGGGGTGGTGTGAAGGGATCGCATCAGCAACCACTTAAACATCAATTAAGTTCAATTAAGTTCAAGTATTGAAGGTATGAATAGCGTGTAGTTAGTTTGATAATTTAGTATATAAGCCAAATGTTTTGTTCAATAAAAGGCGATTCTTCTTCTGTCTTTTGAGAGTCAACCGTGAGTTTTGATTTGATTTTCACTACAAAGTCCCACCTTGAAGTAGCAGGTAACTGTTACAAAGGTTTGAGTCTAAAGGCGCAATAGCCGAGACGAGGGAAACGGGTAACGGTCTTTATAGCTGTGAGTGGGGCTGAGTAGAAATTTGTTTTTTTTTTCGGGCCGGGGGGATTGAAGATTGTTGCTGGAGCGGAATAGGTATTTCTGTTGGGGTTTGTGTTTTATTAGTTTCATTGTTTGTGTTATTTCCTATTGGAACCGGTGTATGGGAATCAATTATGCTTGATATGGGAACTGTGGTTGTTGGCTGGGTGACTGCTGAATGCTTGGTAATGTTAGATTTAATGGATTACATAAGCGGAATCCTGGTTAATGCTCAAGGGGTAACTGGGAACTTTGAACTTATCGAGGATCTTGTCGCTACAACTAACCTCGATTTCTTATTACTCACCGAAACTCACTTAACTGATAATGTGGAGTCGTGCGAAGTGTTTTTGCCTGGATATAAACATTATAGTTGCTTGTCGGTCTCTAGACATACTGGTGGTTTAATATAGATTTTAGCGATGTAAATAAGTACGAACTTAATTATGTAAATCGGTTCTTATACCATATCGGTCTTAAACAATTAGTTGAGGAACCTACGAGGATAACGCCTACAATAATTACTTTAATAGATTATGTACTTACAGACTTTACTACGTTGGCCGAAATAAGTGTTCGAAAGGACTGGAAAACATCAGACCATGAGACTATTCGCATTAAGTTATTTACGAAACAGTCCTTGATCTACAACCCAACGAAGTTAAGATATATCAAATATAATAAATGCCACTTTCTTAATCAATTTAATAGTTGCCTCTCGGAAAACGAGCTCGAAGAAAGAGACGTCAATAGCGAGCATTTTTGATAGTGCAATTAAAACTGCAATAGCAGCATTAGGAAAAACCGTTACAGTAAATAATAATTGCGCGGAGTGGTATAATTCCGACTTGGATTACATTAAGCGGGAAAAAGTGAACTTATATAATAAAGCTGTACTTACTGAATCAATTGAAGATTGGAGAAAATATAAAATAGCAAGAAATGTTTATAAATACAGTTGTGTTAGGGCAAAAAGTGCATTTATAGACGAAATTAAACGACAGAGCCGGTGACCAAAAGGGTCTATGGAATACGTTAAAAAGTCAGATTTTCAAAAAAGATAAAAGTGTACCCCATGATCTTAAAATAAATGAAGTTCTTAAATCAGAATTGGAGATAGCTAACGGATTAAATAAATTTTTTATCGAGAGTGTTAAACAAATAAACGGTAGTATCCCCCTAGTCCCTTATTTTGATAATATACCCTTTCACGCGCATCAATTCGATTTTCATAGATTATACTTTAGCAAACTTGAAGAAACACTTATGCAAATGAATAAAAAAAAACGACTGCTTTGGTCTAAATTCGAAAATAATATTGGACTGTAAGATGCAATTTTTCCTCCGCTTCTTGAAATAATTAACTCGGCTCTTAAACATGGTGTGTTTCCGCAGAGTTGGAAGAACGCGGACATTATTCCGGTGGAAAAAGTAAAAAATGCAGAGCCCAGAAGATTGGCGACCTATAAATATGTTGCCCACATATGAAAAAGTCCTAGAGTCAGTAGTGTGTAAACAGCTAACCAGATCTGTTGAAGAATATGCACTTCTGTGCTCAGAACAATCTGGCTTCAGACGTGGTCACTCTTGCGAGACATCGATCACATGGGTGATAAATGAGTGGAAAAAAGAAATGAAAAAGGGCAATGTTACAGTCGCGATTTTCTTGGACCTCAAACGTGCGTTCCAAACCATTGATAGAAATATTCTGACTAAAAAACTTTATAAATACGGTATTCGTGGAAAAGAACGAAATTTACAAGCTATCTGTCTAACAGAACGCAAAGGGTTAAGGTTAATAATACATATTCAAGTGCGCAACAAATATCAATCGGCGTACCTCAAGGATCAATGTTGGGCGTTTTACTTTTCTTGTTATATATAAATGATTGTGGTCATTCCTTGCAGAACTCAAAATTTGTACTAGCGGGAACAATATAAATATATGTGAGTCTGTTCTACAACGAGATCTAAAGGGAATGTTTGACTGGCTATGCAAAAACAAACTTAAGATAAACTTACAGAAAACTAAATGTATGTGCATAAATGGTGGCGATCTGAACGCAAAAGTAGAAATGAACGGTGAAATATTAGAGTGCGTCAAAGAAATTAAATACCTAGGTGAGATCATTGACAGTAAACTGAAATTTAATGTCCACTTTAGTAAACTGTGCGCAAAAATATCCAAAAGAATTGGATTTCTTAGTAGAATCCGTCGGAATCTGTCTGTGAACTGTGCATTAACTATTTATAATACTATAATTTTCCCACATTTCAATTATTGTTCGTCCGTTTTATACATGGGTAACCAAGAGAACCAAAGTAAGCTTCAACTTCTACAGAATAGAGCTATGAGGATAATTTTAGTGTATTTTGGTGTATAAAATAAAACAAAACCTATATCCTGTTTATTTACAGAATAATATCAATTACATAACCAACGAGAGATATAAACTTCGTAATGATGATGACTTTCGGCTACCCTTATACAGAAGAGCTCATTCCCAAAATAATTTATTTTATAAAGGCCTTCAGCTGTTCAACAATCTTCCCACAGAAGTTAAAAACTTGCAAAACTTAAATTTGTTTAAATAAAGATTAAATTTCTTATTAAAAACTAATTCCTTGTAAATATTTGTATAAAACATTATTATTGTAATTAAGAGTTTTTTTTTAAACTAATAAAAACTATTAAAAAAAAAAATAGAGTATGGGTTAAAAGAGATGTTTGTGTACGTGAGATTTTGTTCTCTGTATATTTTTTGCTTCTGCCATAGTGCATTTGTTTTTGGCCTTAATGATTAATGTTTCCTTGGCCTGGATGAATGTTGGACAGGTTCTATCTGGCGCACATAAGTCGTGTACATTTGGAAGGATGGTATGGTGCTAGATTACAGTTTTCACATGCAGCGTTGTCTGTACATCTCTTTACTGTGTGGCCGAGGAGCTGGCAATTTCGGCACATCATGGGATTTGGTATGTACTCTTTCACTTTGGTATTGTACCAGTCTATTTCCACAGTACTGGTAGGTTGAAAGAGGTCGAATGTAAAGAGCATCAGACCTGTGGGGCGTTCTATACTTTCGTGCTTTTTGGTAAGTTTGTACACTGCTGTTACCTTTTGTGTCTTCATCTGTGATACTATTTCGGAGTCGGCAACACTAACAAGGCAGGGAGCATAAACTGTGCCTTTACAGGAATTCAGTTGAGCATGGAGGGATACCGAAACGGGTCATTGGTTTAGCAGATTTTTAGTGGCTAGGAATTTGTCAGCGGCTTTTTGACTTCTTGCACGAATCAATAGGTTACCGTCTCTGAGTTGAGATATACTATCGTATTCGGTACTTATGGAATCGATGGCTTTTCTAAGAACGAAGACACTTAGACTAGTCAGGGGCTTTTCTGGGATTTTTGGGGCCATAAACACGAATCTGGGATTGTTCTGTACTGCACTTTTGGGTAGGGGAAGAGGCTTGTGTTTTTTAGCTTGGGGTTCGGGCGAGTTCCGGGTTTTTTCTTTGGCCCCGGAGCCATGAGTTTAAGAACCGTTGTCACTTCACTCGCGATAAATTTACGCACACTTTCACAAATAAACACTACACTCAAATAAACTCATTTAATCCACTAAAATGTTTTGCCAATCATAGCCGAAAGCCCTGGCAGATAGTCCTATACATATTGTATTAGATTGTAATTTACTTTCTTGTAATAAGTGAATAATAATATGAAATAGAGGGCGTGGCAATGTTTACACTTCTACTGCTTCTTCCTAGTTCAAAAAGTGATGACATGCGGACGGACAATTTCGCTATTGATACTGGCGGCAATCGTTTCTATAATGGACGGCTAGACTTAAGTGAACACAGCGACAGTACCTTTACAACTAACTTTATTCTTTACAGTTCAACATATTTTTGCAAGTATTCAAGTATAAATGTATTAGTAACGTATGTGTAATAATAATAATATAGACATGCCAACAATACTGATCACGAATATATACACTTTCTCTATTTTACAAACTGTGTGTCAAACTTAATATACCCTTAGAATAGAACAAACAAATATGAAAATTTGGTGGATCGTCGACCGTTCCGGATTAGTGTTGCAGACGTTGTCGCAGTACGTTGGACATGATCTTATATGAGCCATTAAACAGAGATATCTCTCGATAGTTCTTACAAGACATATTTTTGTAATATTGGTCAGTGGTCGACTTGGTTACGCGCATTTCATTCAGCAAGGACATACATTTAGACCAAAAGGAAGGTTCATCGTGATACCACTATGTAAAAAACTATCATAGGGTCACTAATTAATAAGTGTAACATTTTTATTTTATATGGTCATTACTCAGTATTCTTATATTTTCCAGAGAGAATATGTAAATTGTATTTATGTACGTAACAACTCTTAACTGTATATTGTAGTAAATATAAAAACTTGCAAGTTGATTTCTTACTGCGTAAAAATGTTAACAATGATAGTTTTCTTTTTCAATTTACAAAATAAAATATTGAGGCTATAATTATAAACAGCAGGTTATCATTTTTTCGTAAAAGATAATTAAAATGTATTTACTTAAGATTTAGTTTATCTCATTATTGGTCGTTTTCATTTCTATAATTTTTTCTGCGGAAAGCTGCTAGTTTTAATCGTTCACTTTGCAAAGCTTGTTCAAGTTCTAGGACTTTTACTTGAATTTCCATTTCGAAGGTTTTTGCTTGATGTACCGTTAATTTACTAAGATCTAAATCTTGAGAGTCTTCTAAATGCTGACTGCAGTCCTTAGCTGTTGCAACAACAGCCCCCGTTGCTTGAGTTACATTGCGTGACGCTGAAGAAAGATCGGAGAGGTTTTTGCTGCTTCGCGGTGCTTTAACCCGACTAGCTACCACAAGTTGGGCAGTGCACGCTGCAATCTCTTGAGCAGCTACAATGATATCTAAATGATGTTTAGTTTCACCAGTTACAGCTTTGTTAGCGGCACCCACTAAGAGACTTGCACCGGTCGCTACACTTTTTGCCGCAGATATAAGACCCTCACTCCACTGATTATTTCTTTTGTAAAACTCTTTGACGGATGCAGTTCCTGTAACATTACAAGACATTAATTAAAAAATAAATTAGTATAGTTCTTCAAAACAATACCTTTTCCAAGAGATACTATTTCCGTTTGCAAAACTTTTGCCCTTTGGACAAGAATCCGAATACTTTGCATAAGATTTGTGCACGCATCCAAGATCCGTTCATTTACTTCTAGCTTTATTCCAGAATCTGACGCACGAGAGTTTGACAGCATCTCAACAATTTTTGAAGCAGCTTCCTCAATTGCTTTATCCATAGTTGCTAGTTCAAACTCAACTAAATCTCCCAACTGCGCAGTATCGTCAGATTTCTTACTTAAATCATGCACCATGCTTGTTAAGTATTTTAATTTTTCTTTTAGAATAATTATTTTTGAATTAACAATTGCAGGTTCGGATAGATGAAGAAGTGCTTGAAACATTGAATTAATGTCTTTATCGACATTTTTTATTTCCTCTGCTATTTCTATTTTAAATAGGTTAAATAAAAAATGTATTATTATATTCTATTTAATATTATACCTACTTTCACCAGCCTCAATATCAGCGGATGTGTTACACACAGTCATTCCTTGAATTTGAATTATGGACAACAAATGACCCGTTAGAACAATTTTTCTAGAAAAACCCTCAACCGCAGTATTGTCTGTTGCATAGTTATTATAAACAACATGCAGTTCGCATAAAGTGTTTTGCAGTTCTTCAGCTAGCATCATAAAGTACGCTGAAGTGCCTGCAACGTTTGAAAATTCCTTCTCTGTATTTGCACGAATAGCTAATGTCTCGGATGATCTTATACAAGCTTCCAAAAGGGCTCGTACCGCACTTTCTCCGTGAACTTGACTCGCGTATAATGATGTCTGCAATGCAGTAATTGTTTCTATCGAGTTTTTGTACTTATTCTCTAACTCAGCATGTTGGTGAAGCAAATCTTGATTATCACATTCCAAAGAAGCCTTTTCATCAGAAAATCTTTCAAGCGTGCAACTAATTGCCTGTTGGCATTATTTGTTTGAGCATAGAAAAAAATATTTATTTTAAAATATTTTGTATGTTTTAATTGAATGAGAGTAAGACAAATCTGTGTAATGTGTTTGTACACAAGTATATGAAAATATGCATTATGTTGATAATGGAAAAATAATATGTATTAGCGATATTCATCACTACCTCAGAAAAGTGTCCTTGTTAGTTCAAGGTAGAGGATGAGTTCTCAAATGAAACAGTCTGTGAGACAGCTAAGTGTTTCCTTTTTAGCTCTCAAACTACACAGGATTTTTATTTTTACAAAGTATGGCCACAGAAAAAATAAAGTGGACGACTAAGTCGTACGTACTTGCCTTATGCTATAAGTTAACAATCATATAAGCACTGAAATTGAAGTCTGTTTTTGTAAAAACGCCATCAAAAAGTGGGCGTGGTCATATGTGATGTTAAGATGAATTAGAGAGATTTTCAAAGCCTATGAATTATGCTTTAACAATTTTTTTCGATTTCTAGTAAAATTTTTGAAAAAGTAAAATTTTTTAAAAGTAGGCGTGGCAGTTCCGATATTTGGTATGTCATATTTTTGCATTTATCATACCCACCTCTGATATTGATTTCAAGCCCAATTACCGTTATACCCAATTTCGCGCAAAACGTTGTATGCCATCTAATAGCATATGACCAAACTAACTCACATATGAAATTTTATCAAAATCGTTAGAGCCGTTTTCAAGAAAATCCATTTTTAGTGAAATCGACCTTAAGTAAACTACCCTTAATTTTGAGGTTAGAATGAAAATTTCAATTTCGCCTCTAGGGATCATCCCACAGACCCCAGATATGAAGTTTGAAGTAAATCCGTTCAGCTGTTTAGGCTGCAGTTGAATATACAGACAGACAGACCGATAGACAGACGGAATTGGCACACCCACTTTTTTGGACTTCTCCATCATAGTAATGTCAAGTTTGATTAAAATCTCGAGTTCGAAATTTTTCACGAAACCAATACTTGCCCTATAGGTATAGGTGCAAGTAAAAAGAATGGATCCTAAATACTTTTAGTTCAGAGGATACTATACATGTTCGTGTTCTAATAAAAATACAAAAACTTTATGTAAAATGTAAGAATAGAAAGTTAGGAGAGCCATTTATTGCAACAATTAATTCGCTTTTCTTCTTTTATAAGATGTAAGGGCTCTAATGGACTGTCGTTCGCCAAACTAAATTTTTTTTATCCTAAGTCATTAAGATGGAGAGCAAATAGAATAAGCGAAAGAATTCGCTGCGGAACGCAGCAAATATATCCAAAGACATACTATTGCCTCTAGAATACACATATAGTTAACTCTCGCTTCTAAATAAACATCAATTTTAAACCAGAAAAACAAAAATGTACAAATTGAAATACAGTGGTGCCGTGCACGAAACCGTACAAATTTGTGCACACGGATAATAAAAGACTTGATTACACGTGTATTAAGAACATGTTTTAGCTCTCTATTAAAAGTTACTCGGATTTCGAGAACACGTGTAAATGAATAAATACTTGGAACACATGCTGAATTGTATTAGCCACGCATTAAATTGTTGTGGTAGAAAACATCGACGACAAACAAAACAAAGTACGAAAGGTAATTTTTTGTGAAAAATTAATAAGCATAGTTCTTTTACTCACTTTAAATTCGTCAACTTTCTGTGAAATTTCACGTTTCAAATTTTGGATATCCGATTCCTTTATTTGTAGTTGCTGTTCAAACTGAATTTTATTAATCATTAAATCTTCCTCGTGTTTTGCTTTATCTAGCGGAATTTTAGACTGCAGTTCGCCGATTTTATTTTCATATTCAAATAACTGAGTCTGGGTTTTCAGCACTAGCGACTTATGTGATGATTGAAGTTCCGCATTGATTGAAGACAGGGTTTGAATTTCATTTTTCAAACTATCATTTTCTTTTGCGAACCTAGTGCTGGATTCTTCTAATGCCATCACTCCTTGGTTCTTTTCTTCCAGAGAATGTTCTATTTGCTCGGAAAGTTGAGCACATTCTTCAGTTTTAGAAACTAACTCATTACGAATTTGTTCTAAAGTTGCATTTGCTTCTGATGAGTGCTGGAAAATTTCGTTTTGTAAAAAATTAATTTTCACTTTGAGTTCTGCTATCTCTGCAGATTTATCTGCTTGAAGGTTATCGTAGCGTCGTTGTAATTTATCGTAGTCCTCAACTAGTGCCAAATACTTTGAACTATGATCTTTTTCTTGACGTTCTAGTTCTGAGGTTTTACTTAAAATTTGTTCATGCTCAATTTGTTTTTCTGCGAATTCATCCAGTTGGGCTTTGATCAGTTCTTTTTCAGCTGTAAGGTCATGATTTTGTTTCTTTGTTGTATTTAGTTGCTTTGCTGCTTCTGCATGCTATAAGATAAAAACATAAAATAGGATCAATTTAGAAGTGCTCAAAGTCTTCTTAAATATTGCACAACAAAATACAAAGATCGAACATAAAACCGTCACATTCTTTCTCAAACTCTTTAATCGTATTTTGAGATTAGATTCAATAATAAAATTTGTAATTGGAAATAAAAGAATTTTCAGTGGTAAATTTTTAAATGCATATAATTTTTTTTCGTAGACAACATTAATGTTTTTACGGTCTTACATCGCGCGAACGCTTAATACACACCCAAAAGTTTAACTGTTATAAAAAAAACCTTCTAAAAAATATAGAAAAGCTATAATTCGTCTGAAACAGGTTATTTGATACCCTATCCTATTTCTTTCTATTGGCCCTAAAGGAGTGTGCGTGGCATACTGCATTTTTTTAATTGAACTACTACGATAACTTCGTAAGTTTGACGATATTACATGCAAAAAAATCATCAAAATCGGTTTTCATACTCATAGCTCAAAATTTAAGGTTCGAAAAGTGGTGACATACGGACGGACAAACATGGCTAAGTGGTGCTCGCTATTGATACTGATCACGAACAAATATACTTTATGGGGTCTATCTCAAATATTTCTGTTATAAATTATATATGTATCAAACATAATATATACACTTAGAATAGGGTACAAAAATCGAACCCACTTCATGCAAAAATTCTTTATTTCAAATAAAGAAAATTATTTGAAATAAAGAATTATCTTATAGATCTATTATAGGATGCGCTCCTTGAGTTCTGTGGGGCTCGAAGAGAGAGGTTCCGCGCGAAAAAGCACGCGATCGAAGTTATTAAGAGATAATACTACAGGAACAATATACGAAAGTACAGCCGCTCTCAGTCATAATGGACCATTTAATATAGACAATGATAGCTAAGACTTCCGTCCACCTGATCAGAACGAAATGAGGATAGTCATACCCAAGCTAAAATCCAAAAGGGCCGCTACACCTGACGACTTATTAGCTGAGCTATCATACCAAGCTGGATATGATTTGGAGCATACACCAACCCTTTTCTAAGATGTGGTCAGACGAGTGTATACCTGATGAACGGAATCTCAGCATCGTTTGCCTGGCCCACAGGAAAGGAGAACCCCTACCAAAATTGGTTTAACGGTAAACGAAGGCAAAACCAAGTATATGCTGCCAACAAGAACGGACACACAACATCGACGAATTCGACTGCTATAACTTCGAGGTAGTAAAGTACTTATTCTACCTTGGCTCTGCTATCAATTCTGAAAACAAAACACCTTAACAAAAATAAAACAAGGAATAACTCTTACAATCGCAGATTCTTTGGGCTGAGAAGGCAATTGAGTAGTAAGAACCTATCTTGAACAACTAAGAAGATTCTATAAAAGACCTTTATCATCCCAATCCTCCTTTATGACACTGAAGCATGGACTCTATCGAAAGCAGATAAAGATATCCTCGGTCGTTTCGAGAAAAAATTCTTAGTAAAGTACTCGGTGCCGTTTACGCTGACGGGCTTTAGAGGAGGAGATTCAACGACGAATTATGCGGGATGTACAGGGACATCCATGTAGTCAAAGAAATGCGCATCAGTCGTCTAAGATGGCTAGGCCATGTACAGTGAATGATCACTAGACAAAATTGTTTGTACTTTGAAATTTTCTAGAGGTAAAGAGTTTCACTGCTTGATGACATAAACAAAAATTGTCTTTCAGAGGTATGCATGTTCAGGATGTGCATATGAATCTTGGTTGCATAATTATAAAGGACCCATTTGACACTGGCAGTTCGATTTCACACAAATAACGTGGTTCTTTAATGTTTAGAATATTGTTAGATGTTTTAACGGCGCGATATTTCACATATGTACATATTTCACATCCTAAAATATATTTTGAAAGGATTGATACTGATTTTATAGTTAAGGTTGCAAAAAATTTCACACCCATACAATAGAATTGGGATAATCATAGACATTGTAGTGGTGTAAGCGAAAGGCATGGCAAGCAGTCATACATATATGTATATGAATTGGATATGGTAGTTTCAGTTAAGCATCGAGTCAAGCGAAATGCCAAGATTTTTGGGTAAACATTTACATAAGGGGCCTTCCCCCGATTTTTATTAAATGTTAGTATGTGGTAGAGGGCATTTTTTGAGCATTTTGATGTGTATATGTAGGGGTCTCAAACGAATAGTTTACATGATAAATACTAAGTATAAATAAAAATTTTATGAAATGAGATCACGCTCATAATGGGAGATTTCAATTCAATTCAAGAATAGAGAATATAGTGGGCAACTATGGTTTAGCAATAATTACTGAAAGAGGTTACAAATTAGTAGAATTTTGTCAATTATACGATCTAACCATTATGAATACATGGTTCGAACTCCCACCTAGAAGATTGGATACCTGGTCAGCCCCCTAGACACAACAAATATGATAAGACACCGAATAGATTTTGTCATCATAAATCAAAGATTTCGAAATGTAGTTGAATCGGGAAAAACACCTCTTTATTTCAGATCAACAAGCAAGACATGAATGGATGACAAACGAGATTCTGTCGTTGGAACAAAGAAGCCAAAATAAATCAAAACTGAATTGACACAAAGGCTTAAATAGATTTATTAGAAACAAAATACTAGAAGCCAAAAATCTACATTTAACAGCCCATGTGAAGAACTAGCGAGGCTTAATAGAAATCAAAATAATTTCGGCCTACATAAAAAAGTAAAAGAAATTTCGGGCTTGATTTAAAAATCTACGCTAATAAAACAAAGTTCATTGCTTCGACAGAAACTCTAGAAATAACAATTTTGAACAGCGAATCAATAACTTAGCAGTGGAAAAAGTTGATACCAGTAGATATTTGGGTACTATAATAGACAACACCGATAATCGAAGCAAATAAATAGAGCGTAGAGTGGACCAAACAAAGGTAGCTCTCTGTAAAATGAAAACCACCATTAAGATATTTCTACTAACCTGTCTAAGTAAATTTATATGTTCATCACGAATTTGTGCGTACATGTTTTTCAACTTATTAAATTTTTCTTCTGTTGTATTGGCCCTTTCTTCTTCCGCTGTTGCTTTTTCTAAAAAGATACGTTTTATTTTTAGTTCTTTGGTTAAGTAATTTACTTACGTTTTAAGGTCGGGGTGCACTGCACTTGTAGCTCTAAGTCATCTTTTAGAATTCTCATGTTAACTAGCTCTTCATTAGTATTAGCTAGTTGGGAATTCAACCTAGAAATCTGTTTTTCTATATTATTTGATTCTTCTCTTTGAGTTACAGTCATTGTTTTTAGACATGTCCTCAATCGTTCAATCTCGAATTGAAGTTCGCGAATAAAATCATCTCTTTCACGTAATAGTCGCTCTAAATCGACAGGAGGCGGTTCTGGTGTATCCTGTCGATTATTTTGCATTTGGTCTACACTCACATCAACTAAGTTTTCGACAACTGGTTCTGGTTCGGGAGGAACTACAACAACTGGTGGTACGTAACTCCCAAAATCTACACTGGATGAAAAATTTGGAGCATTTTTCGGAAGATGTGGAACCTGAATCAAGTCTGCGAAATATTGCAATGGGCGGACGGCATCATAAAATCCTTTCAATTGATTAAAAACAGTTCGAAAACGATCGCGGTGTCCAGCTAAAATATCATTTGGTAAGTTTGCATGTAGTTTGAACATGAGACGTACAGATAAATCGTAGAGAGGATTCGAATCTTGAATAAGAGGTATTAATGGTGCTAGGCGGCATTGGCCTTGTGGGGTCATGGAGGACATCCTGTAGGTATTAATTGAAGTAAAAACTTTTTCTTGTATCGCAATTATATCGTCAATGTAGTCAAAAATTTCTACTCCAAGCTGAAAACTAGCGTTAAAAGAAATAAAGTATTATTACAATATCGTAATAATAATGACCGTAAATTATTACTTACTAAAAATTGATATCATCACCAGCTATCCTTTCTAAATCACTGAAATCTATTAATAGATTACCGGAGAAATATGGATTTTTTTCATGAAAATCTAATTTTGTTACTAACAACCTAGTGTAAGCTTGGATACAAATACCCACTCCATCCTGCAAATGGCCCCATAGTTTTCCCATTTCCAATATCATTTTCTTATGAGTTTGAGAATGTTTTATTGCACTAGCGTGCCCTTCCCGCAGTACTTTGTGTAGTAAGTGACAAAACTTCCATGCTGTAAATCTATTCTCCATTAACGGTTGCTTTGAAACCACGGCCCAAAATGATTTGCTCTCTTTTGTTCTATGTGTGGATATGATAGCCGATCTGGCATGTTTAAGTTTCAGCGGAGTCTCCATCGGATTTAGAGCCTTGCCAATGCTGATTGACTGAAAACACAGACAAGGAAGTAATCAATGTAGGTATGCGAAAATAAAATATCTATTTATATACATATGTATAACTTATTTACATAAGGGCTGTTTGAAAATGTATTCCTCAATTTGTTAGCAGAAATAGCAGAAAAAGATTTTAATTCAATGATTCCAGATGATAAGCGAGAAAATGTAAGTGAAGTCATGCGACGTAGAGCAAGCAATGCCACTTAAAGAAGTTAAACCAAATTTATCTAATAAAACGTGTTTGTGATAGTTAAATTTTCTCGGATTCATCTTCTATCTTAACAGATTACGTAAAATAGATTTCAAGTGTATTAAATGTTTAAATCTAATAACCAACGTCAACTCTCCATCGTATTGGATATATGGTTTGAACATTTATAATAATTGCACTGATATCCAAAACAATTTTTTTTATTTAATACAACTAAATTTTCTTCTCAAGCTTCAAGGAATATTCGCATGAGGCAGGTAGATTTTCGACAAAAGCACCTGCTGATACCGTTATAATATGCGGTTACTTCTTATTGCGCTAAATCAAACGGTTTCGTTCTTTGAAGTCGGCGCACAAGGTTCCTCACGTCCAATGTTTGGAATATGCCATGATTGCAATGACCATGAAGGTGAATATGGAGCTAATGAGTGTATTTTGTTATTTCGTCGTCCAAGGTTGTGAACTCCTAAGGCTGAAAACACATCGGATCACACAAAACGTTTTTTGACTCAGTCAAGAAAACGTGTTTTATTCCAACACACACCAACCGAAACACAATGTTACAAAACAAATCATTTAAAAAACTTAGTTTCTTTTTACCTAAAGTACAACTTTTCGATGTGTACTGTGCTGTAGGAAGACATGCTCAAAGATTGGGCATCACCTACAACGACTTCAGTTACCTCCTGTTTTAACCCACCAACAGCTTTCGATAATAATTTCAATTGCATGATCTTTATCTTTGTAATTATTGTACATTGGACTTCTTGCCTCAATTAAATATAACATATGCGTCTTACGTTCATTATCAACGAAAACACTCAAATAAATAAAATCAGTCAGTCACCGACTGACCATTAAGCCGAACACATCGCTCTCTCCAGTTATTTTGCATTTTTCTTCTGCCTACACACTCAACCGTTTTCTTTACCGTTTGTTTTTCTTAATTTCTCTTATCTCCCATCAGTGCGCGAATTTCTTTCCTACGGTAGTTTTGTTTAGGATGGCCCTCGGGCCCTATAAGTCTGGGAACCGATTCAGGGACCTAGACGAAGATCTCTCTCCTGTTTTCCAACCAAATAAAAAACCAGAAACATCAGTTACTCCGTTTTATGATTTCCCGGAATTGCCGACCAAATACAGTGGCAAAAACCACAGATTTGTGTTTATTACCTCAAAAAGTGCGGAAAACCCCATCTCATCCCTCAGCCCCTTTCTTCTAAAAAAAACTATCGATGATATAAGCAAAGAATATGACCACGTTTCCCAGCTTCGCGACTGTAACCTTCTGATTTTAGTGAAATCACAAAAAGTCGCCGAGAAGTTTCTTAAAGTGATTAACCTCGCTAACACTTGCCCAGTCACAAGGAAACTACACGAGCGGCTCAACTCATCAAAAGTATTGTATTGTATTGTTTACGCTCCGTGTCTAATAAACGTTCCCGAAACTGAGATCGTCCTCGAAATGAAATCACAGGGAATCACGAAAGTGTATGAATTTACCAAAAATGAAAACGGTAAGCAGAGAGCCACAGTTCACGTGGCTAATGATATTCTTCCTCTTCTTCCTCCCCACTCCCCCATTGACTGCACACGCACTATGTGCGCCAACTGTTCGCTCCCACACCCCTCATCTTCAAAAACATGCCCTAGCTACAAGCAAGCCAAGGAAATAATCGCAATCAAAACAACAGAAAAATGTACTATGGCCGAGGCAAAGAGACCATTACAACCAATTCAACCTCCCTCATAGCATCCCAACCACAGTTACATTCGCAGACAAAACAAAGCAAACCCACCAGCCTCTTTCAACCCAAACCAACCAAAACAAACAACAGCTTATACCAGATTCTGTAAACTTCAAATAACTCCTTATCTCCCAAATCACATAAAGAAAACCAAAACAGCAAGCTCCCTGCAGCTTCATATGATACCACAGTCTCAACTTCAGCCCCAAATCTATCAACTCGGTCCCTTCCTTCAACCTCCAAATCTACCCATCCACCTCAAATCAATCACAAAGTCCCCACAATTTCAAAAAATACGCCGCATTCTGACACATCTTCAATCCACACAAATACTACACACTCTTCTCGCATTTCTTCGATCACTAACAACTTAATTAATGCCAATAAATATTTTATTAATTCGTCATATGACGATATATAACACTTCCCATCCCACCTCTACTTCAGGAGCCATATTTTTGGTGACGCCATGCAGGCGCGGAACTCTTCTCTTCCGCATCTACATGGCATTGCTTGAAATATGGCTGCCATACCTGACATCAGCTCATAGAATCCACATACTCATCTCCCCCCACAATATATTTGTATATATTGTGCCCAATATAAAACTCAATATAACCTTATCTGTATTACAATGGAACATGAACGGTTTCTTTAATAATCTTCATGAGCTGCAACTACTTATATCAGAACATAAGCGCTTAGCAATTTCACTCCAAGAAACTCATTTGCCCAACAATCCCAAAAATAATATCTTCAAACAATATACTACCTACTTTCACAACATTCCCCAAAATACACATTCAAAACAAGGGATTGGTTTATTAGTGCACAAAACCATTCCCCATAAATACATACCAGCCAACTCACCCATTGCTGCAATTGCGGTAGAAATGCAACTGAAAATTAAAAAATATACAGAAAAGCTACAATCCGTCTGAAACGGATCGTATTATACCCAATCCTCCTTTCTATAAAGTGGGCGTGGCCAAATTGCATTCTGTACTCAAATATGGCTATAACGTCGAACGTTTGAGGATGTTACATGTAAAATTTCATCAAAATCGCATTTTATTAATAAAAATTTCAACTCCAAATAAATCGCCTTTAAACCAGGATGCAAAATTAGCTGATCAGAAACTTCGACATGCAACCTGCCCCGACAGTCAAACCACCCGAAACTCTCCCCGTGGCTACTATCACAGACATCCGTCATAATTGAACTTGCAAAGCTCCCAAAAACGTTCACCAGCAGTGCAATCCCACCTCTACTTCAGGAGCCATATTTTTGGTGACGCCATGCAGGCGCGGAACTCTTCTCTTCCGCATCTACATGGCATTGCTTGAAATATGGCTGCCATACCTGACATCAGCTCATAGAATCCACATACTCATCTCCCCCCACAATATATTTGTATATATTGTGCCCAATATAAAACTCAATATAACCTTATCTGTATTACAATGGAACATGAACGGTTTCTTTAATAATCTTCATGAGCTGCAACTACTTATATCAGAACATAAGCGCTTAGCAATTTCACTCCAAGAAACTCATTTGCCCAACAATCCCAAAAATAATATCTTCAAACAATATACTACCTACTTTCACAACATTCCCCAAAATACACATTCAAAACAAGGGATTGGTTTATTAGTGCACAAAACCATTCCCCATAAATACATACCAGCCAACTCACCCATTGCTGCAATTGCGGTAGAAATGCAACTGAAAATTAAAAAATATACAGAAAAGCTACAATCCGTCTGAAACGGATCGTATTATACCCAATCCTCCTTTCTATAAAGTGGGCGTGGCCAAATTGCATTCTGTACTCAAATATGGCTATAACGTCGAACGTTTGAGGATGTTACATGTAAAATTTCATCAAAATCGCATTTTATTAATAAAAATTTCAACTCCAAATAAATCGCCTTTAAACCAGGATGCAAAATTAGCTGATCAGAAACTTCGACATGCAACCTGCCCCGACAGTCAAACCACCCGAAACTCTCCCCGTGGCTACTATCACAGACATCCGTCATAACTGAACTTGCAAAGCTCCCAAAAACGTTCACCAGCAGTGCAATCTACATGCAACACTACAAACAAATGAAGTCCTAAAACTGGAGGCCTATCTTTACTGACGGCTCCAAAACTAAAGAAGGAACAGCTTTTGCCGTTGTAAGTGAAGGGAATACTCTTATATCGGCAGGACTTTTTCTACAAACCTCATCAATTTTCTCCGCCATCTTACAAGCTCTACGGATCTCGCCTTCTTCAAAGACAAATACCCTCGTATGCACGGACAGCCTATGAACGGTTACGGCAGTTAAAAACATCAACAACAAAACACCAATCATCCAAAATATCCGGAATACCCTAATCCAAAAGAAGGACACATTAAAAATTCTTTGGGTTCCCGGTCACGTTGGCATCCGAGGCAACGAGGCTGCTGATTCTGCCGCTAAAAATGCCCTGCATCAACCTCTACAAACATTTTCTCCATCTAACCCACAGGACATCTTAAAGCAAATGAAAAACTACTGAGTAACCCGCAGAACTGAAAACAGGTCCCAATACTCACACCACTACTCCTCAATAAATCCACTAGCCAAATATGTTGAATACCCTCCAACAACATCCACCAAAATGAACAGATGCTTCCTTCGGCTTCGCCTCGTACACACCATGGTCACCCACGAACACCTTCTCTCCAGAAACGATGCACCTATCTGCCATTTATGTTCCACGAATGAGACTCTCTCCACTCAACACATTTTCCGCTGCACCAAAATCAAAGAAAGCTCAATAAAATTCATTGGAAACCTACAACTAATTGATATATTGAAACACCCATCAGAAAAAGACATTAAAGATCTTTACAAAATACTAACTGAACTCAACCTTGTAAACTTAATCTAATCTGTAATTTATTTGTAATTTATTACATTTTTAAGAAATAATAAATAAATAAAAAATAAAATCAGTACAAAAAAAAAAAACCAGTAACGAAATTTTGTCTCGACAACGAGACATGTTTTTCTGTTTTGTCTTGTCTTTTGGTATGTGTTGGGTCATAAGAATCAATGTATTGTTATCTGATAAGTCAAAATAAAACATTTTGTCTGACACACTGGGTGTTTTCAGTCTTTATACCCTATCCTAAGGGTATATTAAGTTTGATACATAGTTTGTAACATAGAGAAATAATCGAGATAGACCCTATAAAGTATATATGTATATTCATGATCACTATCAATAGCGAAAACGATTGAGCCATTTCCGTCCGTCACCACTTTTTGGGCCTTACATTTTGAGCTAGGAGTATGAAATTTAATATCTGGGCTTCTGAGAAAAAGATGCAGTACAAGAAAACTGAAAGCTGAAAAATGTTTTTAAGACCAAATATTTAGGTATTCAAATTCCCTACAATTCACCCATACAATAGTTTTGGCCATGCCCACTTTTTGGGGCGTTTTCATCAAAATACCAATTTTGACGAAATTTTACAAGTAACATCTTCAAACGTTCGAAGTTATCATCGTAATTCAGTAAATAAAATGCAATACGGCCACGCCCACTTTATAGGGACTCGATAGGATGTAGAATAGTTCCGTTCCAGACGGATTGTAGCTTTTCTGTATGTTTTTGTATATCATTATTTCTAATATACCATAAAGATTCACGATTGCTCTTATCACTTTATTTTGGAATGATTGCATAAAATCTCTACTGCTTGCTTTGGTACAACCCAGAGCTGTATACCGTACGTTGATATAGTGAGTTTTTGTAAGTAGTGTCTTGGAGATCAACCAATCGATTCCGTACACACAGTTTACCCAGAGTACAGAAAAAAAAGAAAAAGTAGATCAACCACCAGCAACCGCAGTAGGTCCATAGCTAGCTCTCCTACGGCAGAAAGGACGAAAGAACATAGAAATAAAATAAATCTTGAACCAATCACATCTGGAGCTAGCAGCTCAGGTCAAAGGCGTCAGAAGACTTGTCCTCAAGGTCTAAGACCTCAGAAGCCAGTCAGAGCACTGGAGAAGCTAAAAATGTTGACAGTCCTGCCAACATATCCCTACAATAGTATGGGATTAAGGTGCATCTAAGTTAATCTACAGCATGCAAAAGCCGCCTCTGCTGTATTAAATCACAAATTTGATAAGGATCAACTAGATGTAGCCTTTATCCAGTAGCCGAATATATACAAGATGAGATAAAGATGAGTCACTTCTAGAATTCATTTATAAAAATAATCTTAAATCAGAATTAGGGAAGAAGAGGAATGGAGGAAGTCCTTGACCTTACCCTATGTACTCCATTTATAAAAAAAAACTTTATTAGGAACTGATATGTGTCATTAGAAAAATCTATGTCTGATCATCGTCAAATTCGTTTTGACAATTAAGCAAAGATGAACTACTTGGAATTACCTTAACGGATAACTTTCTACCAAAATTTAACTTCAGCCAAAACTTCAAGGTTACATTCCCAGACCGTCATAACTGGGAACAGAACAAACCCACATTTGTTAGCGATTCTCATGTATGGTAAAGAGATGGGAAAATAATAACAGATAAAGGAGTTAAGGCTTGAGTATACGGTGTCAATACAAAAACATTCATCTATACAAGCATGGACAATTAATGGAATTCCGTATTTCGAGCGGAAATCTTTGCTATAGAACTACTTTGGGTGCTAGGACACAGCGGACATACAGGCAATGAAATGGCAGATATACTAGCTAAAAAAGAATCCTTCATGATGCCAAGACCATTCTGTGGATTACCTATTAGCACTGCGAAACACTGCATTAAAAATTGACTGAAAAATAAAGCTCACCATTACTGGACGAAAACTGAAGGTAACAGACAAGCCAAAATGTTCATGCCACACATTTCCCTTACAAAAACGAAACAACTACTAGGTCTAACTAGAAGTCAGATTCGCATAGTCACAGGATTCCTCACTGGACACTGTCAAGTCAAAAAACACCTTATGAATAACTCAAGATAAAAGTTTCAGAATGTGCAAAGAGGACGAAGAATCAGCAGAACACGTTTTGTGTCACTGTAACTGTTCAATCAGAATACGTCATCGTCACTTAGGGAAATTCTACCTTGAAGCAGAGGACATACATATCTACTAGCTTACTCAAAGATCTACTAGGATTTATTACTAACTCGGGTATCATGAGTGAGCTCTAATTGGAGGAAATCAGAATAGGCCCATCTGTGGCCGCAGTGATATGGTGACAAGGTCCCACCTCATATATTTTTAATCTTAATCTTACTCTCGTCACTAAAGAGTACAGTTGTCCACTTCCTTGCTGAACAATTCAAATGGTTTCTTGCGAATTCCAGTTTAAGAAACGATTAGCGTTAGCAAAGTAATCAAAGATATACTAAAAGAATAAAATAGAACCTTTCTTGTCTATGCTTAGCAGTAAGTAGAGACTTTTGTGCTGGTCGCAAAGAACAAAAATCAGTACGCCTACGTACGGTGCTTGATCCAATCTTCGAAAGGATCGTTAAGAATCATTTTCTTAATTTGCCGATCGATTCTAAGTGTACAGTTATTCTGGGACGTCCTGAATGGTTTTGACCGTTTTATTATTCCGAAACATTTATATTATTTGGCTATAGATTTTTGTTTTAGCCCCACTACCTCCTGATTTTTAGCTACACCACTGTATTTATTTATAGCCATTTTAAAATAAACAAATTGAAGACACCTGACCTTGTTTTGTTAAGTCTATAACTCAATTCAACTCACAGCTCAAACCATTGGGCAACTTCCGTATTCTAGGCACTAGGTAGTCAAACGTTTCTGATTGGTCGAGAGGTAACAGAAAAGTAAGGCATTTTTTTGAGGTAGTGGACTGGATTTGTAGGCAAGAAAAATCTCCCTACATTTTAAGTAATGTTAAAAACAGCTGATCGGTTAGTATTTTATTTATTGTTCGGATATGCTTTAAAAATTAAGTGGATAATGTACGATAAATAAAGTAATTAAATTCAAAACGAATTACGATGAAATGATCTACGATTCGAGGCAACCAGAGGATATGATCAATTGTTCAATCATCATCATACGATCCGTTCCAGACGGATTGTAGCTTTTCTGTATGTTTTTTTCTATTTGTAAACGTATTCAATAGGTTTTCTTAAATTTCCAAACAAGTGTACCTACTGTTTTCCTGTCCCCTAGAATTCTTTATTAGAAAATGTTAAAAAAAACCGGTATATTTTGCACAACACTGTACATACTAGGCGTTTTTCTTTTTTAGTTCAGAGCAGAGCAACAAGTAAATGTTGAAAACAATAAAGTAGACAAAATACCAATTGCTACTAAATCAAACACGCCAGTTGTGAATAACAAATCGTATCCCGAAATTATGAAAAATACACATAAAGAAGAAGAAACATCAATTAAAGATATGGTTTTTACTATTATTCAAAGATTGGATAATCAAGATAAAATAATTAAGCTACTAAGCAAAGAAGTTTCCACAGGAAAAAATCAACAAAATAATAATGATTAAAGTCTGAAAGTCGCAACCTGGAATGCAAACGATCTACTCCAACACACCTCTGAATTTCAGATATTTTTGTTTAATGAAGACATTGATGTTTGCCTGATTTCTGAGACCCACTTCAAACAGGGAACAAAGATAAGAATTCCTGGGTACCTCTGTTACCACTCTCCCCATCCATCTGACAGTACCAGGGGAGGTAGTGCTGTAATTGTTAAAAGTATTTTGGAACCGTATGAATTGCCAAAAATAGGAAAACAAACCATGCAAGTAGCGACAATAAACATTTTAACCAAATGCAAGAAATTTAAAATAGCTGCCATATACTGCCCACCCAGGCATTCGCCTACAAAGGAACTCTAGGCAACAACTTCATCGTTGGAGGTGATTTCAATACGAAACACACCTACTGGGGGTCAAGATTAATAACGACAAAAGGCAGGAAGCTTTACAAAGAAGGGCGAAATTTTAAATGTGACTTTATCTCGACTCGGTCACCTACTAATTGGCCATCTGACCCAGCGAAAACACCAGATCATATTGACTCCTTTATAACGAAAGGAATCAACAGAAAAAAAGTAAATGTTGAAAGCAGTGATGATTTGTCATCGAATCATACACCCGTAATACTAACGGTCAATGGCATGTCAATAGAACAGATAAAAAACATAAGGCTTACCAACAAAAGAACGAACTGGAGTAAATTTAAAGAATCACTCGAAGGATTTATTAATCTTAGATCTCCACTGGTCACAACAAGCCATATTGACAGTGAAGTGGAACAATTCATTGTCGATATACAACAGGCAGTAGAAGATAGTGCACCGACGTATTAACAAAAAAACAAGCATCGGTAAAATATCCCATAGAAATTAGGCAACTAATATTAGATAAGAGAAGAGCCCGCAGGAAATGGAGATACAACTGTATTTAATAGACTTAATAATAAACTTAAAAGAAGTATCGGCGAATATAAACATAGATCTTTAGCTAAATATCTTTGTAAGCAAGATACCCCGTTAAAAACATCTGATGGGAAATGGATCGACGACCCAAAAGAAAAGGTCAAACTCTTTTTGGAGCATCTGACAAATGTTTTTAAACCTTTCCCACCTGGCGTGGCAAATGGACGTCTTGAATTCTCTAATAGAGTAAATAATCCCTTATGTTTCGCTTAGTGAGATCAACTTATGTATTCAGAAACTATCTAATAAAAAAATATACAGAAAAGCTACAATCCGTCTGGAACGGATCGTATGATACCCTATCCTCCTTGCTATGTAGCCCTTATAAAGTGGGCGTGGTGATATTGCATTTTGTACTGAAATACGACGTCGAACGTTTGAGGATGTTAAAAGTAAAATTTCATGAAAATTTGTTTTTTATGAAAACGCCCCCAAAAAGGGGGCGTGGCTAAAAGTGTTATTTAGATGAATTGTAGGAAATCTAAATGCCCAAATATTTGGTCTTAACAAAATTTTTCGGTTTCATATAATTTAGTGAAGTTATAAAAAAGTAGGCGTGGCAGTGGGCGGATTAAAAAAAAATTTACACTAGTATTGTATCTTTTTCTCGGAAGCCCAGATATGAAATTTCAGCGTCCCAGTTAAATATTTAAGGCCCGAAAATCGGTTTTGTGATGAAAACGCCCCTAAAAGTGGGCGTGGCCAAAACTTTTGTATGGGTGGATTGTAAGGAATCTGAATGCCTAAATATTTGGTCTTAACAAAATTTTTCGATTTCATATAATTTAGTGAAAAAGTGGGCGTGGCAGTGAACGGATTTCAATAATTTTTACACTTGCACTGTATCTTTTTCTCAGAAGCCCAGATATGAAATTTCATCGTCCTAGCTCAAAATTTAAGGCCCAAAAAGCGGTGACATACGGACGGACGGACGAACGGACGGACGGTCATCGCTCAATCGATTTCGCTATTGATGCTGATCACGAATATATATACTTTATAGGGTCTATCTCGATTATTTCTCTATGTTACAAACTATGTATCAAACTTAATATACCCTTAGTATAGGGTATAAAAATGCTTATTCCAACCCATCAATTCGGGTTTAGAAATAAACACTCGACAATAGACCAAGTGCATCGTATAATTAATGTTATAGAAAAAGCACTAGAAGAAAAACAAGTTTGTTCTACATTATTCTTAGACGTTGCACAAGCTTTTGATAAAGTTTGGCATAAGGGTTTAGAGTACAAACTTCATAGGGATCTACCTAGACAGTACTTTGAGATACTTAAATCTTATATGGCAAATCGGTTCTTTAGAGTTCGCTATAGCTCAGCGTATTCTGAACTGAAAGAAATACAAGCAGGTGTTCCACCGGGAAGTGTTTTAGGACCCACCTTATATTTACTATTTACTAGTGATATACCACATGCGAATGATACTCTGATAGCCACATTCGCAGACGACACTGCTCTCCTATCCACTGATGTTTGCGCGACAAAAGCAACAGAAAGGCTACAAAATTTAGTTAACGAAATATGTGACTGGACGCAATGGTGGCGAATTAAATTTAATAAGCCAAAGTCCACCCATATCAATTTTACAAATAAAAAAATAACGAATGTTTCTTTGGTTATTAATAATCAACTCTAACACAGCCAAGTATCTGGGTATGAATCTAGATGATAAACTGAAATGGAAGGAACATATAAAGAAGCAAGTAGAAGAGCTAAAAATTTGATACATAAAATTTTATTGGTTGTTAGGACATAACTCAGAAATGTCCACTGAAAATAAAATCTTACTTTATAATCAGATTCTAAAACCTGTTTGGACATATGGTATCCAATTATGGGGTTGTACAAAGAAAACGAATGTACAAATACAAATATTTCAAAACAAAGCCTTCGGGGAATTGTAAATGCCACATGGGATATTAGAAACAATAACTTGCATCGCGATTTGCAGATTGACCTAGTAACGGAAGTAATTAAAATATACGCAATACGTCACAACGAGCGTCTGCAGATGCAAATTAATCCCGAGATAGAAAACGTCTTAAATGTACGATATAATATTCGTAAATTAAGAAAAACTAAACCTCACGAACTTATTATCAAAATAATTATGAGAACCCGTATTTAAATTATAATACCTTCTCAAACGCAACTGACCGTTGAAACTAAAATCATTTGTCGATCTTTTTGATTGGTCTTGATCAAGGTGTTTTTAGAGCGGTTAGAGTCCCACACTACTCTGGCTTGAAATTCCCGCAGTGTCTTTCGAAATATTCAACTTCAATAACAAAAAAAAAAACATACAGAAAAGCTACAAACCGTCTGGAACGGATCGTCTGATACCCTATCCTCCTCTCTATAAAGTGGGCGTGGCCAAATTGCATTTTGTACTCAAATATGGCTATAACCTCGAACGTTTGAGGATGTTACATGTAAAATTTTATCAAAATCGGGTTTTTGATGAAAACGCCCCTAAAAAAGTGGGCGTGGCCAAAACTGTTCTACAGGTGAATTGTAGGGAATCTGAATACCTAAATATTTGGACTTAACAAAATTTTTCGGTTTCATATAATTTAGTGAAGTTATAAAAAAGTAGGCGTGGCAGTGGGCGGATTTAAAAAAAATGTACACTTCTGTATCTTTTCGTCAGAAGCCCAGATATGAAATTTCAGCGTCCTAGTTAAAAATTTAAGGCTCAAAAATCGATTTTATGATGAAAACGCCCCAAAAAAGTGGGCGTGGCCAAAACTTTTGTATGACTGGATTGTAGGGAGTCTGAATGTATGAGTGAATTGTAGAGAATCTAAATGCCTGAATATTTTGTCTTAACAAAATTTTTCGGTTTCATATAATTTAACGAAGTTATGAAAAAGTGGGCGTGGCAGTGGGCGGATTTAAAAAAATATTACACTTGTACTGTATCTTTTTCTCAGAAGCCCAGATATGAAATTTCATTGTCCTAGCTCAAAATTTAATAATAAAGATATCATCATTAACACGCCCCTTCAGGCTAGGGGATAGAAATTACCCGAGGTAGTTATGCCTGTCAAAAGAGGCGACTAAAGTCCAAATTTTTAAACTTTTAGGAAAACATACAGAAAAGCTACAATCCGTCTGGAACGGATCGTATGATACCCTATCCTCCATCCTATCGAGCCCCTATAAAGGGGGCGTGGCCGTATTGCATTTTATTTACTGAATTACGATGATAACTTCGAACGTTTGAAGATGTTACATGTAAAATTTCATCAAAATTGGTTTTTTGATGAAAACGCCCCCAAAAACTGGGCATGGCCAAAACTGTTGTATGCGTGAATTGTAGAGAATCTGAATACCTAAATATTTGGTCTTAACAAAAGTTTTCGGTTTCATATAATTTAATGAAGTTATGAAAAAGTGGGTGTGGCAGTGGGCGGATTTAAACATTTTTTACACTTGTACTGCATCTTTTTCTCAGAAGCCCAGATATTAAATTTCATCCTCCTAGGTCAAAATTTAAGGCCCAAAAAGTAGTGACGGACGGACGGACGGACATGGCTCAATCGTTTTCGCTATTGATACTGATCATGAATATATATACTCTATAGGGTCTATCTCGATTATGTCTCTATGTTACAAACTATGTATCAAACTTAATATACCCTTAGGATAAAAAGTTAAATGAAATTAAAACATACAATGAGTAAAACGACAGGAAGTAATACCCCAGTTGGCAGACCAGGTTTACTGGAAAATCCACACTCTATTGAGTTCGGTCCTACGGATTCTGGGGGGGGACCAATTATTGCATTTAATCGACCCCTTTAGGAAAAACTCGAGGGTTAGTAGATCACCAACACTGGGAACCACCAACGACTGTAAACACAACAGAGACCTGCACGGCAGCACTACAGTCTGTTATACTTCAAATGAAGAAAGAAAATGATGAACTGAGAATAAAGCTTGGTAACATCGAACAGCTTACTACCCATCTACATAATTAGGTAAAAAAGCTAACTAGAGACAATGAAGACCTTCAAATGGCACTTCAAACAAAACGAGAGAAAAATGACAACTCTGAGTATACCCAAAGTCAAGAGTATCATACTGACGAAGAAGATCTACATAGAGAAACAGACTGGGTCTTGAAAGCGAAGAAAAGGCCTAATAAAAATAAATAACCACGTAAGACAAGCGAAGCGAAACCATCTCCATCAGAAAATAAGCGAAATGAGACTCTTAATACAGGAGGAGAAAGTATCACTAAAAGGAAGGATAAACCCCCTCCGCCAATAAACATAATTGGAATAATAAATTACTCAGAAGTTAATACAATTATGAACTCTGTAACGAGTAAAAATTATAAATTCGTAGCATTGAACAATAACATTTGGAAAGTCCTAACTGCGGACTCTGATTCATACAGAGCTCTGGCAAAGAAACTTAATGAAGATAAAATTCAATAGTATACCCACGAAAACAAAAACAGGCCAATCCAAGTGATTGCTAGAGGCCTTCATCAAACCTGTGAAAAGCAAATAAAATTTGAAGATTTGCAGCAAAAGGGAACTACTAGAAGCAGCAAACATTATCAAAAAAGAACGAAAAAGAGATGATCAAGGTAAAGAAACGATAGTCAAAAAGCACCTGGTTATGACAGGGCAAATACTAAAAGAACTCCCTGAAAAAGCAGCGCGAAAACTTTTACATGTAATTAATGCAGCTTTCAGACTTAAGAACGTCCCTAGACAATGGAAGGTGGCAGAAGTGATTATGATTCTGAAACCCGATAAATCACCAAATGAAAAGAAGTCATATAAACCAATTTCTCTGCTCCCAATATTACCAAAGTTATTCGAAAAACTCTTCCTAAAAAGACTTAAACCATTAATGGAGGAAAGGCAGCTCGTGTCTTCCCATCAATTTGGTTTTAGAGAGAAACACTTCACTATTCAACAAGTGCATAGTGAGTAGAATAGTGAGCATTGTAGAAAAAGCACTGGAAACTAAAAAGGTTTGCTCAACTATCTTTCTAGATGTAGCACAAGCCTTTGATAAAATTTGGCACCAAGGCTTAGAATGTAAATTACAAAGAGAGCTCCCTGAGGAGTACTACCACATTCTAAGATCTTACATCACAGAGAGATATTTTCGTGTAAGATATGAAAATGAGTACTCTGATCTCAAGGAAATAAAGGCAGGGGTACCACAAGGCAGTGTCATGGGACCTATAGTGTGTATCGCTTGAAATCTGGAAAAGAATATATGTTTGTTTTTCAAGTAAAAACGCATAAAAATATATTTTTGTTTTACTTATTTATTAGATACATGTTTGATCTTACAATATAAAATAAAAAATAAGAATTATTTTGGATCGTGCCAAAATTCTCGAACTTTGATGTTAACACCTCTCATTAAGGTCTGAACAACATCTTCGGTAAAGGTTTTGGCCACTTGTCTCCATTTTTTTCGGTTTCGTATACTCCACCTTTAGTCTTCAACTTCGCCTTCATCAGAGCCCAAAATCTTTCTATGGGGCGAAGTTCTGGGCAATTACGAGGATTAGTCATCCATTATACAGCAATCGTTTTTCGTCAAAAAATGTTCATATAGCCTGCGGGATCGACGTACTGCTTCCTTTTGCTTCGATTCGTCTCGATCTGGTACTTTTTTCACTTTGATGTGGACAGTTTTTTCGCTGTACATCGAACAGAAAAGTTGGGGTTTCTCTTGAACGTGCGTTAAATTTTAACTTGAAGCTTGGGGTTCATAGGTCCAAGCTTTCGACCCGAATCTGTTTTCCTCTGAACTGGCAGAGTTTCCTTGTAGGTATTTATGACCGAATATGCCGTTGAAACCGCTACTTTTAATTTCTTTCCAATTTTATACAAAGGAATATTTGGATTTTCCAGGTACTCGTTCACTATTCAAATTCGCTGTTCTTCTTCTTTAGTCGCCATTATGTCAATAGTACGTCTGACAATAAAATAACATACTCCGTGGCAATGGTACTGAATATATAATGAAATAGGAAACTTTTTTTTCTTTTAATTTTCGCAAAATTAATATTTTTATTGGGGAGAACATTTCCAGATTTCAAGCGATACACATATTATATTGTATCTATTATATACGAGAGACTTACCAGAACAAGAAGAAGCTAGTCTAGCAACTTTTGCTAACGACACAGCCAATCTGTCAATTTGCAATAATGCTGAAGAGGCAGCAGATAAACTACAGAAATCCATTAATTCCGTAAGTGATGGACCAAAAAATGGAGAATTAAGCTCCACGACACCAAATCCGTTCATATTAACTTCACTAACAGAAGAATACATGAAGTAAGTGTTAATATCGATGGGAAAGAAGTACCGTATGCAAACACGGATAAATACTTAATTATGCACGTTAAAAAGAAAAAAGAACTAAATATTAAACTTAGAAAAATGAATTGGCTAATAGGAAGAAGCTCTCAACTTTCAATTGAAAATAAGCTACTACTGTATAAACAGATCCTAAGACCAATATGGACTTGTAGAATTCAGCTTGGCGGTTGTACAAAGAAATCTAACTTGAAAATGGTACAAACCTTTCAAAACAAAGTGTTAAGAAGTAGTGTAAACGCTCCATAGTACATTTGAAATGACAATCTACACAGAGATGTAGAAGTAGAGTATGTTAATGAAATATTAAAAAAAACATGCCATTAAGCATTATGACCAAATCCACGAACATGTGAATACTGCTATCCAGCATATGGTGGAGGAAAATCAATATACATACATTAAGAAGGCTTAAGAGACTGAAGCCTAATGATTTAGTTTAGTTTAACTGATTATAATAACGTCCTCGTCCCTCCCGTTTAAATTACCCATCCTTCTCCATCGTAATTTGTAATTAACTAAATTAAACTTAACCAACGCTATTAAAATTGAAAGAAAGAAAATAAATTTAAACAACTTCGGGACTAGCTATTGGGCTATATCCCACCAAAATTCCCAATTCATATTAAAGTAAAATTTACTAGATGAGGTCCAACTCTGTCGTAAATATAAAGGGAGGTGGTATTAGTGGGTGTGAGTCCCACACTTCTAGCTTCAGGAATAGAATGTACAATTTTGTTTTTGCGGAGAGTGTTAGTGCGTGTAAAGTGATGTCAGTGGTACAGAGTACGGATATTCCGTTATTAGTACAGAAAATAAAGTGTGCAGCCCTTTACTCATGCAGGAGAACAAGCAGCGACAAACAAAATTGTAAAAGGCGACGGTACCGCTGCCTTTTTTGTACAGGTCAGAACACGAACAGATTGTGCTTTTGCCCTTTCTGTACAGGTCAGAACACGAACAGATTTAATTTTTTTTTCTTCTTATTCCCACACAACAAGAGAAAAAGGGAACCAGAACCGAAACAGTCACTTACAGGCAAAATCGTCACAACGATCATGTACAGTCTACCAGAGACAGTTTTCTTTTCGTCTCCTCGCACTCACATGTGACGGGAAAAAAATTGTACGGCGACAGGCGAAAACAATTCCGATGGTAACAGACCAGTAGAGATACAAAAACATACAGAAAAGCTACAATCCGTCTGGAACGGATCGTCTGATACCCTATCCTCCTCTCTATAAAGTGGGCGTGGCCAAACTGCATTTCGTACTCAAATATGGCTATAACATCGAACGTTTGAGGATGTTATGTACATGTAAAATTTTATCAAAATCGGTTTTTTGATGAAAACGCTCCCAAAAAGTGGGCGTGGCCAAAACTGTTCCAGATATGAAATTGCAGCGTCCTAGTTAAAAATGTAAGGCCCAAAAATCGATTTTATGATGAAAACGTGGCGTGGCCAAAACTTTTGTATGAGTGGATTGCCTAAATATTTGGTCTTAACAAAATTTTTCGGTTTCATATAATTTAATGAAGTTATGAAAAAGTGGGCGTGGCAGTGGATTTCAAAAATTTTTACACTTGTACTGTATCTTTTTCTCAGAAGCCCAGATATGAAATCAAAATTTAAGGCCCAAAAAGCGGTGACATACGGACGGACGGACGGTCATCGCTCAATCGATTTCGATATTGATGCTGATCACGAATATATATACTTTATAGGGTCTATCTCGATTATTTCTCTATGTTACAAACTATGTGTCAAACTTAATATACCCTTAGGATAGGGTATAAACAGCAAAACAAAGCGAATGAAAAAACATACAGAAAAGCTACAATCCGTCTGGAACGGATCGTATGATACCCTATCCTCCATCCGATCGAGCCCCTATAAAGTAGGCATGGCCGTATTGCATTTTCTTTACTGAATTACGATGATAACTTCGAATGTTTGAGGATGTCACATGTAAAATTTCATCAAAATTGGTTTTTGATGAAAAACGTAGGCGTGGAAAACTTTTGTATGAGTGAATTGTAGAGAATCTAAATGCCTGAATATTTTGTCTTAACAAAATTTTTCGGTTTCATATAATTTAGTGAAGTTATGAAAAAGTGGGCGTGGCAGTGGGCGGATTTCAAAAACTTTTACACTTGTACTGCATCTTTTTCTCAGAAGCCCAGATATTAAATTTCAGCCTCCTAGCTCAAAATTCAAGACCCAAAAAGTGGTGCGGACGGACGGACGGACATGGCTCAATCGTTTCGCTATTGATACTGATCATGAATATATATACTTCATAGGGTCCATTTCGATTATTTCTCTATGTTACAAACTTAATATACCCTTAGGATAGGGTATAAAAAGAAGGGAGGAAATCAAGGAGAAAGAGTTCGGAGAAAAGTTTTACTTAATTTACTTTAAATTGCTATTAAATTAAATATGTATGTATATACAAATGTATAGATCTGTTTTTACAGTTACCGTAAACCGCTTTCGGAAATGTTTGACATTCGAATAGCAATAGAGTGAGGTCGCTATCTTATGAGAGGAGCTTACTGCTCAATTGTGTTTCAAAAACAAATTGAGGACTCCATTCCATTATTAAATTTGACGAAGCTATAACAGTCGGTGATTATCCGATGTCTTGATAACTTAAAATAAAGTAATACTCACCAGCTGAAAATAGTCTTTATCGGAAACTGACATGGTTTTTCTTTCTTAATAGCTTTAGTGAATAAAACTAATTACTATGTATTACTTTTCGTAGTCGATGTACAAATGTATATTATGAGAAATAGACTTGGGTTACATCTCTTTCGATCATTATAACATACTGCAATGAACCTGAAATAAAAAAGTTAAATAGTTGTTATGCGTAAATACATATATCGAAAATTAATATAAAAACATACAGAAAAGCTACAATCCGTCTGGAACGGATCATATGATACCCTATCCTCCTCTCTATAAAGTGGGCGTGGCCAAATTGCATATTGTACTCAAATATAGCTATAATGACGAACGTTTGAGGATGTTACATGTAAAATTTTATGAAAATAGGTTTTTTGATGATAACGCCCCCAAAAAGTGGGCGTGGCCCACTGTTCTATGGGTGAATTGTAGGGAATCTAAATACCCAAATATTTGGTCTTAACAAAATTTTTCGGTTTCATATAATTTAGTGAAGTTATAAAAAAGTAGGCGTGGCAGTGGACTTGTACTGTATCTTTTTCTTGGAAGCCCAGATATGAAATTTCAGCGTCCTAGTTAAAAATTTAAGGCCCAAAAATCGGTTTTGTAATGAAAACGCCCCCCCAAAAAGTGGGCGTGGCCAAAACTTTTGTATGGGTGGAGGGTCTATTTCGATTATTTCTCTATGTTACAAACTATGTGTCAAACTTAATATACCCTTAGGATAGGGTATAATTACTGGTGTACGAACAAATCAAAAAACATACAGAAAAGCTACAATCCGTCTGGAACGGGTCGTATGATACCCTATTCTCCTTCCTATAAAGTGGGCGTGGCCAAATTGCATTTTGTACTCAAATAGGGCTATAACGTCGAACGTTTGAGGATGTTACATGTAAAATTTCATCAAAATCGGGTTTTTGGTGAAAACGCCTCCAAAACGTGGGCGTGGCCAAAACTTTTGTATGAGAGAATTGTAGAGAATCTAAATGCCTGAGTATTTTGTCTTAACAAAAATTTTCGGTTTCATATAATTTAGTGAAGTTATGAAAAAATGGGCGTGGCAGTGAGCGGATTTAAAAAATGTTTACACTTGTACTGCTTCTCCTTCTCAAAAGCCCAGATATGTAGTTTCATCATCCTAGCTCAAAATTTAAGGCCCAAAAAGTGGTGACATGCAGACGGACGGACGGGCATGGCTAAATCGTCTTCGCTATTGATATTGATCACGAGTATATATACTTTATAGGGTCTATCTCGATTATTTCTCTATGTTACAAACTATGTGTCAAACTTAATATACCCTTAGGATAGGGTATAAAAACGAGGAGTCAAAACACGTGGCGGATAAGAGAAATGAGTATAAGCAAAAACCACATATTATGAACCGGAGCGCTGGTGGTCAGCGACATACTTTCAATTGTGGATCAAGTGAACACGAGCATCATAATTGTCCTCAAAAGGACAAGGGGCCAAAGTGTCACTTCATTCGTGACACATTGCGGACAGTTTGAATTTTGTAATGTGCCTTTTGGACTTTGCAATTCACCTCAAATATCATTATTCCATCACAGACGATGGAAAAAGGAATTAGAAGACTAGAGGAAGTACTCAGCGTGGCTTCGAAGAACTGATTGAGGATTAAATGGAAGAAATGACATTTTCTTAAAAACGATATCGGGTACCTTGGCCATCGGATACGAAATGGCAGTATATCACCATCTCCATCTAAGTCTAAAGCAGTTGTTAATTTACCTGTTCCTCCTACAGCTAAACAACTACAAAGTTTTCTTGGCCTTGCTAATTATTTTCGGAAATTTATTCCAGATTTTGCCCGTAATGCTCGACCGCTATCTGAGATGTTGAAGAAATCAGCGCGTTTTAAGATTGAAGTAGCACAAATAGCGGCGATAAATGACCTGAAAAGGGCGTTGGACACTGAGCCGGTACTTAGAATTTTCAAATACGGTGCCACTACCAAATTACTCACGAATGCGTCAAGAGAGGGTTACGGAACCGTACTCTTACAGCCAGACTCAGAAGATAACCACCTTCATCCAACAAATTACGTGGGTAAGAAAACAACACCAGCTGAACAGAACTATAGCTCATATGAACTCGAAGTTTTAGCTATTGTCGAAGCACTTACAAAATTTAGAGTTTATCGCTTAGGTCAAAGATTTAAGTTAATCACTGATTGCAAAGTATTTGAATGCACAAAGTATTTGAAGGCACTACTACTGGAAGAGTTTGATTACACGATCGAACACAGGGCTGGAATAAAGATGAAACACGTCGACGATTTAAGTCGTAATCCAATAGCATTTTGCATTACGAGTTCCAGTAGCAGTGACTTCTTGCGGAAGCTGGCAGAATCTCAACGTAAAGATGACCGACTAAATTCTATAATCGAAATTTTAAAAGATAAACCATATAAGGACTACGGTATGTACAACGAAATACTTTGTAAAAATCTAAATAGTAGTATCATTTTTGTCGTTCCAGATAGTATGATATCCAGCATAATAAAAGAAGTCCACGATAAAGGTCATTTCTACCACAAAACATACAGAAAAGCTACAATCCGTCTGGAACGGATCGTCTGATACCCTATCCTCCTCTCTATAAAGTGGGCGTGGCCAAACTGCATTTCGTACTCAAATATGGCTATAACATCGATCGTTTGAGGATGTTACATGTAAAATTTTATCAAAATCGGTTTTTTGATGAAAACGCCCCCAAAAAGTGGGCGTGGCCAAAACTGTTCTATGGGTGAATTGTACTGAATCTGAATACCTCTATATTATTGGACTTAACAAAATTTTTCGGTTTCATATAATTTAGTGGTTATAAAAAAGTAGGTGTGGCAGTGGGCGGATGTAAAAAAAATTTACACTTCTACTGTATCTTTTCGTCAGAAGCCCAGATATGAAATTTCAGCGCCCTAGTTAAAAATGTAAGGCCCAAAAATCGGTTTTATGATGAAAACGCCCCCAAAAAGTGGGCGTGGCCAAAACTTTTGTATGAGTGGATTGTAGGGAGTCTGAAGGCCTAAATATTTGGTCTTAACAAAATTTTTCGGTTTCATATAATTTAATAAAGTTATGAAAAAGTGGGCGTGGCTGTATCTTTTTCTCAGAAGCCCAGATATGAAATTTCATCGTCCTAGCTTAAAATATAAGGCCCAAAAAACGGTGACATACGGACGGACGGTCATCGCTCAATCGATTTCGCAATTGATGCTGATCACGAATATATATACTTTATAGGGTCTATCTCGATTATTTCTCTATGTTACAAACTATGTGTCAAACTTAATATACCCTTAGGATAGGGTATAAAAAGGAGTTTTTTATACCAGGATTGCGAGGTCGAATAACGAAACACATATCTGCGCACATTGTATTTTGCTAGAGAGAAAACCTGGGAAACCGGAGTGTATCTTACAACCTATACCGAAGGGAGAACGACCAATGGAAACATTCCACGTTGACCCCTTGGGTCCGATGCAGTCTACAAGAAAGAACTACAGATATATTTTATCAGTTATTGATGCGTTCACCAAATTCTGTTGGATGTTCCCCACGTAGACACTAACTAGCGAAGAAGCCATTCAGAAACTGATGATCATAGCAGAAACTTTTGGAGATCCTAAGAAAATCGTAGCAGATAATGGAGGGGCATTTATGGAGAATTGTTTTAAGGATTACTGTACGGATTGTAATATCAACTTACATTTTATCACGGTAGGAGCACCAAGGGGCAATGGGCAAGTCGAGCGCCTCCACTCTACGGTCATCGCAGCTTTAACAAAACTAACAATTGATGATGCAGAGAAGTGGTATCAGCATGTTAAGCCATTACAGCAAATGTTAAATTCTACCTATCAAAACGACACCTTTCCATCTTTTTGTAGGTACTGAAGTGAAAACACAGAATGACCTAAAGATCATGGAGCTGATTGAAGAAGAGTACATCCGGCAGTTTGAAGAAGGTGAGAACAACAAAGACAGCAAGCCAAAGAAGAAATCCGAAAGGTACAGGCAGAGAACAAGCGAAATTTTGATAAGCGAAGAAAAGAAGCTATGAGATACAATGCAGGAGATCTAGTGGCAATCGAAAAAGTTCAATTCGGCGTTGGTCGGAAAATTCGACCAAAGTTCATTTGACCCTATCGCATCATGACTGTCAAAGGATTCGACCGGTATCAAGTTCGGAAGGAAGCCGAACATGAAGGACCTAACAACACAGAAACCAGTGCAGATAAGATAACACCGTGGCCCAGTACAAATAATGATGACCAATACTCTATTTACGATGACGTCGACGTATCTTCCAGGGAGCAAGATTCCTCAGGACGGCCGAGTGGACTATAAAGACCTGAACACATCCACTAAAAGCTTTTGCGCTATTTTTCACAATTGCTGCGTCATCATTTTTGCCTATAAAAGGAAGGAAGCTGCTTTTATCTTTCTCTTTTTTTTCAACGATCAGCTGTCGCCGTGGATAAACTCCTAAACTCGTATCTTTTACTTTTATATAATTTTTTAAATGAATTTCTTATAATAAAAATTATGCAAATCTCGCATATATTTACTTAAGCGAATACAGTGAACATTCTATATTGTGAACAATCCAATATAGTGAACACGCAATATTTTGTTCTTGGAATGTATTATTTTTGATAAGTTTTTTTTATGGATGAATTGTTTTCTGAGAAATTATTATTTTTTTTTTAAATTGGCTCGTTTTTTAGCAATCGCACAGAAAGTTTAATAATCTATATATGTATATAAAAATGAATTGGTGTCGGTTCGTACGCGCATAACTCGGCTGAACATAATCTGATTTGCATGGGATTTGTTGGATTCATATTGAACCAGATAAATACACAACGGAGCCGAAAAATGCAAAATGCCCCAGGACTCAGGCTAATATTCAGAATATCTACAATTTACTGATACATTGTCCTTAGCGTCCACGTCCATATTTTGAAACGTTTTCATTAAAAACCGATTTTGATCTAACATCAAACATAATGGAACATCCTCAAACGTTCGAGGTTATCATTGTAATTCGAGTACAGTATATACCGCAGTATATATACATATGTAGATAAAGGCGTATGTTAAAAAGCTTTATTTTTAATGACATGTTTAACAAATATTTCCAATCGTTTTGTATCTCAAGTAACAATCCCAACATTTTTGGCTTGACAGGTGCCCACCTACTCAGTAACATTCGGGTTGTGCGCGTTATATTCTTCAAACGAAGAGAAGGGACTTACTGTTTAATGCTGTGTCGGAAGGTAATTTTTTTTTTTTTTGAAAAGCGGGGCTGTGAAAGAAATTTTAGGTTGTCTGAGAATCGAACCTCGAACCCACCTCTCCTGTTAGCCTGTCACAGTAACAATACCATGCGAATATTAATATGCATGGCATGTGTAAGTCAATTTCTTTTAATATACTAAGTATTTTTTTATATTCAGGACACGAACATACATATGTATGCATATGCATTGACAATATCTAGTACTCACGCGTCCACCGACACTCGTTTATTAATTATTTCAAATTTATTTCAAATTCAAAATTGTAATGCACAATTAATTCACTTCAATTCAATTACAAAATGTTTCCAATTGTAATATATAATAATGAAAATATGTAAATAAATATTCAAGTGTGTAGCGTCGTTCCCAGAGTTTACTCACTCTTATAAAACACAAATGTTACTACATATTTCATTTCAAAGAATCTAATCGTAAGTTCATTCTTTTTTTTCAATGAGATTAGATAGTAGTCGTTACCTTTTACCTTATCTAATTATTTATCGATATTAAATGCTTTGAGTATGATTTATAGCTAAAAATGACTCAGATTCGAAAAATTTATGAAGTAGACATCCGAAATATGTCTATATATACCACCAATATGTTCAATTAGATTTATTTAATTTTTCCCCGACATTTTCGAAAATTTTTACTAATAATTATTTTAATAATAACAACAAAGACAGTAACGAATAGCCGTAGAAAACATGTTCTTTGCTCCGATACCATATTTGTACTCAAAGCTATCCAAAACCTTAACAACACTGAGCTCAGAGATCAGATATGAACTCATCAAATCACCATCAAAAAGTTGGATTGAATTCCTGGGTATGTTTGAATTCTGTGAAACGAAAACGCTTACATTGCGGCCAAAAATGCTACAGTATATCAAGTTCATGAGCTTCGTTTAGAAAGAGTTCAAAAAAAAATTCACGAAATATGCTATTCGCAAATTAAATAGGTTTGATGAACTTCCTAGTTATAATAGAAGGTGTAATTTGATAGGCTTGCAAACCTTAAGTTTCAGGCGTAAGGCATCATCGGTCATGTTTATTCGCGATATTATTAATTATCATATTAATTCACCAGAATTAGTTTCTCTCATAAATATTTATGCTCCGCAAAGGTCACTTCGGGTAAGATATTTATTTTTTTCTGATAGGCACAGAACCAATTATGGTAGTAATGAGCCAATTTCAAGCTGCATATGCAACTTTAATCAGCTTTGCAACGACATTGATTTTTGCTTATCTCGAGTAGAATTTCGGAATAGTATTTATTCACTTTTTATTAATTGAATAAAAAGAAATAATATTTTGTCTCTTTGAAATAGTCTATAAGATTGAAGATCAGTAGATGATTTCGTAGTCGCGCAACAAAAAACAGTTGTGTTAAGCGATACTGAGAGAGCATAGTGTTCTGTGTGCTCTGTGATGGAAAAAAAGAAAGTATATCGACACCACATATCCACACCAAACTAGATTTGATAAAATTTCCTCAAGAAGCCACAAAATCCCATTTAAAAAAACGCCTGGAACCTATACCACCATCACTGCAAGAAAGTAAATCCTGAGAGACTCCACCCAATATATCCCACAAACATTCCTAAACAAAAAATTTACAACTTTGTATGACTACGACTTGGACATACCCCAGCCTCTTATCAGCATCCTCTTACCAAAAACAGTCCCCCAGTTTACGCCTCTTGCAACACCATCTTGGATTTTGCACACATACATACATATATACACATACATATGTACGTATGGTGGCTGGATGCTGTAGGAAAAGGGTAGGCACTGACTGGCGTCAACTTGGCCACGTCATGTTGTCCATCCGGACCCGACTTGCTGAACTTATAAAGCGAGTGTTGAAAAATAGAAAATAGCAGCACTATAAATACGACAGCGGACGAACTCTCTCGCAGCGAGAGAAGAGTATCAAGCCAGAAGAAGGAAGAAGAAGATCCTGCGTAAGAAGAAAAGGGCCCACGCGGTCTCCCAGCTCAAGGATATCGAAGAGTCCTGCGATAGGAACAACATCCGGATATTTTTTAGGACAGTCAAACAACTGGCAGCTGGCTTCAAGCCCGGAACGCAGGCTCTTCGAAACAGTGAAGAAAACCTAGTCACCGAAGCACAGGGAATAGTAGATGTGTTTAAGCAGCACTTCCAGCAGCTACTTAATGGGTATCAGGTAGAAAGAGTGATAGGGCAAGAAGAGAACCCGCATCCAGTTAATGATGAATTGCCTCCTCCCAGTCGGTTCAGCTATCAAACAGCTGAAGAACAACAAGACCGCCAGCTCTGATGGTCTAATAGCAGATCTTTTCAACCATGGTGGTGATGCTTTGGTAGGGTGCATGCACCAAATCATCAATCAAGTATGGATGGATGAAGCCATGCTCGATGACTGGACCAACAGCTCTATATGCCCCATCTTAAAGAAAGGCGATCCAATGACTTGTAAAAACTACTAAGGCATATCTCTGCTTAATGTCGCATGTAAGATCTTATCCAACGTACTGTGTGAACGTCTAAAGCATTTCTCCAGCAAACTAATCGGCACGTACCAGTGTGGCTTCCGACCCGACAGATCGACGATCGACCAAATTTTTACACTAAGGAAGATTTTGGATTAAACCAACGAATTTCATGTCGAGACTTACCATCTCTTCATCGACTTCAAAGCCGCATATGGTAGCATTCTTCGTCTTGAGCTCTACAAGGCGATGGCCGAATTCGGGATGGGTGTACCAAGATGTGGATCTAGTCCAAAAAGTCAAAACACGTCGATTACACTGGCTCGGCCACATCGTGCGAATATGCTCTAGCAAAGAGGATCTTCGAATCACAGCTCCCAAGTTCGAGACGACAAGGAAAACCGAGCCTCCGTTTTAAGGATGAAGCTATCGCGGATGCCAGAGCGCTTGGTCTAGACAACTGGAAGCAGCGTGCCCGGGATCGAAGAGCGTGGAAGGCTGCCGTGTCTCAGGCAGAGACTCTTCACGGGTCGGGAGCTCGTAAAATAAGTAAGTATATATGTACATACCTACATATGTATATAAATTATTCCCTATTAAAGCCGATTATCAATAATATTTTTAAAAATAACTCAATCTATGAAGTTCTTAAAAACCCTAATACCACAAATCTTGAAATGATTTTTTATTTTGTAAGAAAAACTAACATTATCATCTAAATTTAACTTATTATAGAACCAATAGTCTCTGCAGCCAGACACATTAATCTTAATATTACTTACTTACTATCTCAAACAACGAGCCTCTCCAGTTAGCGCGATCTTTGGCTAACTGCCTCCAGTTGCGCACTCCAAGTTGGTTGAGGTAGTATCCACTTGTGTGCGCCACCTAAGGCAAGTTCTTTCTCTACTGCATTGTCTCTTCGAGTTGGATTCGAAGACTCTTCGTTTCGTTTCTTACCAAGACTTTGTTATTTATTTATTTCCTTATAGTCCCTAACTAATTCAAAGTTATGGCTATCTATTATGACATTCCTTCCGATTCGTCGATATTGTGTGTCCCTTCTTATTGACATCATATACTTGGTCTTACCCTCAATCACAACTAAACCCACTTTTGCCGCTTCTGTTCCAATACTTGCGAGCGCACCAGTGTTAGCTCGCTGTGTTCTGCCGATGATGTTGATGTCATCAGCATATACATAAATTAACGTTGAAGTCATTCGAATTCGTACAATTTTGTTCTATTGCTATTTTGCTTGCGGATGGTGAGAAAATTAATTGTGTTTCTTTGGAAATGTAAGTATTTTAAAATTTAATAATAGTTTTAAAATAAATTGAATGCAATTAAAGGTTTAAAATGCACTGATGGGGTAATATAAGATTTTTTTGTGAAATTATCATATGTTATTAATCTCTGGGAAAATATATCCAAGGAATTAAATGCTAAAGGACGCCTTGTTGGAAATGGAATCGGGAAAAAATAAACAATGGCAGAATCTTATGACATGATTAATTATTGTGTATTTATTGCCTAAGGCATAAGTCAAAATTAGCACAAAGGCCACAACTAGAAAAAGTTTTGAAGGAAGCCGTAAAGAAATAGATGCAATTTATTATACTCGTTTTGTCTTTGAATCGCCTGCGGTCAATTCGTTCTCCTTTTTTTTCATCTTCATGTAATTACTATGTAGTGTGATTCAATGCAAGTACACAAAGTATGAAAACCCATTATGTAACATTGTATCACCCCAAATACCCGAAAGTGTCAAATAGCACAAATTGGTATCGACAGTGATACATGCTACGTAGGGGCATAGGAGTTCAAGTGTTTGCTATTGTTTACACTTTCATTCGCTGCACTCATTATGATTTAATTATGTGGGACATAGGAATCAGGTTCATGCATTGTGTGATTCAGCGTATGATTCCTATGTCGTGATCCAAAATGCATTTGGTCAGAATAACATATTCTAGTGTTAAGAATTTTTGTATAAATAGTAGAGAACTTTTGTAAATAAATCCAGTCTTGACTCAACTCTTGACTCTTCATTTATTGCGACAGTGATTTGCCTCCCTTTTAGCGAGCTGCGCTTTAAACATAGATCTTGATAGGCGATCCTAGACCATTAAATCGCGATACTGTCATCTTCACATAATTAAGAACCGTGAAGTGAGGGACCAACGAAAAATAAAGCAACGATGACATTAACCAGCAAGGGTCCGCTAGTAGTGGAGCGGAGAGCGAGCAAGAGCAAAGAGTAAAGAGCAAAGCGATGAAATCAAACACGTGTAGTGAAAGAGTAGCCCAGAGTGCAGCGTCGTTCTACACATGCGTGATTTCATCGCTTTGCCATTTACTCTTGCTCACTCTCTGCTCCACTCTGTTTGTACACTAAGGCAGCAACGAGCAGAGCTGCACAAGATAATCCCGATCACCATAGATAGGAAGCAAAGAACCGTGCTGATTTAGAAACTCAAAGTACTAAAAGAAGATGGGACAACCCCAGACCAAAGAAGAGGTGATCAACAATAACATTAATGGAACCAGCGTAATAACTACAAGACAACAGAATATTATTATTGTAAGGAATAATAATAATATTAAAAATGAATAGCTATTATAAAAAGTATTTTAATAAACAAGTTATTAGATCTAAAATAAGTCATGTGTAAAAACAATAAATTTTTAATGAATAAAGAACAAGAATGAAAAATCTTAGACCAATTATGGAGATACTACAGAATATAAAGAAGAATCCAAATAGGGAATACACTGAGCATTACATAGCTAGAACAAAATTAGAGGTACATAGAATTTGGAAAGAAATATACATAGAAACAGCGGAAGAAGAAAGAAAAGAAACAAATAAATATTTCCTAGAAATAGTAGAAGACATAAACAAGCTATTAAAGCAAAGACCAAAAACACACATCAAGGCACAGACAACCACAGTAGAGGTGGCCAGATTCGACATACTGACAGCTGTAAAGCTAGTTCAAGAGTTCGAAGGAGACCAAAAGAAGCTATCCAACTTCTTAGGTCTAAGCGAAGTCAACAGTGACACCCTAAATGACGATAACGAAAAACGAAAATATATATATTTCATACTAACGACCAAACTAGCAGATAAAGTCAAAAACAAACTACTAGCAGAGACAAAACCTGAAAACCTAGATTCTCTAAAAACCACGTTTACAAAGCTTTATAGACCCAAGACGATCCCGCTGAAAATACATAATGAATTAGCTAGGACATACCAGACCTGTTCAGAACAATGTAATACACTTAGGAGCAAACATTAGAGGGGGATACCAAAGATCACGTGGGAGCTTCAATTTCAACCCTCGCTTTGGTCATAGTAATTATAGCCGTAGTTACAACCACCAAAACAGACCCCTAAACACAAGTAACAGGAGAAGAAGAAACTTCACAGATAGAAGTACTTATCAGAACCAAAACAACAATCAATCGCGGAGAAACCAACGACAATACAATGATAGGTCAGAAAACACGGGTGTCCCCGGTCAGCAGAATCGGGGAAGAGCAAATTTCAGAGGAAGGTACTAAGCATAGACAGAGAAAGTGACTTCACAAATTTTGTTAGTATAGACATTAAGAAACCTAGAGGAAGATTCACTTTTCTGGTGGACACAGATGCAGACATTTCGGTCTGTAAAAGTAAATTAATAAATGAATTAAACCCCAACATAACATGTCAAATAAATGGTGTAACTGATAAAACAATATTTTCGGAAGGTACAGCAAAGTTAGAATTACAAATAGGTGATAAAACGGTGAAGCATGCATTTCACGTTGTTAATAGTGATATAAACATACCAACGGATGGCATATTAGGACGACATTTCCTGAGAAAGTACAACTGCAGTACTGATAGTATATGCAGAAGAGGAAGAGATAGTAATACCAATGAACATGGACAAGAAAAAGATAGGCAAACTGACACTACCATCGGGATCAGAAGTAGTCCAAGTAATAGATATGCAACTGAACGAAGACAGTGTAATAATTGGAAAAGAAATAAAGAAGGGAGTACTTGTGGCGAACACCATAGTTCCAGTGAAAGGCCTGAAACACATAAGGATTATGAACACACAAGACAATACGGTGACAGTTGAAAACACCACTATTGAAATACAACCTCTGAAGAATTTTGAAATACTAGCATTCAGCAAGGACAAAACCCAATCTGAACGACTTGAAATACTAAAAAAGGAAATCAAGATTGAGAATGCTGGTAATGCAGAATCAGAAATGATCTGGAAGATCTGTGAGGAATTCCAAGATGTATTTCATCTTGAAGGGGAAACCCTAACTATAAACAACTTCTATGAAAAACGAATAACAATGAGGGACAGCAACCCAACGTACATAAAAAACTACAGCTTACCACATGCACATCTACAAGAGATAAACAAACAAGTCTCAGACCTGGTACGAGAAGACATAGTAGAAGCATCAACGAGTCCATATATGTAACTCGCCACTGCTAATCGTACCCAGGAAGAGCGAAAACGGTCAAGAAAAATTGAGGTTAGTGGTAGATTTTAGATCATTAAACAAAAAAGTAGTAGACGACAAATTTCCATTGAGTAGATTCGAAGATGTACTAGACAAACTGGGCAATGCAAAATATTTTCCAACATTGGAAACAGTCACGACCATTAACAGCATTTTCTACAAACGAGGGACACTATCAATTCAAAAGACTTCCGTCTGGGCTAAAATTTCAACGAATAACTTCCAGAGGATGGCATCAATAGCTTTGAGTGGATTACAAGCAGCAGCATTCTTATAAGTAGATGACATCATAGAATTTGGTGCGAACCTTAGAGAACACAATGATAACATGAGCAGAGTTCTGGAGAGGCTTCCTAAATGCAATTTGAAACTGAATCCAGGAAAATGTGACTTCCTGAAACCAGAAGTCGTATATCTGTGACACTTAATAACAGCAGAAGGAGTCTGCACAGATCCAAAAAAAATATGAAACGATTAGAATATACACAGAGCCAAAGAATGCTGATGAAGTAAGAAGATTCGTAGCCTTTTGCAACTATTATAGACGATTCATTAAAGATTTTGCGAATATAGCAAGACCTCTGAATCAATGTTAATGTTAAAGAAGAAACAACTATTTATTTGGACTGAGGACTGTACTGAAGCATTCAAAGCATTGAAAGAAAGATTAATGTCACCACGAGTATTGAATTATCCAAATTTCTCAAAATCATTCATTCTAACAGACGCTTCTAATTTTCCATTGGGTTTTATCACAAGGAGAGATTGGAGTGAAATCATTCAACAAACATGAGCTAAATAAACCTATAATAGAAAAGGAGTTATTAGCGATCCACTGGGGAATAAACCACTTCAGGCAATATTTTTTCGGAAGACAATTTATAGTTTACACTGACCATAGGCCATTAGTAAGCTTATTTTCACACAAGAATCCTTCATCTAAGTTATGCAGGATACGTGTAGACCTGATGGATTATGATCATGAAATAGTATTTAAACAAGGAAAAATGAATACAAATGCAGATGCACTTTCTAGAATACAAATGAATTCGGACAAACTAAAAGAAATGATGCCAAAATACAATATACATAGTAGTAGTAACGAGAGCAATGAAGAAAGAAATGGAGGAAATTAAAACACCAAGAATAACCGGAAACTGTGCAAGAGCCTTAGACTCAAATGTGGAGCATGCGCACCTCCACATATGGGACTGTACATCAATATCTGACATAAGGCGGATGAAGAAAATTGAATTTAAAGAAATGATAACAAGTAAAAAGGGTACCCAAAGAAATAATATTATAATAGCAGAAAACACTGTAGTTGTAGAATTTAGCGATAATTCTCTATCAGAACTAAAATTGATCTTGAAGAAGCTAATATTCATGATGAGAAATGCAGGTGTTAACAAACTAGCGCTAGCGAGAGATAGTTTGATATTTAGAAATACGGACGTCTACAAATTTAAAGAGATATTTAATAAGCTGCAGAGGAATAGAAACATTAATAAATGTTTAGATATATTAATAACATACAGAAAAGCTACAATCGGTCTGGAACGGATCGTATGATACCCTATCCTCCATCCTATCGAGCCCCTATAAAGTGCGCGTGGCTGTATTCTATTTTCTTTACTGAATTACGATGATAACTTCGACCGTTTGAGTATGTTACATGTAAAATTTTTTGGTTTTTTGATGAAAACGCCGCCAAAAAGTGGGCGTGGCCAAAATTGATTTATGAGCGCATTGTAGACAATCTGAATATCTAAATATTTTGTCTTAACAACATTTTTCGGTTTCATATAATTTAGTGAAGTTATGAAAAAGTGGGCGTGGCAGTGGGCGCATTTCAAAAAAATTTATACTTGTACTGCACCGTTTTCGCAGAAGCCCAGATATTAAATTTCATCCATCTAGCTCAAAATTTAAGGCCCAAAAAGTGGTGACGGACGGACGGACGGACATGGCTCAATCGTTTTCGCTATTGATACCGATCATGAATATATATACTTTATAGGGTCTATCTCGATTATTTCTCTATGTTACAAACTATGTATGTATCAAACTTAATATACCCTTAGGATAGGGTATAACAAGATATACCAAAGAAAATTTTGGCGTAACAGATACACCGAGTACCGAGTTCAATAGACACTGTAGGCCTTCAAAAGGGTTTAGATATATATTAACTATAGAATGTGAACTAACAAAATTTGTGGAGGCATTCCCAGTAGAAACTAAAGATGCAGTCAGCATAGCGAAAACAATAGTAGAGAAATTCATACTAAAGTATGGATGTTTTAGAAAGTTAAAGATAGATAAAGGAACAGAATTCACAAATGAATTACTAGGGAATATTTGTAAACTATTGAATATAGAGATAATAGTATCAACACAATGGGCGCCGTGACTCAAGTGGTTAGTGCGTTGGACTACGGAGCAAGGGGTTCCAGGTTTAATCCTCAGACAACACCTAATATTTCTTTCACGGCCACACCTCTCGCGAGCGTCTGACAAACATCCGAGAGTAAAACTGTCATGAAAAAGCGTTCGGATCCGGCATTAAACAGTAGGCCCCTTCCATTCATGTGAAGAATATAACACGCACAACACGAATGGTTGTGAGAAGCTAGGCCCTGGGTCCCATGGACCTGTTGCGCCAAAAATTTGTATTTTTTTGTATCAACACAATATCACCATGAAACGTTAGGAGCTTTGGAAAGAAATCATAGGGTATTAAATGATTATTTAATGACGATAGGAGATAAAGATAGCTGGGATGAATGGCTACCATATTATACATATTGTTAAGCGGGCCACACACTCTCAGTTTTACAATAACTGAATAAACTGAACTGTACAATAAACTGAACTGAAAGTTTGTGGGTACTTCAGTTTGTTGTACAGTTTTTTTTCTCAGTTTCATCAGTTTTGTTGACTTGAGACCGTCTATATTTTTGTTTTTGACGACGATGCCATGGCAAAGAATGAGAAGGAATTGAGAGAACTGAACGATAAACTGTGTGACCTGTATGGAGCAAAAGAGGGTCCAGAAGCTCAGTCCTCGAGATTGAGTGAAAATTGTTAAAAACTGCGCAGTTCACACAGTTTATCGCTCGGACATGACGTCACACGTGATAAACTGCGCAGTTAAACTGAGAGTGTGTGGGCCGCTTTATAATTCAATACCACATAGGAGTACTTTGCATTCACCATTTGAACTAGTTCTTGGTAAATTAAGCACATTACCATGTAAAATTTTAACTAATAAGGAGAAAATTTATGACTTAGATAACTATTTAAATGATTTAAAATGTAAATTAAGATGTTCTCATGAACAAGCGAAGAATAATTTGTTAGAAGATAAGAATAAGAGGGTAAATGAACAAGATAATGTACATAAATCTAATTTTAAAGTAGGTGATACGGTATATTTAAGAGTGCAGAATAAGAAAATAAAGTGCACGACTGGGTCGTACGTACTTGCACCTTAATGCTATACGTTTACAATACTTTTTTGTTTTCAAAACGCCTTCAAAAAATGGGCGTGGTCATATATGATGTTAAGGTGCACTATAGAGAATTTCAAAGCCTATCAACACATTTTTACGATCTAGTAAAAAATGTTTAAACTTAAAGTTTTTGAAAAGTCCACGCCAACTTTCAAGTTTCAAAGCTCAATCGCTGAAGAAATAGCCGAGAAACAGTCAATTTTTAAAATAACCGTTATACGCATCAAATCGCGCAAAACGTGGTATGCCAACTAATAGCATATGGCTAAACTAACTCACATATGACATTTTATCAAAATCGTTAGAGCCGTTTTTGAGAAAATCCATTTTTAGTGAAATCGGCCTTAAGTAAAGTACCCTTAATTTTGTAATTTTGAGGTTAGAATGAAAATTCCAATTTCGCCTCTAGGGATTATGCCACAGACCCCAGATATGAAGTTTGAAGTAAATTCGTCCACCCGTCAAATATACAGACAGACAGACAGACGGAATTGGCGGACCCACTTTTTTGGACTTCTCCATCATAGTAATGTTAAGTTTGATTAAAATCTCGAGTTCGAAATTTTTCACGAAACCAATACTTGCCCTATAGGTATAGATGCAAGTAAAAATTAGATAAACCATTTAAAGGTCCATATAAAGTAATAGCACAAGATGGTCCAAATAGTTGTATTATAAAAAATGGTAAGGAATATGAAATCCATAATAATAATTTAATGAAATCCACACAGAATTAAGAATAAATATAGGAAAGTAGTATATGCGCATATCTATATTTAAAACTTTTTTAACATTACATAAACTAAGCACTGACTACGGATCAATGTACATATACATATGTATGTACCCGTGCAAATGACATTTATTTAGCTTTTAAGAAATGTAAACAAATATCACTTTTGTTTTTTGTGGGGAAAGGATGTAGTGTGATTCAATGCAAGTACACAAAGTATGAAAACCCATTATATAACATTGTATCACCCCAAATACCCGAAAGTGATTCATCGATAAAAACATGGTAAGTATCGATCTGGACTTTTTGGGTTTTCCCCTGAAACTGCCGTAGTGTAAATATTTGGTCGATTGTGGACTTACCGGGCCTAAAATCGCACTGATAGGGGCCAATCAGCTCGTTGACAAATGGTTTCAGGCGGTCACACAGTACGGCTGACAGGAATTTATATGCAATGTTAAGGAGACTGATGCCTCTATAGTTGGCGCAGTTTAGAGGCTCCCCTTTCTTGTGGATCGGGATGATGAGGTTCCATTCATTAGGCAGACTTTTGTAATAATAGCCTTATCATGTTTCGTCTTGGGAATCAGGGTCAAGCATGATTCCCTGGGGGACTAATATGAAACCTTGGGAACCGTCACTACTAACAGTTCTCCAGGTGTATCATATTTTACACGTTGCTGCATGCGCGCGTGATTGTTGGCCTGGCATTTTTGCCACAAGTTGTTTCATTGTTATGCTTGATCAATGCCATACAGGTCGACTTGAACCACGAACGAATCCGTTTCATTACATGACGACCGTGACAGTAGTGAAAAAAAAATCCCGATTGTTTTTAAAGTTTGATGTATAGTGTCTAAACGAAAAACCCAATTGACCGACAGTTAAAGAAGATGGGAAAAACACAATCTAAAGATGTCAAAACGGATAATACCGGTACTATAATCAATGTTGTTATTGTGCAACGAGTATCCATCGAAGGTGTAATTTTTTCATATATTTAATACAATCCAAACAATCCAAGCTCGTAATTTCGCCATAACAACGTATAGCGGACCTTACACGATCAATAATAATATCATTACCATTACAGACAAATTGTATCCTTCATTACTCCATCATTACTTTTGAACCTTACACGATCAATATTAATGTCATTACTTGCTTTAATATTAATTGACCGTTCGACGACAGGCAAGGCGATTTCTCACCAATTTTCGCAGTCGATTCGCGTAAAAAGCTTTCACTGCTATAGTTTTGGATTTTTCATTAAAAAAATCGTGTTATTCTACGACGCTGGGTAAATTGGTTCAAAACCACGAAAAATAACTAAACTTAGTTTTGCTAAAAGAAATATGTAAGTGCCTTGGAATTTGAAGATTACCATAACTACTTCCATAAAAGAACACATTTAATACCCTACGTGATTGGTGGAACCTGTTCTAACCAGGAAAAATACTACAATGAGGAAAAGTTTATCTGAACATAAAAGGTTGGCAGTACCTACATAATACGTATGTATCTATATGGAGAAGCTTGGAAGATCTCAAGTTTTCCGTAGATATGTTTGCACATATGTCTCCAGGCTCGATAAGTTGTGCCGTAGTTCAAACATGTTAGGCATTTATATATGTCTTTCAACAATTCCTGACAGTCTTTATATATAGTAAATCTCAATAAAAGTACATATGACTTTACCACTGTCGTCACTATTATATCAGCTTCCATAATAATACACTTGTAACTGTAACCTATTCTCGAAAGAGAAACGAGTACAGACCGATAACTATTTTGCAAATTTTATCTAAGATGCTTGAAAACATTATGAATTAACAAAATAACGCACTATGTCATACTCAATCTGGATTTCGTCCTAAGCTAAATGTGATAGAAGGAATCAGACACGCTGTTAATAATGATAACGCGACTTTGCTCACTCTTTTGGATTTTTCTAAAGCCTTTGACAATGTCAACCACAATATTTTATGTATAAAACTTAGGAGCCAGTTTCAGTTTTCTTTATCTTCGGCGAACATAATTTATTCTTATTTATAAAATAAAATTAAAAATTCGAAAAGAATTTCTCAGGGCTCTAATGGGTCCATTACTTTTTTGTATGCATATTAATGATTTTCTTTCACTTTCACTAAACTCCTCCATTCATTCTTATGCTGATGATGTTTAGCTACATATATTATATCTATCCCCTGGGTCTTATTGAAAATGCGAAATGTGAAGTCAATTAAGATCTTTATAAAATACTGAATCGGTCACGGTCTAATAATCTCTGCCTGAACCCGACCAACCCGACTTTAATAGATACAGTGGATCAATACCTCGGACACTTACCTGCGTACTTTTTATAGCTTAAAACTGGTTAAAAAAAATTCATTACAAAAAAAAACGAAATTGTTTTCGTACAGCTATGTATATGTATTATGGTTTAATAAAACATAAAAAGAAAATGGAACAAAATCGTTTGCATTTTTATAAAAAAAAATTAAAAGAGTTACAAATTTACAAAATCAATGTCAAAAAAGAACTCGGACACGGAGTGTTAAATTTAATTTTAAGTAAAATTATTTCGAACATCATTCAATCTTCTGGGCATGGATTCTACCAGCTTTTTGCAGATGGAAAATTTTGGACCATTCATCCTCGAGTATGGATTCTAACGGTTTTTTATTTGTAATTGTGTATTTTTTTAGCTGATTTTCCAAATGAGCGCCCACAGATGTTCAATTACGTTGATGTCTGGTGATTGTGGAGGCGTTTCTAGACCATGTGGGAAATTGTAAAGTGGCCACAAGCATACATTATGTGCCTTATGCTTCGGGTCGTTATCTTGGTAGAACTGGAAACCATCCCTTATTCCCAATATTAATATAAATTCTCTTTTAAATTGTAAGATATTCTGCCAGATCCATAATTCCATCAATTATGCACAGCAGTCCTGGACCAGCAGCCGACATGCAGCCCCAAACCAACACAGATCCACCACCATGCTTTAACGCGGCTCTTAAATTGCATTCTTTTAACTCTTCATTTGGTTTTCGACACGCGTTAGATTGACCGTCTGATTTAAATAAATTAAATTTACTCTCATCCGAAAATAAAACTTGGTCCCAAAAGGAAAAATATTTATTTGTTTTCAATGAAAAACCCATATTCCAAATTGATGCCAATAAGGTTGGATCTAGAGGAATACGAATTTACAGTAGAATATCTTCGGGGAAAGGAAGATGTAGCCGATGCTCTATAACGACTAGACTTTAATGTCATTAAAGCTATTAGAGCAAAAAATAAAATCATGAGTAAAAACTCGTCAAGACAACCGGAAAAAACAATTGAAAAAATCAGACTCCACCAATACAAACATAACTTATTACACAAATGAACCAAGAGTTTATGAAATACTTAACTCTACGGATGTTAAGAAATACACTCAACTACAATTTGGTAAACAACATTGTTACTTTAAACGTGGAAAAAAGATTGTTGGTTCACTAAAGTTAGGAAACATTGATGTGAATGGAAAACTTTGTTTAGACAAATTATTTCCAGCGCTCCAAAAAGAAGCCAACTTTAACTAAACCTAATTAAATTGCAGTTATCATTGAACGAAAAAATATTTGAGAAGACGATTTTAAAGAAATGGGCAACAAATTACTAAGTAAAATATTTTATATATGTAATGTAATGTAATGAAGAAATTTAGTTATTTTCTTTTGGGATTTTTAGCAATAAAAAACTGTTTTGGCAAGCTTGCAAAAGTATAGTGGTTTAGTAGCTACCTTTTTGGAAGAACGGAAAATGTACGAGTGAAACAAAAATGTTCCCGTCGAAAACTGATACCTCTTGGTGGGGTCCATCCTAAGCCTTTTTTTACTGTACATAAATGATTGTGGAACTGCTTCCAAAATATGCCTTTTAGCGGATGATACGCTAATACATCTTAATGGAAGGTATATTGGTGTTGGTGAATCTATATTTAAGGAGTAATGGACAGAATGAACCATTGGTTTTGTAAAAATAAACCTAAATTTATAATGAGAAAAAAGAATTGATCATGAAAAAATACCACGATCATCCAATCTGGGCAAGCCACCCAGAATTAACAAGGTTATTAAATAAAATTAGACGTGACTACCGTTGGCGGAACATGACAAAAGATATTAAAACGTACGTAAAGTCATGTGAAGTTTGTTAACTCAATAAAAACCCGACCAAAACTAAAGAGCCAATGGTAATAACACCCACGACAGAAAAAGCCTTCGATATTGTTTGGTCGATATCATTGGTCCACTACCTTTAACAGAGAATAATGAATACGCGATAACTATGGCATGCGATCTGACTAAGTATTTTGTAGCAATACCCATCCCAAACAAAAGTACAAAAACAGTACCAAAAGCTCTTATTGAAGATTTCGTGTTGAAGTGCGGTCCTATGCTTGTTCCGAGTGATGAACACAAGTTCATACTTTTTTTTACAAAAATTTGCTGATGCGGAATATATGGGAACACAAGCGTTCTCACCTTAGCTTCTCACTATCAACTCCTACTCTACACCTGCGCGGTGGTGGCTACTGGGTGCCTAGTACCTCGGCTGGAGATTGTGTAACCAACCCCTTCGGAAGGCCGTTGGTGGTAGCAAACGAGAGAGTGGGGAGGGGTGTTTTCTCACTAAGGCACTTTCCCTTGATCTGGACGGCAGCGGACGAATTCTCCAGATGGCATCAACGGTGGCGCCCACAGTTCCAGTTATCCCGAACTTTCTAGTGTAATCCCTATATGAGCTGCTCTGACCTATTCGGATCCCAGGTCTATATGGATCTCCAACACTGAACCAGGGTGTTGGAAAAGAGTTGGTGGCGGATGAGCCCTTAATGGGCCAACGGCAGCACTCATATCCCCGAAGTAAGTTACTGACTCCAGAAAATCCGGCCCCTTGTCCTAGGGGTATATAAAGGAACTGTTCCTCCAGGTTGGGGGTTGTGCGTAGGGGTAACTTTCCGACCACGGAAAAAATTTATTAGTTCCGAAACCAATACAAGCCTCGGATATGGATGGACTCATTGTTGACGACCCCAGCAATCGAAATAACGACAACGACCTTCGGATCTGCACGTGGCATGTTCGGACCCTTAACAGACCGCGTGCAGCCGAAGAATTAGCAGTGGATTTCGCTCGACCACCACAAAGAAACCCATGGTTTGACGAAGAATGACGGCAAGCAAATGCAGCTAAACAAGATGCATACAAAACGGCGCTGCAAAGAAGGACGAGAGCAACTCGTGAGCTCTACGAGCAAAAGAGACGGGAGGAACATCGGCTTCTCCGAAAGAAGAAAAAAGAGCACGAGAAGCGCGTGATCGAAAATATTGAGAGATTATACTCCAGGAATAATGTACGAAAGTTTTACCAACAGGTAAAAAGAACGTGTCAGGCCAACAAGACCCGTGCAGAAACCTGTAGAGATGAAGAAGGAAACCTCGTAGTAGAGTCACAGTCGGTGCTGAGAATATGGAAAAATTTCTTCTGCAGACGGAGACCAACATCCCGTTGTCAGACAGAATGAACCATTCAATTTAGACGATGATAGCCAAAACTTCCGTCCACCTGACCATATTGTGTGAACGTCTGAAACCCTTCATCAACAACCTTATTGGCCCCTATCAGTGTGGTTTCAGACCAGGAAAGTCCACAATCGATCAAATCTTCACACCACCATCTTTTTATCGATTTACAAGGCCGCATATGACAGCATTTATAGAAACAAGCCATGAGAGCCATGTCTAGTTTTGGCATTCCTGCGAAACTCGTCAGATTGTGCAGAAAGACGATGGAGAATTATCGTTGCTACATCTAGGTCGGTAACGATCTCACCGAGACCTTTGATGTCAAAAAAGATTTAGACAAGGTGACGCGCTGTCTTGTGACTTCTTTAACATCATACTTGAAAAGTCTGTGCAACTACTTGCGTACGCCGACGATATCGATGTTATTGGTAGAACACAACGGTCTGTCACTGGTGCGTTCGCTAGTATTGAAGCGGAAGCTGCCAAAATAGGTGTAGCGGTAGACGAGGCCAAAACCAAGTATATGCTGTCAATCAGAAGGGCTACGCAACATCGACGACTTGGACAGAAAGTCACAATAGACACCTATTACTTGGCTCTGCTATCAATTCTGACAATATCACCTCGTCAGAAATAAAACTAAGAATAACTCTTGCCAATCGCTGTTTCTTTGGGCTGAGAAGGCAATTGAGTAGTAGAGCTCTATACCGAACAACTAAGGAGGCTCTATATAAGACCTTGATCATCCCAGTCCTCATCTATGGGACTAAAGCGTGGACTTTATCGAAAGCGGATAAAGGTATCCTCGGTCGTCTCGAGAAAAATTTTTCGTAAAATATTCGGTCCCGTTTGCGTTGAGATTTGGAGGAGATTATTCAACTATACGGGCTGTACAGCGACATCGACCTGCACATCAATCGTGTGGAATGGCTAGGACATGTAGAGCGAATGGACACCAGTGCTTCGGCCCGTAGCGTCTTCGATTCCAACCCGGAGGGACAACGTAGTGGAGGAAGACCTCGGCTTAGGTGGCGCGCACAAGTTGAAGGGGACGTAACGAAACTTGGTGTGCGCAAGGCAGTTAGCTAAGGACAGGGCTAACTGGAGATGATTGTTAATGGAGGCCCAGGTTCACCCCGAACTGTAGCGCCAGCTAAGTAAGTAAGTAAGTAGGTTGAATGGTTCGTTCTGCCTAACTGCGGAATAATTTTGGTCTCAAACAATTAGTGGAAGAGCCAAAAAAAATCACAACCTAATCTAATACACTGATTGATTATGTGCAAGCGCGAGTGTCAAGGTAAAAACAGATATTAAAATATCGGATCATAAGACATTGTACATGTTATGTACATACTTAAGTACTTCTCATCTCTCCATCCCGGATGTTGGACACCTTGTCGCGATGGGGTGGATTAATTAGAGGAACAGGATGCACTACCAGGTAGCTAACACTATACTGGCAGAGCTGAATGTGAATCGAAAACTAAGATCCAACAACCCTTAACTCCAAGGTTGTAAGTCGCCACGCCGAGGGAGCTCTGTTTAAGTAGTGATACTACTGGAATACAGGGTTCAGGGGTAATTGAACAGCTAGTGGTAACTCCTCAGAGGCAGCTCAATCCTCTGTTGTATACTAGTTGAGTAGGATAGGTAATGGAAATCTTTGCCTACCTGGTCTGTGATTTCTCCCCCTCGTGGGAACATTATGTACCCATTTTTCGAAGAAGTCGATAAAGTGCTGGAAGGTGCGGGATCGACAGCGGAAGAGCTCGTGAAGACAATGGAGTCCGGAGGGAAACCAAAGGATTCAGTTGAACAATCGTCGATGTCGATGGACAATGCGGTGCTGCAAGGCGCCAAAAGGTTAATCGACGTTGTGGAAGCCGAACCGAAAGATGACGGTGCAGACCCTGATTCTTAGCGGAGGCTGCGAAAGCAGCTTAAACAAAAGATGAAAAGGGCGAGAGGGAGACAGAGGTTGCCATTGTCAGGATCTGTCTCGGGAAATAGTGACATATCGGTCAATGAATTGACTAATATGATTGCTAATTTAGCCGAAACCACCCCAAAAGAGGCACGGTTCAAAACTTATACCGAGACCTTCAGTTCAGCTAAAGTCAGGGTGGTGGAGGCGGAAAGCGCAGAAGGTGATGGACAGCCTGTGTCCGGAAATGTTAATCAATCAAGTACACGTGAAAGTGGAAAGGCTGATGGACAAACCAGGAAACAGAAGGTCAGTCAACCCGAAAGAAGAAGAAAAACTTAGGGTGATTCAATTGAATCTTCACCACAACAAAGCTGAATCAGCAATGTTGATCAGATGCTTTGTGGAAGAGTCGATTGATATTGCCTTGCTGCAAGAGCCTTGGATCTTCAAAGGAAGAATTAGAGGTCTATCTGAAAGTATTGCCATATTGACTATGTGCGATCTGGCGAAAAAGTTAGATCTTGTGTACTGGTGCGGCACGGAGTTAAAGAGGTTATGTCGCCGCAAATATGTGGCCCTGACCTTGTCGCTGTGCGCATAGGAACAGGTGCAGACAGTTTTGTCATGGCATCTGCATACCTGCCGTATGACTCCCTAGAGCCTCCTCCAACAAAAGAGGTAGAGTCTCTAGGGAATGTCTGCAGGGATAGGAGTGAAGATGTAACGATTGATTGCGATGCTAATGCACACTGTACAATGTGGGGAAGCACCAACGATAACTACAGAGAAGCTTTATTCGAGTTTATGGCCTGCAAAGGGCTAACTATTCTCAACAGAGGAACAGAACCAACCTTTGTGGATGCGAGACGAATGGAAGTTATTGACGTGACTCTGTGTAGTAATAGAATGCTTGATAGAATAATAAATTGGAAGGTAATGGATCAGATGACGGATTTGATGTTCGATACGGATCTAAAACGAAAAAAGATCGGAAATATGTCAGGATTCGCAGGAACACGGACAAAGTAAAATACCAGGAAGTGTTACGGGATAAACTGAATGGGAGGGTACCCAAAATACCGAAAACCACTGTAGAGTCACAGCTGAAGCACTTACAATCAGCTGTTGAAAATGCTTACCAAGAGGCGTGTATACCTACTTTGGTAGATGAAAAAGACCCCACGCCTTGGTGGTGGAGGGAACTTGAAAATCTAAAGGAGTTGAGAAAAGCCTTTAATCATTCCATGAGAAAGGATGATCCTGAATCATGGGATGAGTATAAGGCAAAAAAAAGAGCTAAAAGCCACTCTGCCACGACGTAAAAGGGAGTCATGGAGGGAATTTTGCTCGAATATGAGAAGCACAGCTGAGGTCAATAGAATTCAGAAAATTGTCTCGAGGGATCCAGTTTCCAAAGTCGGAATCATTCGCGATAGAACGGGGGGATTGTTGAGACACTGGATCGTACAAATGAGGTTCTCATGGAAATACACTTTCCGGGAAACCTGAAGTCAGATCAGCCCTGAGGAAACAAGGAGCAAACAGGGTAGAAGCGGAACGGCTAGTAACTCCAGAAGCGGTCAGTGGGGCGATAAAAACATTTTCTCCTTACAAGACCGCGGGACCAGATGGTATATTCCCAGCTTTAATTTAATGGGGTGCGGATCTCGTTGCACCAAGGCTTAGGAGTATATACGTTACATGCCTAACGATAGGCTACATACCGGTAACATGGAGAGAAACAAATGTGGTGTTTCTTCCAAAACCGGGAAAAAAGGAAGGACTACACCGAAGCGAAGTCCTCCAGACCGGTCAGCCTAACATCATTTCTGTTGAAAACAATGCAAAGAATTGTGGTGGACCATATGGAAAACACGACGCTGAAAGAGTGTACTTTGAGTAGTAGACAACATGCATACAGAGCTGGCAGGTCTGAGGAAACAGCGCTACACCAGGTGGTACGCGTTGCGACAGAGGAGATGAATACCGGAGGCATCGCAACGACCATAATAATGGACATTGAAGGTGCCTTCGAAAGTCTGAGAGTAGCCTTAGCAGAACGCAGGGTTAACCCATTGGTGGTGAGATGTGTGGACAATATGCTGAAAAATAGGGCGATAAATATTCAGACGGGAACTTCAAGACTTAGAGGAGGGTTAGCAGAGGTTGCCCACAAGGAGGAGTTTTGTCACCTACTTTGTGGAATATACATAAATGGACTCTCTCCTGAAAAGACTTGAAGAAACTGGCACCCACACTGTGGGATATGCCGACGATATAGTAATAATGGCAAGAGGTAAATTCACGAACATCACAGCAGATAGCATGAGAAGTGCTCTCAGGAAGAAAAGATTAGAAAGGCGAAAAGGGTGCTTCATCAGTGCAAACGGGTATGTGGACTGAGGTGGGGAATCTCGCCGAGGTCAGCATACTGGATGTACACGATGAAAGTTAGACCAATTATCACATATGCGTCAGTTGTATGGTGGCAAAAAGCTAACCAGAAAACTGTAAAGAAACAATTAGATAGGGTCCAACTACTGGCATGTTTAAGGATCGCGGGTGCAATACGAACGACACCAACATGCGCATTGGAAGTGATCCTAGGTATTCTGCCCCTGGACTTATATATTAAGAAAGCGGCGGCTTCGACGGCACTTCATCTGCACCGGGATGCCAACTGGCACTGGCCATAGGAAAATCGTGGAACTCGTGAAAAAACGAGACAAAATTATTTTATTTTATTTGGTGTGCAGCTGCAAGTGGTGAGTGCGCGTGTAGATCGCATCGTACTCAACATTTACTGATCTGATTATTTCTTTTAAAACGTGTATTCTCACTATCAACTCCTACTCTACACCTCCACGATGGTGGCTGCTGGGTGCCTAGTACCTCAACTGGAGATTGGGTAACCAACCTCTTTGGAAGGTTGTTGGTGGCAGTGAACGAGAGAGGGGGGAGTAGTGTCTTCTCACTGGGACACCTTTTCTTGCTTCAGGCGACGGCGGACGAATTCTCTAGATGGAATCAACGGTGGCGTCAACCAGTTCCAGTAAGGCCGAACTATTAGTGTTATCCCTATATGAGCTGCTTCGACATATTCTAATCCCAGGTCTATAGGGATTTTCAATACTGAGTCAGGGTGTTGGAATAGAGTTGGTGGCGGATGAACCCTTAATGGGCCAACGGCAGCGCTCACATCCCCGAAGCGGGGTACTGACTCCGGAATATCCGGCCCCTTGTCCTAGGGGTAAAAAAAAAGGAACTGGTCCTCCAGGTTGGGGGTTGTGCGTCGGGGTAACTTCCCTACCACGTAAAAAAGCAAATAGTTACGAAGCAACTACGAGCCTCGGATAAGGATGATCCTACTGTTGACGACCCCAGCAAACGTAATAAGGACAACGATCTTCGGATCTGCACGTGGAATGTTCGGACCCTTAACAGGCCGCGTGCAGCCGAACAACTAGCAGAGGCCCTAGACTGCTACAATGCAGATATCACCGCCATCCAGGAAGTGCGATGGGATGGCCCGGGCAAAAAGAGGATGAAAAACTGTGACGTATACTACGGTGATTGCTATAGGGAACAGAAACAGCGCTTATTTGGATGTGGGTTCGTTATACGCGGCAAACTTAGGCAAGAAGTTTTGAGCTTTCGACACGTGAGCGAGCGTCTTATGACAATTTTTTTACAATTAAACTTAGTTTATTATGAATTAATGTAATTATATTACTAGTGAAAATAAACTTCAATACAATACAAATACAAAATACAATCCGCATCAAGGCTAAATTCGCCAACATAAGCCTTATATGCGCTCACGCTCCTACCGAAGACAAGGTAGGCTCCTCGACAAAACTTATGACCAATGTCCTAAATATGACGTTAAAATCGTTTTCGGCGATTTTAACGCCAAGATAGGAAAGGAGGACATCTTTGGTAGGACGATTGGTAAGCACAGCCTCCACGACACCACGTCCGGAAACGGACTTAGGCTTATTGACTTCGCTGCGGGGCGAAACGTCACCATAGCAAGCACACGGTTTCCTCATCTCAATATCCACAAGGGGACATGGCGATCTCCTGATCATCAAACGGTCAATCAAATTGACCACATTGCGATCGACGCAAGGCATGCCTCCAGTATTCTGGATGTCCGAACCTTCCGAGCAGCCAACATGGATTCGGATCACTACCTTGTTGCAGCCAAGGTACGAATGCGGATATCCCAAACGCCTCAACTAAGAAGAACTACTGTAAGAAGATTTGACGTCGAAAAGCTGCAATCGCAAGAGATCGCCAGAACCTTCGCCGAACGCGTATCCCGAAACCTCTCAACTACTACCAACAAGCCATCAGAAGTGCCGCAACTGATGTGCTGGGTTTCACCCGACCACCACCTAGAAACCCCTGGTTTGACGATGAGTGCCGGCAAGCACATGCAGCTAAACAGCAAGCATACAAAGCGGCGCTGCAAAAAAGGACGAGAGCTGCTCGTGAGCTCTACGAACAGAAGAGACGGGAAGAACATCGGCTTCTCCGAACGAAGAAAAAAGAGCACGAGAAACGCGCGATCGAAGATATTGAGAGATTATACTCCAGGAATAATGTACGGAAGTTTTACCAACAGGTAAAAAGAACGTATCAGGCCAACAAGACCCGTACAGAAGCCTGTAGAGATGAAGAAGGAAACCTCGTAGTAGAGTCACAGTCGGTGCTGAGAATATGGAAAAACTTTTTCTGCAGACTGTATAACGGCGACGAAGACCAACATCCCGTTGTCAGGCAGAATGCACCATTCAATCTAGACGATAATAGCTAAAACTTCCGTCCACCTGACCAAAACGAAGTAAGGATAGCAATATCCAAACTTAAGTCCAACAAGGCTGCTGGACCTGACGGCTTACCAGCCGAGCTGTTCAAAGCAGCTGTAAATGACCTGGTAGAGAGCATACACCAATTCATTTCTAAAATTTGGTCAGATGAGTGTATGCCTGATGAATGGAATCTCAACACGAAATAAAACGAAGAATAACTCTTGCCAATCGCTGTTTCTTTGGGCTGAGAAGGCAATTGAGTTGTAAAGAACTATCCCGAACAACTAAGGAGACTATACATATATACGACCTTGATCACCCAGTCCTGCTTTATGGCGCTGAAGTTTGGGACTCTATTCCGTCCCGTTTGCGTTGGCGGACTTTGGAGGAGGAGATTTAACGACGAACTATAGAGCGGATGGACACAAATGCTCCGGCACATACCACATACTAAAATTATATCAAAATTTTTGTAAACATTTACCGAAATTTCATATGAAAAATTCAAATTTGAAACCTCCATATCTCGTAAACTACGCAAAAACGAGATTGTTGGTACTTTATATTTTGAACTTATTTTATCGAGAACTACAAAACTGCAATCTCAGAACTTAGTGCCTCGGAAATCGTAATCGTGCCCTTATTTCATCGAGAAGTTGGTGCCTCATATTCTATAGTATCCCCAATTTTTCGATTTTATGTAAAATAGTGGTTACGAAAAATTGAGCGTGACAGCTTTTCTGTATGTTTATTGTTAAATTTTATTCGCCATCTGTTCAATGCCAACAGACAGATTTCCTACGTACCTTTAATAAATTAATTAAACAGTAATTGTTAAGGTACTAACCGGGCAAAATATACTTACATATGCATACGTACGAAAAATGCGGAACACATCGAAATATACATATGTATGTATGTAGGTAGATTTTAAACTTACTTGAAATGCATATGTGGGTATGTATACCCAATCCATGTGTATTTGTCTCAAAGAAATATCCAATTTTCTGAATAGATTAACTTGTAAGCCATTACCAATCACTTCTACTGCAATTTACAAACATTCATAATAAACATGTGATATATTCTGCACTCTATTCAATACGCAATGAAAATGAGTTCACCTTTTCTACATATCAACAATAATTTACTTAATTAAACAATTGAATTATCACCTTCCCCTTTAACGTACCTCAATTTGCCGGGCAAAACAGAAACAAGAACAATAACATGAAATCTTTAAAAATAATTCGATGGAAACAACACTTTACTCTGTATCAGAGATTAGTTACAATAAGATGAACAACTTATAGAAGTTTTTCTCTGGTTTAAGGCAGCCCATCCACAATTCAAATCGATTGTAAATGCACGATATACAGATGACAGTATTTGCCGTATTTGACTGACGTATTTGACTGACAGCGGCGCCATTTTCGGTCTGCGCGACGTCATCGAGAGTGATTAAAATGAAATTTTTTATCGCTATTTTTCGTTTTGGTGTTTATTTTTATTTATGAAAGATGTACTGTGATTTTTGTAAGACATAAATAAAAGTTAAAAATAAATTAAAAAAAAAGAATACAAACAATTTAAGTGATAATGCTCCAGCTATTCAAAAAATAAATGTGCGGATTTTAATTTTTTCCCCAAAGACACATATATCTCCTTTGTTGATTAAAGGTATCCCCAAACCAACGCTATTTAATCGCTGCCAACGCGATGGCAATGAATCTCGGTGATTGATGTCACTCAGATTACATGACGGTATATGAGAGAACCCAAACCAATGCGATTATTTGAAGCCGCGACGGCGATTTCCTATTTTGCATTTTGATGTCGCTATCGCGAGTTTGTCGCAATTGAAGTCAATATGATGTATACTGACTGCAAGAAATTAAAGCGTTTTATCTTCGTCTAATGAGGAGTACATGTTCACAAATACTGCAACAAAACTGTCCTTTTGATATGGGCATACTCGGGAATTTCTGTGTCGCTATATAGCCCAAATCACAAAAGGCGCGTTTTTTTGCAAGCCCATATAGGCTTGGAGCAATAAAGTGCCATCGGGGCTGACGTTGCTAACAACGTCATCAAAGAAGCTTGGCAGTGCTATGTATGGACTGACACCCCAATTCTTCAGCTGAAAAATAAACAAACAAAATAAAAGTGATCAACACAAGCCACAATAAATATAAAGCAGTAGCCCACAATATTCTGAGTAATAACTGCAAGAAACAAGAGGAAAAACTAGTAAAATCAATTGGATATTTACGATTTTTTGTAACAAAAAATTGTTACATGATGTTATCGTACGTCAGTCTTGACGTTTTTATACAAATTATAGATAACACAAGGAAAATTGTGGACTGGTATCACTATTTCCTTCGGGGCGAAAAGTTTAATGTCATGTCCCCACCAAAACTATATCCAGGTTTTAGCGAAATAAGATTTAGATTTACGTAGGCTGTCCCCTCAGATTATACACTTATACAGATAGTTATCTCAGAGGGGCTCCCTCTTTCGACCCACAAGCTAAAACGCATAAGAAAACAGCTGTTTTTCCCCATCGCTCCTTAGGTGGATAGGTGCTTCAATGCAAATCAAATGGGACCTCACGCACGCATTCTTTGAGCGATGGGGAACCGATGGGCGCAGCCACCTTGGTGTCAAAAATTTACCACCAGGGAATTTTTTTTGTTATTATTCGTTATTATTTGAAAGTTCTATAACTATAAACGAAAGTAGTATGACAATATCTATTTGCAGCATTCAGTGCAATAAGATGAATCGATTGACATACACGAAAATACTGTAGAGCTGAATTAATTTATAGCTATTCTGGTGAATTACTCGGAACAAAACAAAAAGGAAATTTATCTCTCAATTTCCCAACACATGCAAAACTTAGTTCACACTAAAGTAAATTTAATCAGCTGATGCCTGTTATATATTATCATTGTATATAAATCTAATAGTATTATCACTTGACGAAATTTTTTCTTAGCTACCTCGTTCGACAGAGGGCGCAAAGCAATGTGATTTCTCTTAAACACAGAAAGAGAGTTTTTAGCGAACAAAAGGAAAAACGGCAAGGAATATAAAAAAAAAAACGGACTCTCTTCTTGATCATGTACATACATACTGTAGCGCAAAATGGATGCGCCAGCGAACAAAATCAAAGACAATTTCCGCAACTGTTGAAAACTTTAGTGAAACAACTAATTTTTGGTTCCCGAGAGGGTTTAACTTTTTTTTTTATTTAACGTAAAAGTAGCTTTTCACATGAATTTAGCTGATCACGTAAACTCAACTTTTGCTCATCCCTGGTCTTCATCACTCCGTCTATTTATATCAGTCTGGAATCTTCTCGACTGGTTACATTTTCTTTCGTTCTTCAACTGTGTGGAACTTTATAGAAAACTTTTTACAAAATTTATTAATTAAGCCCAGATCAATTTGATTGGGATTTAACTAATCGAATCCAAAATAAAGTTTTCCACAGGAACAGAACTTAACAAACGTCAGCTCGCGCAGCTGATTATTCTGACAGTTCGTTTTGTTTGTCGCAATGGGTCGTCGCGTCGTGTGTTTATGTTGTGTTGTTTTTATTAATTTCCGCATTTGAACCCGTCGCGAGTTTCGTAACAATACATTCAAATATGCACATGTATTTAAAAAAAGGTATATACATAATGTATTAACATATGTGCATATGTTTGTACATATGTATAATAATTGCATAAATAATAAATTTACATACATACATTTATCTATGAATATACACACATTATGTCCAGAGTTCGTCAAAGCTGCTAACAGTACTTATGTATACACATCATATGGTAGAAAACCTAACGACACACATTACACCTACAACTCTATACAGAAACTAGTAGATATGGAAGAAGTGATACATTACACCCAGGTATTCCTTCACACAAACAAATATTGAAGGCGCACCTGTTATGCTCTTAAGGAGTTTAAATCCACCCAAAATCTGACTCGGAACCAGATTACAGGTTAATGCTGCACATGCATACATAAATATGTAAGAATGTGGAAGAAGAAATGATCTTTCTTACACCTAATTGCCAGTCAAACAAATTTGTCTGTCTGATTTGTTATGCAATGACGGTGACCAACCCTTAACCGCCAGAGTCATGATAAAGAAAAGCATACCTGTATAAATATATATGTATGTGTATGTACAAACAAAGTTGCCCACAGTTCGCCTCGGCAGAAACTTCACAGGACACATAACGTTCACCTAATTTTTTTCTGTATTCTCGCTTTCCACCTTTTTTTGCGTGTTTGTTTGGTTCTCTTTTTTTTTTCTTTGTTCTCTTTCTTCTCTTCTCACTTGATATCTGCGACTGTAAGAGCAAATGGATAGTAGGAGCGAATGAGAAAAAAGTTTTCTCTCTCGTTAGAGGCGCTAGTGTCGATATCCTCAAGTGATACTACTATTAGATTTATATACATTCACGGATAGAGAATCATGGAAAGGATTTAGGCTCCGCCCATTTGAGGGTTTTAGCGGGCAGGGGATGACAAGACGACTATCTGTATTAATCTGTGGCTGTCCCCAACGGGATTTATGATTTATATTGACGTTTGATGTGAAGACGATAGAAGATAAATTTTTTATATTTTTTGGAAGTGAATACAAATTGTATTGCTGTCTATAATTAATTAAAGATCAAAATTAATAAAATGATTGCCAAAAATGATTTAAAACCTGATTTGTTCAATGCATTTTGGATTTTTTTTTGACGTTTTCAATATTTTTTTTTTTCTTTTGTCAGCAAACGAATATGATATGTGCTGACATAAAATAGGATTGTTCGATTTGTGTCGCATGAAGATTTAAGTGGGATTTATTATAAATCTCGGATTTAGATGTGATTTATAGACGTCAAATCGTATGGTAAATCCTCGAGATTTAGTGAAGACTCAGGTGCATTTAAGGAATCATAGCTAAATCCTGGATTTAGTTTTGGTAGGGACATAGCATAAGGCTACTATCCTGCTCATACTAAATTTTATCTACCAAATTCTCCATTTTTTTTCTCCACACTACAGACAATTATTTTTTAATACCGGAAATAGATGAGAAAAAATATATGCTGTTGACAGATATCAGTAAATGTCATTTTAATTAGTGACGTCAGTTAAAATATTTCAATTTCAAAACTCTTGCTTTAATAACTCAAAATGGAACAACGAACTATTTGTACTTGTTTTCCTTGCTTTTGCTGTACTCTTCTTTGCTTCAAACACAATTTCACCTTCTAAATATTCCGAGAAATATTCCATTGCGAAAATTTTGTTTGTTTTCAATCTCTCAATCAAATCAATCTGTTCAAAAGTTAGCGCGAGCAGGATACTAGGCTTTAGCCACGAAATTTATCTGGGCTTAGCTATGCTCATATGGGATTAGTTGTTGTTGTATTTAACATGCAAATTTCCCAACAATTCCATAGAGGCTTGCAAATAAATTGTGTAGAAACAATGGGCTCTTATGGGGTAACACGAAATGCGTTATAGCGTAAATATCGTAAACGCTACTACAACGTCCAAGTACATCCACTCCCTACTTTTGCGTGCGTTTGACAACAATTGGCTATCAGCTGTTTTATGACTTGTTTGATTTTCATCGACAGGGTAAGTTCTTATGTCGCATATTTACTCCGAATTTTTGACCTGTAATGTGATTTCTTGGGTGGCCGAAGGATGGTGATGCGGAATATATGGCAACCCAAGCGTTCTCACCTTAGCCTCTCACTATCAACTCCTACTCTACAGCTCCGCGTTGGTGGCCTATTACCTCGGCTGGAGATTAAGTAACCAACCCCTTTAGAAGGTCGTTGGTCGTAGCAAACGAGAGAGGGCACTTCCCACTAAGGCACTTCCTCTTGATCTGGACGGCAGCGGACGAATTCTCCAGATGGAATCAACGGTGGCGCCCACAGTTCCAGTCAGGCTGAACTTTCTATAGGGATCCACAAGAAAGGAGATCCTCTCAATTGCGTCAATTACAGAGGTACCAGTTTCCTCAACATCGCGTATAAGATCCTATCTGCCATATTGTGCGAACATTTGAAACCCTTCGTCCACAACCTGATTGGGCCCTATCAGTGTGGTTTCAGACCAGGAAATCCACAATAGATCAATTTTTCACACTTCGGCAGATCCTGGAAAAAACCCAAGAAGTCCAAATCGATACCCACCATCTTTGTATCGATTTCAAGGCCGCATATGACAGCATTTATAGAGACGAGCTATACAGAGCCATGTCTAGTTTTGACACCTGCCAAACTCGTTCGTCTGTACAGGATGACGATGGAGAATTCTCGCTGCTCCATCAAGGTCGGTAATGATCTCAACGGGACCTTTGATGTCAAAAAAGGATTCAGACAAGGTGACGCGCTGTTATGTGACTTCTTTAACATCATACTTGAAAGAATTGTGCGAAACTCACAAGCCAACACCGGAGGCACAATCTTTCAAAAGTCTGTGCAGCTACTAGCTTCCGCCGACGACATTCACATTATTGGGAGAACACAGCGGGCTGTCACCGGTGCGTTCGCTGGTATTGCAACGGAGGCTGCCAAAATGGGTTTAGCGATAAACGGGCGTAAAACCAAGTATATGCTGTCAACCAGGAGGGACACACAACATCGACGAATTGGACAGAACGTCACAATCGACAGCTATAACTTTGAGGTAGTAAGGGACTTTGTCTACCTCGGCTCTTCTATCAATTCTGAAAATAACACCTCAGCAGAAATAAAACGAAGAATAACTCTTGCCAATCGCTGTTTCTTTGGGTTGAGAAGGCAATTGAGTAGTAAGGCCCTATCCCGAACAACTAAGGAGACTCTATATAAGACCTTGATCATCCCAGTCCTGCTTTATGGCGCTGAAGCTTTTACTTTATCAAAAGCGGATGAAGATATCATCCTTGGCCGTTTCGAGAGAAAAATTCTTCGTAAAATATTCAGTCCCGCTTGCGTTGAAGGAGGAGATTCGACGACGAACTATACGAGCTGTACAGCGGCATCTACTTAGTCCACTTATCTGCGCATCAGTCGCTTGAGATGGCTGGGACATTTAGAGCGAATGGATACCAGTGCTCCGGCCCATAGAGTCTCCGAATCAAATCCGGAGGGACAACGGAGTAGAAAAATACCTCGCCTTAGGTGGCACGTCCAAGTAGTAGGGGACTCTAACCGACTGAGTGCGAAACTGGAGGCAGTTGCGACATTGATAGTCATTCTGCCAACACTTTGGACTTGTGTCTCAGCTCCCACCCCGAGGTTCGTCAGACCACTGTGTCATATCGGCTAATTCCTCGTACCTCAACCACTCAGTTAAAGAAAAAACTCCTAAAAGAATAGTGTGGCAATACGAGATAGTCAATTGGGACGGCTTGAACAGCTTCTTTAGGAGTTTTAACTGGTCGCTATGTTTACTCGACAACGACGTGGATACCGCCGCCGATATGATCACTAATATCATTTACCTTGACATGAAATGCTTTATTCCTAACCGTATAAAGAGCATCAAGCCAAAGAAAAATGCATGGTATGACTCGAGCTGTAAAGAGGCTATCAGGTTGAGGGAGTTAAGTTTTTGGTCTTACAAGGCCGACCCCCTCTAAAAAAAATCGGAAATACTTAAACGAGACAGAAATCACTGCAATGCTTTTATTCGCCGTGCCAAGTTCTCCTTTGACCAAAAATTGAGGCAAAAAATCCTACATTGTCCCAAAGGTAGTAGAAATTTTTGGTCGTTCGTCAAAAACATAAAAAATTGAGCCTCATCTTCCATCCCAACTTGGTCACAATGAAATTCCAGTTGTTTGCTCTTAGACTAGGCCAATCTACTTGCAGCCCTATTTGCTGCGAACTCCACATTCCCAGATTATGCTTTGCCTCCCCCTGTACTTGAGCGCATTGAATATTATATGGGACAAATCCACTTTCGCACTCGTACAGTAGCAAGAGTACTTAAAGATCTTAACATAAACAAATCCGCTGGTCCAGATGGTATCTCACCCATTATTCTGCAGAGGTGTTCTTCCACGCTGGCAAAACCACAACGTAAGCTTTTTCATCTATCCCACTCTTCTGGACTCTTCGCGAGTAGATGAAAACAGCATTTGTCCAGCCCGTCCCTAAAAAAGGCGAATCTTCTTCTTCCTCCAATTATCGGGCCATTGCACTTACGTCCCTTCTTTCAAGGCCATAGAAACGCTGATAAATCGTCAGCTTATGAAATATCTTGAATCACGAAAGCTCCTCAATGACCATTGGTGATTTGATGGTTTATATCACCGAAAGTGGAACCACTCTCTGCATCATTCTGCTCAATGTAAGATTGTTGCGCTTGATATTTCAGACGCATTTGAAAGAGTTTATCATCAAGCTCTTTTGTCGGAAATGCGTGCATTTGGCATCGATCAATCTCTAAATCCTGGTGTTCCCCAAGGCTCCGTTTTGTCTCCGACTCTCTTTCTTATATTCATAAATGATCTATTGTCTGCTACATCTAATCCAATACACACCTTCGCTGAAGACAGTACCCTCAGCTTCTCATATTCGTTCCCAGACTCACGTCCCTGCTCTTCGGCCGTAGAACTGAAACGGCAATGTATGTTAAGGTTATTAAATTCCGATCGTGACACAACAGAGTGGAATTTAATGCTTCAAAAATCCAATGCTATCAGCTGTCGCTCAAGCGTAACCTCAACCCTTTGCCATTATCAATGCACTTGCATCGTCCAAACCGAAAAACTTTCCATTCTCGGTATGTGTGTTAACGACCATCTCCGTTGGAATGACCACATATTCGAATCCGCCAAGAATGCTGCGAAATGTCTAGGATTCCTCAAACGATGCAAGAAGTTCCTTACCCCCTCTGATCTGGCTGCAATATATAAGGCATCCGCCCCAAGCTCGAGTATAGTGCTCATGTTTCGTGCCGGTGCTCCTATGCCCTCCTTGCACCTACTACATAAAATCCAAAATCGCGTGTTGAAACTAATAGGGGACAGAAGCATAGCGGAGTCTATTGAGTCGCTCCAACATCGCAGAAATGTCTCTTGCCTTTCCTTATTCTATCGCTTTTTTCACAAACAGTACTCCAGCGAAATAGAGCAAGTTGCATTCCGCCCCTTCAACAAATTTCTCGCAATACCCGTCACGCTTTGAATGCTCATCAGTTTACCCTCAAGCCTATCTTCGGACGTACCGTCAAATATAGAGATTCTTTCATAGACCGTACAACACGAATGTGGAATGCTCTACCAAGCCCTATTTTTCATTAACATTATAATCCACAAACATTTAAGACCAACGTTTATCGGTATCTCCTATCTTCTCCTCCTAATTTCCCTAACGCCCGCGCTGTGTATTAACATTAAAAGGGTAGTACTAAACCCTTGAGCGCGCGAGTTAAATTTAATAAATTCAAACACAAATAAACTTTAGTTTACTTAGTTATTATTTATTTAGTTGGAATGTACATACGTCTGGCTCTTAGGAGTGGAATTATAATTCAATTCTAATTAATTATTTGTTCCTCCGAGAAGTGTCGTCAATCAAAAATATTCCCAGTCATCATTAGGTTAGACCGGGGACAATAGTAACACTTTTGTTTTTAGCCCTTATAGAATCTTAAATACTATAAAATCCAAAACGCTAAGGCTACGAAAATCCGTGAAATCACAGTTTCTCAAAAACCCCTAAACGTAGAAACTTGAAATTTCGCACAGTAATTCCTTATAAGCTTCTTTATATGTAAGTAAAAACGTTTGGCATGTTATCAATTTTATTAATTCTGATATTAATAGGAGAAGAAAATTATGATAAGTACTATTTCACGAAAATTTAAAGGACCTTTGTTTTAATTAATTGTATAGTAGAATTGAGAATTAATGTTAGCTTTAAGTTCTTTCATGAAATAAAGTATGAAATAATAATAACATATGAAACCGGCGATCCTACCGGAGAAGGAGGATCTCTACACGCATCTCGCTACGTGGAAACTCTTATTTAAGCAATATTTGATTAACACTACTAACCCCAGGTGGTCGAACTGTACCACGAAACAGATCTGGCTCATCAGCACAATAGTAGGTGCCATTACGGAACACTGTGCCATAGGGAGACATGCCTTCAGGCTGGGTCTCCCGGCAAACGACCTCTGTAGAAGCTGCATGGACATTCCACTAAGTTTGCAGGGACTATTGGAAGAGGGAAGATATTTTAACTAGATAATGGAAGCTTTTGTCTCTGATTTATGTTATTGAGATCTGTTCGCTATAATGCTGGTTTTTGCGAAGGTCTGGGTAAAGATATAAAATAGCAGTTAATTGTTGGGGGACTGTATGATGAACATAGTATGGATGTCTACAACAAATACTTGATACTGCTCGAGAAATTACTATGAATTACCACAGCCCTTAGTGAAACTCATGTCAATCTTGATTACTTTAGAGAAATGTCATATGACATAGATAATCTATAAAACTACCCACATCTCAACTGCAAGAGGAAATTTTATAATGAAATCATTCAAAGTTTCAAAACAGCAGATGATAACATTTTGTTCATTTTGTTTGTTGGAAAACATTTTTCTCAATAACCTTTTGCTTGATGAAGTAAAAGCATTGATGTCGCTTCGTCTGGAATGGAATGGGATTGCACATTCAGTATTCAAGCTACATCTCAATTCAAACACATTTGCAAGACCTCTTCGCAACATATAAATATAAGTAAAGTTCTATGTAATGTCTGGGGTGAGTGCACTATGTCACATAAAAGAGTTTTGTGCTGACGAAATACGGGCCTGCCTAAATTCATCCTACTTGTGACCAAAAACGAAGCAGCTGTTTCTTAAACATACAGACAAGATACAATCCCTGTGGAACGGACTACTAAAGTGGGCGCGGCATACTGCAATTTTGTATTGAATTCCTACGATAACTTTGAAGTGAAATATTTTACACTTCTACTGGTTCTCCTTCTCAAAGCCCCGATATGAAATTTCATCCTCCCAGTTCCAAATTTAAAGTGTAATATATGCTTTATAGGGTTTATCTTTATTATTTCTCTATGTTACAAACTATGCATCAAACTTAATATACCCTACAGGGTATAAAAAGAATATGATGGTACATTTAGGACTTGGTTGGAAAGTGGATGGTAAAGAGTCTACGCAGCTTGAAAACTGAAGGAGGCGACGGAAATATAGAAGAAGAAAAGGGAAAAATACAAATTCTTAATACTTTGAGTCAAATCGTGAGGGACATAAAGACGTTCCGGATTTGAAGAACATACCCAGCAAACCAATTCCAAGGCTAAGGGAGCGGACTATACTAACAAAAAAAATTATGCAGTCGAAATTAGTGCTTAGCTTTTGCTTAAATTAAATGTTTTTGTACTCAAAAAGTAATTTACAACAATAGATTACGGATTTTCTTCCCAGTATTATAACTTAATATTAACCGACAAAGAGTGATATGAAATAAGATATATGCACTTTTAATGCAATGGGGCAATTGTTACAACTGTCCCCTTACCCAGGACAGTTGTAACAGTGCCTGAGGACAGTTGTAACATAGGTAAGAATGAAGACAAATTTTGTTTTTCTCAACCTTTTGATTACTTTTAGTATTTATTACCTTTGTTTAATGGCAGAAATAAAAATATAAATAAATAAATGATTTAATTCAGTATAAAAAGACTAACAAGAAAAAGCAAACAAACGAAAAGAGTATCTTATTCTGACTCATAATCGTGACAGATATATAAATTATTTTGTTTGGTACACTCTTCATGCGACCAGTTTTTGCATTCAATGCACTGCACCCACTTTTCTAGGCACAGCAAACAAAAGGTCTCGTCATTCTCTTCTTCACTTGTGTCTGATTCCTTGGCTCTTTTCCTCCTCTTCGCTTTAATTTTATCATACTTCTTTTTCTTCTCTGAGAAATTGAGATCTTTTAAAACATTTCTCCTCCGTTTTTCATTAAACTCAATTCGTATAGCCTCTTTTTCAGGAGTATCGGTATAGATAGCTGATTTTCGTGTCTTGTTTTTTCCTTGAGTTTTAGGTTTCCTAGCTGACGCTTTTGGAAAAGGTCGCAAAACTTCAGGTGAAAAATTAGGACTGCCAATATTCTCATCAGCTCGGTGGACCTCTGCGCTTGTAGATGGTTGTGGATTTATATTAGATAAAGTTGCCACAGTCAAGTTGTTATGACCTTGAGAATCAGCAGATATGCTGGGCAAATGTTGCACAATCTCTGTGGGAACAATGAGTTTGCTAGTGTTAGCCATTTCATCAATTGGATTAGACATATCCGCAGTTTGGTTGTTCTCCGAAATTGTGGTTAGATGAGAGTCTTTATGGCCTTGAGATGCTATTCTCAAGCTTCCAGCATCTGCAAAACTTGAAGGCATCGGTCTATCGGTTACATTCGATGGCGCGAAATCGATCTCAGTAAATATGTCTCTGTTAAAAGGCATTATTCATGTAGCCCTAAATCATGCTTGGATATTATTTTGGGTTAGCGCCAAAGGCAGAGCTATTCTTACGATTTCTGGAATATTGTAAATCGTCATTATTTTACCTGGATTGTTCCTTAGCCAGTTGTCTGAGGCAGAGTTCACAGCTTTTTTAAAAGGTCCGTATACAGAACGATCCAATGGTTGAAGCCTATGTGAGCAATGCGAGCACGGATTGATATATGGGAAGAATGGTTGTCCAGCAAAAGCAAAACCTTGTGACTCATTGAAAAATTAGTATGCTGCTGGAAATGTTTCAACAATTGCACGAACTGCTTTTCTTGCATCCATCCACTGGCATTGCCTGCTCCAATTGAACCAATTGCTCCATCCCTCACAAAATGACTTTGGTAGCGGAGACGGGGAAAAATGAAAAATGGAGGGATAGCGTTTCCGATAGCATTTATTGCGATTGTCACTGTGACAAGAGTTCCTCGTTCACCTGAGGTCAAAGCTCCAACTTGCCTTATCCCTTTTCTTGCGCCAACTCTGTTAGGCTTTTGCCGGTTTTCAACCCAGTTTCGTCAATATTATAAATGTGTTTTGCTTCGAACTTATATCTATCTAAAACTGTTTGCAAGTTGTCGAAAAATAATTTGACATGTACAACATTGAAACTGGTTGCTCTGGAAAGGCTAGTCGGTTGAGCACACCTAATTGTAGTCGACCATGGTTTTTTCCTGCTCAGGACTGAAAATTTGATTGCAGTTTTTATATTCCATAGTTACTGCTTCATTGCCGCTTGCTTGACTTTTTTTCTTTCCATACCTCATCAGAGAAACATGGCATAGATCATATTTTTTTGCAGCAGCACGGATGGATAAACCATTGTTATTTACCTCATCATGTGCTTATTGGTAAATGGAATTGTCTTTTGATCCTCTATTGGTTTTTCTCTTTCTACTGCGAGGCATACTAAAATATAAAGTGATAACTGATATTAAATCAAGCTGACATTTAGCATTAAAGTACACCTGGGGACAGTTGCAACATGTTACAATTGTTCCCAAACGGGAATGTTACAACCGTTCTCGTGTGCCTTTTCTACACAAAATACGTCTTACCTGCTTTATTAGAAATGGTCGGAGTAAAAACAAAAAAAAGATAGAAAGATAAACACTAAATATACTATAGAAAATAAAATTAATGAATTTTAAATCAGAAAAAAAGTTATTCGAAAATGTCTACCAACGAAATAATTTACTTTATAGGGTAAAAAATTGTTTTCTTCTCTAGTGATGTCTACTCTGCACAGAAGCCGTTGAGAAACGGTCACATCAATGATGATATGCAGAAACGTTAGTTGAGCCTGTGAGAGAGAATTCGCAGTTACAGTTTGGGAAATATCGCGAGTGTTACAATTGTACACTGTTATAATTGTCCCCGGTCTACCCTACTTTATATTTTATATTTGCGTTTTATTAATTCAATCGCAATTGCAGCATTTCCACTGGAAATGTCGGCGTTAGCATTTCCGCTGCAAGGGTCAATGCACTCAGTTTTATCGATTGGGAATTTTTCCGAAGCTGACGTAATTCCTCCTTTCTTAGGTTTAAGATTCTCCTGGATCTTATTAATTATATTCACCTTACTTCCTTTTTGTTTATAAAACTTAATTAGGAGAAATATTATTATTACTAATATAATAAGAGCAGACGAACCTCCTATACTATAATTAACTAATTTATGATATTTCAGTTCGTCAATAGCTTTAAGATTTTCCTCTTGTCTTATTGCAATGTCTTCAAATGTTAATTTATTTTCAGTTAATAGTGACTCTTCTGTTTTAGGAATGACAAATCTTTCTTTATATTCATACATATTGTTTTGAAATTTATAATTAACTAATTATACAATTGTTGAACGTTATAAAATAGTTTCCGTTTAACACATTTTTTCTTTCGTCACAGTTACTATTGAGCGTTTTGTTTTTAATATTTTTAATAAGTTATCGCCTAATGATATTATTTCTTCCTTGACATTTGTTATAAGATCACATTTTCTTTTATATATGCAGTTTTTACTTAGATTTAATTCTTTTTTCGATTTGTTTTCTTCAAACGTATAGGTTTGGTTCTGTATTCTTACAACATATTCAAGTTCTGTATTTATTTCTTTATTATCACTATTTCTTTCTTTCTATTTTATATTTATTTATTTCATCAACTGTAAGTATGTTAGGATGTAAAATATTACTTTCTGCTGATGAGATATTATCTAGAATATGTTCTACTTTATTTTTTAATATATGAACTTTTAGCATTAAATCTAGGAAAAGAGTTTTTTCTTAAACAATTTATTTTCTGTTAAATCTACAGCATTGAGTTGTTTTTTAATTTGTTCTCTGTCTGATATAATAGTATTCTTTAAAGGCAAAGTTGTTTCGTTAAAACTGGTGATTATTGTTATTTGTTTATTTACGTTTTTAATGATTTCATGATTATTTGAATGTGTTATTGATAAGTGGTTCTCGATATCTTGTCTATATCTAAATAACCATTTAAATCCATTGCCTACAATATTAACTAAACCTCGACGACTTCTATGTATCATCATACTTTTTACCATATGTTTAACTGTATTTATCCTGCTAAGCAATACTTCTTTATCATTATCGAGTTTTATAACATACAAATTTGTTTCTAACCCATTAATTAAATTAAAAATTTCTGTCGGGTTAATTATGTGGAGAATTATATCATATTCGCTAACTATTTCCGCTATATCAACTTTTATTTCGGCATAACCCATGTTCGTGTCAATTCTTTCGATGGTCATTGCTTGATGTGTTACTGGAACAAGGCTCAGGATTAACATCCACATGAATGCCATCTGAAAATTTTAATGGTCGTTTGATATTATTTTCATGTACACCCTTAAAATTATATTTTTTATCTTTGGCTGTTCTTTACGCCTTAAACTAATATAATTTTTAACAAACCCTTCTCTCCGATTTTCGTGATATTCTTCTCTATTCACATTAAGTTTACTAATCGTTTTAAATTTTTTTTCTATCCATTCTATCTTTAATTATTTAGCATCAATAGTCCGGTTTTGAATATCTAACGGTTTAGCTTCGATAGTAGAATGATATGAGTTATTGTAATGCTCAACAGCTTTTAACATTTGTTCCTTGATTGGTCTATTGTTTTTCAAATTTAAAGCCCTAATTCTTTCTGTTTATGTACCATTTAATCTTTCTGCGTCTGCATTCCCGGTGTGATTCTTTGGTTTTATAAAATGGACTTCTATTCCCTCTTCCCTTAAAAATTGTTTAATATTGATGCTATAAATTATTTGTTGCAAACCAACGTTTACATTTTTCTTTTAATTGAAATGAATTGCTTAAGCTTTTCTATAATAGTTAGGTGATTTCTATCTTCAAGGGGAAAACTGAAAGAATGTTTCCTATTGACGTAAATAGCAACGTGTATTATTTCGTTTACATCAGATGGAATTTTTGTAAGTTCGAATTTCTTTTTAATAGGATTTCTATCGTATTTTGCTGCGGTACATATATCGCAGTTATAACCAACTTTGTTGACTAAAACTTTGAGATTTGGAAAGTAAATTCTATGTTTCACTCCTCCATAATTAGCTATCAGACCTGAATGTCCGGACTCTATCTTATGAAACAAAGATATTTGCCGTAAAGCTTCTTCTTCATTTCTTAAATCTTTTGCAAAGTGACTACATTTTATAAATTTAATATGGGTTGTGAGAAAAGAGATCTTTAATTTTTTGTTGTACAACTTGTACAATGAGTCGCTTAATTCAGAATAAATTGTTATTTTACCTCTACTGATGTACCTTCGAACAATATCAGAAATGTTATCAGGCATGTCATTTCTATATAAATAAATAAATATATAAATTCTGTTATGACTGAATATTTTTTCATACTCTTTTTCTTTTTGCTCGACTAGCATTATTTGGGTTTTGAAACGATTCATTACGGTCTATGTGATTGTTGAGGTTTTCTTCTTGTGAATGAACTGTTGAAATTTCCATTAATTCATTACAAATAATATTATGTTCTTGAGAGCTTTCATCAAAAAATGTACGTAAATTGATATTAAAATGTTCAACATAATTTCTATTGTGTTTTACCGCATTAAATACATTTATTTCATTTGTATTTGAGTTTATTCTACTTAAAAAATCTGCTATATTATTTTTTTACCCTTTATATAGTCTATTATAAAGTCATATTCTCCTAATTGCAATAAACATCGTTGAAGCCGTGGGTTAATGTTTTGTCCAATATTTTTGGCCTGCAACCACTTGATGTGTTGATGATCAGTAAGTAAATCAAATTCTTCCCAAATAAATACGGTCTAAAATATTTGACTCCCCAGGTAATTGCGAGTACCTAATTCTTTTTCTATGGTAGAATAGTTTTTCTCGTGATCGTTAAGAGTACCAGAAGCATAGCAAATGGGATATCCGTCTTGAGTTAGGACAGCTCCCAGTGCAAAATTGCGAGCATCGGTTACTAACTTAAATCTTTTATTAAAGTCTGGGTATTTCGAAATGGGGTAGTCAGTTATAATTGATTTTAATTTTTCGAAGGATGATATGTAATTTGGATCTATTGTATTGACTTTAGAATTCTTCTTTGAATATTTCACGATTGGATAAGTGACTTTGGCATAATCCTTAATAAATTTCCTGTAATAACCAGTTATACCAAGAAATGACTTAATTTGTTTCTGAGTAGTGGGTAGTTTCAGATTTTTAATAGTTTTGATCTTATCTGGGTTTAATTCCTTGTGCGGTTAGAATGTCCCCTAAATAGTTGATTTCTTTGCTAAGAAAATTGCATTTATCAATTTGGATTTCAAGTCCCGCTTTTCTTAATGTCTCCAAAATTTTCTTTAAATTAATTAAAAGTTCTTTTAACGATATACTAAAGGTGAGAATATCATCTAAATATACAACGCAAATTTTGTTAATCAATTCTCTTAAAATCCAATTTATTAGTCTTTGAAAGTAGAAGTGGTATTCTTAAGCCCAAAAGGCATTCTAACAAATTTAAAGTGGCCGAAAGGAGTAGAAAAAACTGTTTTCTCTCTGCCTTCAGGCTTAACTAAAATTTGGTGGAAACCTTTAGCTAAGTCGAAAGTTGAAAAGTATTGTGATTTTCCCAATTTATCTAATATTGCTTCAATATTAGGTATTGGAAATTTGTCACTCTCAGTCACTTCGTTTAATCTCCTGTAATCTACTACTATTCTTCCTTTTTATTGTATAGATTTAACTATTTTCTTCGGGACTACCCAAAGCGGACTGTTGTAACCCCCGGTCTCCACTAGCTTTCAACTGATAGCTTGCTATATAGTATGCTATCATTATAGCTCGTGGAGATCATTGAAGCAAGCTATAAATTGATAGCAAGCGATATAGCATGCTATGTAACCACCGGTCTGCAATAGCTATCAACCGATAGCTTGCTGTATAGTATGCTATCCTTATAGCTCATGGAGACCATTAAAGCGAGCTATAAATTGATAGCAAGCTATAGATAGCAAGCGATATAGCATGCTATGTAAAGCATGCTTTGAAAGCAGCCCAGGCTGTCATTTTCTTGTCAATTGCAGTGGCACTGTTGCCATAATAAATACTTTTTATGTGATGTGGACGCATTATTATTTTTTTTAATAAACATTTTTTTAAATATTTTTTCGTTGTAATTTGTTTATTTTGTTCATAATAAGCATTAGAGTTGTACACAGTCTTTCGATGTTCGATGCTTTTATTGTCTTTAATTGACAATAGATGTGATTTTATGAATGTTACTGCAAAAATTAGGAGCTCTAATTTAGCTCTAATAAAGAAATTAGGAATTAAGAACGCAGGAATTCAGTGAACTGAAAGGAAAATGTTGATTTTCAATCGAAAGTAGAACAGGAAAAAATTTTCAAAACTTGCGAGACAGGAGACTTTTTTATCCACTTGCAAAACGGAAATTATTGTTTTGTTGTTTTTATTCGGTGTCGCCATCTTAATTTAAAAAATCAAGCTATGAGCATCACAGGCATTTTTCAAATTTGGTGGATAAATCGTTTATCTCTTTTTTTATAACTCTGTTTCCCTTTTTTTGGTTTGGCCCTTTAGTGCCTTGATGCACTCAACACACCATGTTCATTGTTCGGCGTCGCCATCTGAACTAAAAAATCATGCTATGAAATGCCCACCACCGAAAATTTGACAGTTGCTCTGCTGTCTGCTTTCTGCTTTCGCTATTGCTATCTGCTATGGATTTATAGCTAGTGGAGACTAGGGGTAAGGCGAATAGCTTTTGATTATTATTCCCTGTTCTAAGATTTCGTTTATTTGTCGTTCAATTTCGTGCTCATGGACTTTTGGGTACTTATATATTTTGAAATATACCGGGTTGTTAGTAATAGTCGATCTTGTTGACTATTGGGTTCTTTTACCCAAACTGAATTAAAGGTCTTAGGCACATAAACCTAGACTTGGTGAAGTGTATAAGTCGATTCTTGTATCGATTATACTATTTAGTCGAACAGTCCCTCAAGCAGACTCACTTGAGGAAAATGAAAAGTCTTGGATAACTGTTCACAAAAAACTCCCTTTGACTTTATTTGGTCTCCGTATTTATACTAATTTTACATGCAATACTTAAGGCTAAAAATGCTTATTCTACAAAAATACGCAAACATTGCTGGATTTATTAAAGAACAAAAAAAGCAATATGTATTGGCACATATTACCTAAGATTTTTATTCGTTAATTCTAAACTTACAAACATTATTAATTAACACTTATACTAAATCTATCTTCTTGGATTCTGGCTTGCGGATGCGGAATAGAAGTGCTCTTCGCTCGGTTCCTTGGTTTTGGTGCTGGTTCGGTGATCTTCTTATTCTTTCTTGCCTTGAGCCAACATTGGCCTAATAAGAAAATGATGATTGAAACTGCTATTAGTACTCCGACATATCCTATAGTATGGTGAATATCATGGCCTTTTAATCCAGTAGGCATGGTGTCGCGTGCCCTTTCGATGTTCTGCCTCAGTACCTTGATTTCAGTCAGGAGGCCGTCGTAGACCTGAACTGGCGGGATCAGAGTTGAGTTGGAACTAGGACGTCAGTGAGATTGCTTAGTGGTATATATGATGCTCTTGTGATAGAAGGATATACAATATTGTGTCCTTGAATGGTGAGGAATTCCTGTTTTATTATGCAGATCTTCTGTAACCTCGCAATACCTGTTCCACGAATCGTTAGATGTGTGGTATTGTGACCGCATACAACGTTCATACAACGTTCTCGTGCCAAGGCGTAGATCCATTCGTTTGGATTGTGTAATTGGATCCAATGAGGACCTTCTCCCAACCCTTGTATTTGGCATTTCTTCATATCAGGCGTATGGTTAAACAGGGAAATCTCACATGCATTGGTGACTGACCCCTTGCGATGAAGTGGGCCACTTAGTTTGCACAAGTATTCTCCGGTGTTAACTGATAAACAATTTTTCATACTCTTGTCGGTAAGTGCGTAGTAATTGTCTCGATGTAAATTTATTATTAAGAAAGGCGTGGAAGGTTGTATGGGGGCGAATGTTCCATTTACGAGTACTGGTACTGGTATTACATGGAATAATTCGAAGTCTTCAGATGATATTAATGGTATCTTGATTTCAAATATCGCGTGTTTTGGTAGAATTTTTCCCCTTATGGTCATCAAATTGTAGAGATTTGTCAGGTCTAGATCAAGTACAGGAACCCTTAGTGATGATGGTAGGTGCTCCTTTATATCCCGTAACCTTAGGCGAAGTTGTGCTGGCGGTATTAAGAGTGGGCTAATTTTCCCGTGTTGACTGTGGGTTATGACATCTAACAAGGAGCTTTGAATGCGTTGCAAATTTGATTAGTGGTGAGGGTTTGTATTGCAAGTGATATAAACCCTTGTGATAGCTCTTCTTGATACAGCTCCCGAGATATATTGTTCGTTTGTTTGGTTAATTCGTTCATGTGAGATGAGATAACATTAAATTGGTTTACTACTGCCTCTTGGTTGCGGTTCATGATATGTACGGTAGTTGCGATGAAGGATGTCTGGTTTTTGATGTGACTTAGTAACAATTCTTCATTGTTTTGTATCCCGTCAATAGTTTTGGATAATTTGTCTGCGTATTCTGAGTCTAGTACTCCAAATAGTGCATTTGCCACGTTTCCCACGAAATTTAAGGCACCTCGTTTTCTTCGGTGTGTACTGGAAGAAGGCATCAGTAGTTCGTTACTCCTTTTGAGTTCCTCTCCCAAATGTTGTATTTGAGTGACTATCTTGCTGCACTGGTATCTAGCCGTCATAAGATTGCGCAGGTATTCTAATGAAGCGCTCGCATTTTTTAGAAGCTGTAGTTCCTTTGAGTACAGCTCCATGTCATAGTATGCAACAATATTCCACTCACTAGTCCATATGCTTGCTGCTCCTATGTTTTCGAAATAAATTCCTGGATGAGTGCTGAATAGGTCTAGTTGAACTGGAAATCCCTTGCTCATTGAAAGTATAAGTAGAGTCAAGAGTATCGTTGCTATACTTGAACCTAGTGATTGCCTTAATCTTTTTCTAGGTAACTCCTCTTCGTTTAATCGGGCGTTGCTCCTTTCCTGAATCGCTGCTGCTTGTTGGTTGTCTTCTATTGAGGTTGAATCCATGTCCACTGGTAGTGGCGCAAGCTTGTGTACTGGTCTCTTAAGAATACCACTGGCGGTTCTCACCTCCACCACTCGCACCAACTTGTCGTTGCATTTGCATCGGTGGCAAGTTATCCTCCTTTATAAGTACAAACATTCCAGGTATGATGTCATTCTGTCTCTGTTTCCATTTGTACCGATGTTGAAGCTAATTGAGGTATTCATGCGACCAGCGTTCCCAAAACTGTACCTTAATTGCGGTGATTGTTTTCCATCTGTTACTGAGGCTGATCCTTACATTTTCGGCTCGCGGATCAATTGTGGATGTTAGTGGTTCCCCAATCAGAAAATGTCCCGGAGTCAGAGCTGTTAGATCGTTGGGATCTGATGACATCGTAGTCAGAGGTCTTGAATTAAGAATTGCTTCTAGCTCTATCATCAACGTTTCAAGTTCCTCGTAGGTTAGGTTTGAAGAAAGAAGATTGCGTTTAAGAAAATGCTTAGCTGATTTAACTGCAGCCTCCCACAGACCACCAAAATGAGGGGCCCTAGGTGGAATGAAATGAAACTCTATGTTTTTATCCGTGCAGAACGATGTTATTTTTTCTCTTGATGAAGGCGAATGCAGTGACGGTTTGATTTCCCTAAGTTGGTTTCTTGCTCCAACAAAGTTTGTCGCATTGTCACAATAGAGATTTCTGCAATTTCCCCTCCTTCCTGTGAAACGTTTTAGCGCCCCTATGAATGCGTCGGTAGTTAGGTCTGCAACTACTTCAAAGTGTGCGGCCTTGGTTGCAAAACAGCAGAATACTGCAACGTATGCCTTACGGGGCTGCTTTCCTCTGATCTTAAAGTGAATCCACACTAGTCCGAAAAAATCTACTCCTGCATTCACGAAGGGTCTGGCAGGTTGGACACGGGCTGTCGGTAAATTTCCCATTATATATGTAATCAGTTTGGTTCTTGCTCTGGCACAGCGAATGCATTTCTGAACCACTGACCCTGCCATTGTTTTTTCTTTGATGGGCGAGTATTTCTGACGTACAGTTGCCAGTAAACAATATGGACCGACGTGCAGATTTTTCATATGAATCTCCAGCATTAGAAGCTTACTGAGATCATGATTATATGGTAGTACGATGGGGTGCTTGGCATTGTAATCAAGTTCAGATGCTTCTAGCCATCCTCCAACACGAAGGATTCCTTCCCCGTCTAAAAATGGGGATAGGCTACTCAACGGACTTTGAATGCTTACGTATTTTCCGTTGGATAGCTGATTGAGTTCTTCCTTCCTCACCTGATGCTGCACCTCCTTCAATATTATCTGAGTGGCATGGTCTCGTTCCCTTGGAGAAAGATGCTCAGTAAATCGTTGACTTCGATCCTTGTGCTTGCAATTTTAGATGAATCGCGCTACATAGGCTATAACTCGCCGTAATCGTGAAAATGAGTTATGATGATCGATTCTATTAATGATACTTGATTCACATATTATTGTGAGCACTATTTTGGATATCTTTTTCTCCATGTCCGTAGTCCTTTCCTTAAAATTTCCTGGCCAGCTATTCTCCGGACCATAGAGATATAGAGGCCCATGAAACCACATCGTACAGGTGCTTAGTTTAGAAGCAGATGTTCCTCTTGAAGCGATATCAGCGGGATTCTGCTTAGTCTGTACGTGCCGCCACTGCTGGGGAGTAGTCTTGCTTCTGATCGATCTTATTCGATTTGCTATAAAGCTATTGTAATTGGATGCATCGTCGTTTATCCAAGCTAACACGATCTCTGAATCCGTCCAAAAGTAGGTTTCTAGTTCTCCTAGTCTTACGTCCCTTGTAACCCGATGCTCGAGCTCCGTAGCTAATTTTGCGGCGCATAGTTCCAAGCGTGGTATAGTTGTGCCAGTAATGATTTCCTCGTTTGATCCGCGTTTAATTGGTGCTACTCTGGACTTAGAGCAGAGTAGCTGAACCTTGATCGTTTTGTCCAGCTGGATTGACCTGATGTAAACGGCGGCACCAAAAGCCTTCCCAGAAGCATCGGCAAAGGCATACAATTGGATTTTCTTTGTAACCTTGTTTGAGAAAAGATGTCTCGGAATTTTTATATCCTTTATTGTTCCAAACTGTATATAATTCCATCGGTAGAGCGGCGTCCCAATCCAGCTTTAGTTTCCACAACTGTTGAATGAATATCTTTGCAGTAATCGTTATTGGGTTGGCTATACCTAATGGATCGTAGATATGTGCAATTTCGGATAAAACGATTCTTTTTGTGATTCGATTATTAAGTTGTAGTCGGGAATTGATGAAAAACTCGTCTGTTTGTGGATTCCAAATGAGACCCAAGGTTTTTAGTGTAAATGAGTCTTTATCTTGGACGTCGGATTGCATTGCTTGATTAATCGCTGGAATATTCTTCAGAAGTTGTGGGGTATTACTGCACCATTTCCGAAGGCTGAACCCTGCTGATTGTAAAATATGGTCCAGTTGTTTTTGCATTTCCAAGCGACAAGCTGTTAGAGCCGGACATGACGTCGTCCATGTAGAAGTCGTTTTCCAAGATCTTAGCTCCCAATGGATATCGATGTGCGTTGTCCATAAGCAGCGCGTGGCCAAGTAGGGGGCGGAAGTGGTACCATATGTCACCGTATTGAGTTGATAACACTTTAGACTTTCATCCTTTGCCTTTCGCCAAAATATTAGTTGATACTTGCGATCTTCTTCCTTCACCATGATTTGTTGATACATTTTCTCGATAATGGCGGTAAACACAAAACGTGGTGTTCGAAAGCGTAGTAGTAGTGAAAAAATATCGTCCTGAATTGTTGGACCTGCTAGTAGTAAGTCGTTTAATGAAAGGTTTGCTGAGGTTTTCATGGATGCATCAAATACAACTCTTAATTTAGTCGTACTACTATCAGGTTTGAGTACTACATGATGAGGTAGGAAGTAGTGAGGTGACCTTATGCTGCTTAGGTTTATCTCTGTCATGTGTCCCAATTGCAGTTACTCTTCCATAAAGTTGACGTATAGGGTTTTTAGTTGATCATCCTTACTTAATTTTCTCTCCAAGGTAAAAAATCGTCGTTCGGCTAATTCCCGTGAGTTACCTAACTCTGACGGTTCGCGTCCAAAAGGTAAGCTTACTATGAATCTTCCATTATTTCCTTCCCGCTGGTATGTTTTGCCATAACGCCTTGTGCATTTTTCTTCGGCTGATGTTAAGTTGGTTCTGCATTCTGCCATTTCCTCCAGCCGCCAGAATTTTTCGATGATGTCGTTCAGTGGTCCATCTTCCGTGCATATTCCACACGTGGCTGTTGTAGTGTCAGATCTCTCAACCTTACCAGATATTATCCAACCGAACAGGATGTTTTGTAATCTTGGTAAACCGTATCCAAGCTTAATCTGACCGACCGCCAGCAGCTCGTAATAGAATTCGGCACCTAATAGTAAGTCTATTTTATCAGGTCGATTAAACCCGGGATCTGCGAGCTTAATATTCCCTGGGATTTTCCATGATGCGACCTTTAATGGCTGAGCAGGTTGAGGTGAAATAATTTCCTTGAGCACAAATGCTTCAACCCTCGAAGAGTAATTTGTTGGATTCTCGCTTTCCTTGGCCTACTCCGTCTATGACAATGGAGTCATCTTCTGGCGTCAGGTTCAGTGCCTTAACCAATCTTCGGCTGATGAGGTTGATCTGAGAACCTGAATCCAATAGCGCTCAGCAATCCAAAAATTTCCTGGCTAGATCCTATTATCTGAACCCTTGCGGTTCCCAGCAACACGAAGGAGCGTCGATGACTGTCTAATAATGCACTCACCGCAGTACCAGAATCATATGATGTACTTTTTGATGGCATTGGTATGGATGCCCCGACCTTGGCTACGGTTGGATTTTTTTGTATGCGGGTTGTGTCTGCCTCCAGGTGCAGTAGTGTATTATGTCGTCGCTGGCATTTTGAACAGTTGCGAGAACTACAGTTTGTTGCAAAATGCCCGGATCGCAAGCAATTGCTACAAAGATTGCACTGCTTGACAAGGTTCCACCGTTTTGCAGTAGGTAGATCTAAGAAATGCTGGCTTGTAAAGCGGATGATTACCCTTGCAAGACGGGCAAACGATTTGATGAGATGTCGCTGCTGATAATGTCTTAAAGACTGGTTTGGTTGCTCTGCTACCTTCCAATTTATCCTTAGTCCCCAACGCCTCCAGGGATTGGAAAGGATTTTTCAAAAACTCAAGAAAACTTTTAAATGATGGCAGCTGTCTTGGATGATCCAGTGATTGTTCATACAGTACATTATTCATCTTTGTCCAATTTTTTGAGGAAAAGATGTAGCAAGATTGGGTCCCAGCTGCTTGTATCCACCTTCAATCCCTGCAATCCCTGTAAACACTCCTGTATAGTATCATGTAAGCTTCGTATTGATCTAGCTTTTTCAGCTTGTGCATTTGGATGCGATAATAATTTACACAGCCATGAAGAAACTAACAGCCGAGGGTTCTCGTATCGCTCGGTTATTATTTTCCATGCTGCAGCGTAGTTGGCACCTGATGCAGATAAATTGTGTATCAACTTTTCGGCGTCTCCAGTTAGGCTCGGCTTTAGGAACCACATTTTTTGCCGTTAGACATCTCTTGATTATGGATCATTTCCGAGCTCCGAGTTTTCGGTCTTTTTTCTTCAACATCTCTTTTATGGTCTCTGCATAGCTTGAGAATTGCCCCTCCAAGCTCCTCCTATCGTTGAGTATAAGCACCAAGATCCATGCTTATGGTCTGTTAAGCCTTGTTGCCTTGTTAATCGCGTACACGTCGAAAACCGTTTATGTATCTTCCTATAAGTGCGTGTAGGAATATAACGTAGATATGCGTCGTACTGTGTTCTGGCCCAGTATACGCCAAAATTCAAAAAATTGAACGATGTTATGGCCTCGTTCACGCTTCTTTGATCGTCCTGTCACGGTCGCCAATTGTTGAGAATTGGGTTCTTTTACCCAAACTGAATTAAAGGTCTTAGGCACATAAACCTAGACTTGGTGGAGTGTATAAGTCGATTCTTGTATCGATTATACTATTTAGTCGAACAGTCCCTCAAGCAGACTCACTTGAGGAAAATGAAAAGTCTTGGATAACTGTTCACAAAAAACTCACTTTGACTTTATTTGGTCTCCGTATTTATACTAATTTTACATGCAATACTTAAGGCTAAAAATGCTTATTCTACAAAAATACGCAAACATTGCTGGATTTATTAAAGAACAAAAATCACAAAACAAACTGCTGAGTTTACATTTTCGCATTTAGGCAAAAAATATATTGAATGTGTAATTCGACCATAGCATACATATGTACTCCGAAGGTGAAGAACCTTAGTTGACAATGAATTTATTTATGCAGAGTTTGGACAAATTATGTTTGCGGGATTTAACAGATCTCATGTTGTTTATTCGTTGGTAAAAGTTAATTCGTCTCCTTCCTTGTGAAATAAATCTTTGTAATCTCTTAAGAGCTGAATTATTTCTGCTTTTTCTTCGGAATTTAAATGATCTTATGTTATATTATCAAACAACTGATTTTTAGTTTGTTCAAGAGTACAAATACTATGTACATATGTATGTCATATGGGAATTCGTTATTAGTAAAAGGTAGTTTATTTCCTTTTATCTCAATATATCTATGTTCTATATTTATAGTAGCTTTCAAAAGCGTTAAAATATTTTGCCCTATGTTCGCATCTTAGTTCCTATTAGTGAAGTTTATTACTTTTCATGAAATAGTTCCCTCCGTATTAAGTTCCTTTGGAAAGGGAGTAACTAATTTATTCGCTACCTTACTAAGTCCGTAATATATGATGGTTTATCTAAAGGAGACTCATTAAAATTGTTCAATACATTAGGCCTAATAATGCTAGTCGTTGAACCTGTGTCGACCAGGCACTTTACTGTTTCATTTTCTATAGATACAAATATCATTGGTAGTTTGTGTTCCGAGGCTGATTTTGAAAATTTACCTTGGTTCCCTGAACATTGTCGATTTCCATCATTTCCCTTGTACTATTTGTTTGCCTAGTTTGTCTCGAATGATTGTAATATGGTTGTGTTCTGCCTGGGTTTAAGTTTCTGTAGTTATTAAAGTTCACCTGTCTTTGAGACGGATTTTGATTATTATAATTGCTATTTAGATTACCATATAAGAAGGACCCTGGGTGTGGTAATACTCTGATTCCCTAGCATTGTGTATTACACTACTTTTATTAAAATTTAATTATAATAATTTTTTTTGATTATTATTTAAATAATTTTGTTTTTGGTTCTTTGTATTTCTATGGTTAAAATCGATGGTTCTAACATCGTCTAATAATCTAAGTCTAGCATACTTATTATAAATTTCTATCATGCTAGCCTTTTCCTCTATATGAGCTCTAATGTTCCCATCAATTTGTTCTATTAAAATTTCAGTTAAGTCTCTATCCACATTTTCTGGTTTATAGATTTCTGGTTTTTTTAAATCAAAATTACATATATAATTCGTTTAATTCATAGCTTACATTTCTAAATACCTAGAATAATTCCCTTAAGTTACTGACCTTTACATATCTGCAATAATTAAATAACTCAGCGTAGCTTTTGTGTGGTTGAAATTGTTGTCTCAGCTTGGATTTCACTGCATTCCAGTCAAGGTTGTTTTCAAGTTGCCGGATACATTTTGCCGCTTCCCCTTGCAATTCTTCGTTGTAGACAATTTGCATTGCATAGGTGTAGAGTTCCATATTTGTTCCACAAAGTGTTGACGTGACTTCCACGTTACAAAGGCAGAAAGAAAATAGTCACCTGATCCGTTATACACTTTCAATTACCTGAATTGATTTAAAACACCTTCTGGACTTAGCGTAAATGGGGTCGTTGACTGTTGTTGAGCTTGTTGCTGTGTTTGTTGCAGCATCTTTTGTTCATGCTGTTCCAACTGTTGCTCCTATCGTAAGATTACTTGTTGTAATCGTTGAAGATCATTTTGCAGATCTTCCATGTTATGCTTTTATATGATGGACGATTGTTGTCGAAGAGAAGAGTTCTCTTTTTATTCATAAACTGAGTTATGAGTTACACTTATGTATTTTGTCTGGCCAATAGATTTAAATTGGGTAAAGTATCACTTTTGTATTTTATTTATAATTTTATTGAATGTGAGTACTCTAGAAAGCATGTTAATAGTAGTATTACCAAAATCTCTATATATATAAAAAATGGTTGCAAGTGCGTTGTGGCTTTATAACTCACGAACGGTCAAACCGAATTCGATTACATTTTAGGGTTTGCTCGCATGGTCGTGTAGCTGGTTTATCTAAAGTTTGAACACAGTTGGTCGACGCGTTCGTGAGTTATGACTTTTTATGTCAACATCTGATTTTGTCCATATACATCAAAAAAAAAACAAATACGTAGGCGCCTATGAGCGAGTGCTGTATGTATACTGTCGTAATATCAACCAACCCAAATTGTGCAATGGCACAAGACTTGCGGTTAAGAAGCTAATGACCAACGTTAGTGAAGCCACTATTTTAAATGGGAAATTCAAAGGTGAAGACGTTTTAATTCCACGTATACCGATGGTACCAACAGACATTTGAATTCAAACGTTTGCAGTTTCTAGTGCGACTGGCTTTTGCAATGACCATCAATAAAGCGCAGGGACAATCTTTGCAAGCTTGTGGTTTGAATTTGGAAAATAATTGTTTCTCACATGGACAATTGTATGTAGCCTGTTCACGTGTAGGCGAAGCCCGATGTTTTGTTTGTGTTCGCACATGAAGGAAAAACCAAAAATATTCTTTATCATAGAGCCTTACAATAAATTCATTTGAAAGAAAAAAAGAAATGTTTTCTAATTTAGCAAACAAATAAAGGAAACGTCCAGCGAAGCGGACGGGGTAACGCTAGTAAAAATATTTCCAATTTCCATAAGCAATTCCTTATACGAAACTCATGCACATTGTACCGAAATTATGCGTACCAACGTGCCTATAGTCTTCTGCGTTTTGTCCAAATGAACTACTTCTGTGGAGGTTTCAAAAAAAAAAAAAAAACAGGGCCATTAGGCGTTTTTCTTTTTTATTTCAGAGCAGAGACTGAGTTGTCAAAAAAATGTTAGTGTTTTTTTTTTAGTTCAGCGCTCAGAGCACTCAATCCGTGTTTCTTTTTACGTTCAGAGCATGCTCAGAGCGCGAGTAAAGCATTTTGAAAAAAGGCAACAAACTAATAATGTGTCACTATTGTATTCACAATAATTTAGTGCACGATGTGCTTTATTTGACTTCTTTCAAAAGACTGCTTAACTTAACTAAAAATGATATACTTATAAGCTAGAGTTAACTGTACACATGGCACAAGTGTTTCAGTGCAGGCTATCAACTTCTTGATGTTTTCCAATGTCTGCCGAAATAGGTGCATCACAAGTGTTTTGTCCTAATACTGTTACCTATTCAAGCCAAGCTGGTGTTGTTGATGTTGATGATGACCGATATAAATATAACTTCTGAGGGAATGAGTGCATGGCAAGTGTTTTGTCCCGATGACCGGTGCGAAGTTTCTGTTGTTTTGGATATTTCGGGTACATTGCTGCTGATAGAACAAGTGCATGGTAAGTGTTTTGTCTTGATGACCGGTGCGAAGTCAAGCTGGTGTTTTTGATGTTTCGGGTACATGGCTTCTGTTAGGACAAGTGCATGGCAAGTGTTTTATTTTTAGGACCGGTACGAAGCTGCTTTTGTTGATGTTAAGGTACGTAACTCCTCCCGTTTTACTATGGCCTGAATACCCTTAAGGCCATATGGCTGCTCGATGTACTTGCAAGGTGTGGAACGTTTTTAAATTGTGCATTTTCAGCCACGCATGCATTTTTAGTGTACTGATCGCTCTTGTGTAAGTGGTGTGGATAAAGAAGGATATTGGAATGAGGTTTTCTAGTTTATTATCCATCAGCTAAACGTTAAATAAATTATTCTGAATAAAGCATATCGAGATTAATTATCAGATTCTGGATTTGAATTTTGCCATATTCCGTTTAGTGACTGCAGAACTACAGACTGTTGTTATTAAGAGATCTTTTGAGAACAGAAAATGAATTTGAATCAATATACATAATTAGAATACATGCTGAAAGATCCTTTATCGTTTCAGAACCACCCCCCTTCGAAGTTGCAATAATTTATATTGTTTGATTTTTTTATTTTAATTATTGTTTCCTTAAGTTTCTGTGTTGTCAAACTTCCGTTTGCTTTGTATTTTTTGTTTATGGACCTTACACTTATTTGTGTCTACAGTTATCTTTTTATTACTAACAATTTCGTGTTCAATAAATCTAGGGGATAATTTATTTCTCTTATCATCTAGCTCATATATTATTTCTTTCTTATTGAAATTTGGAGGCTCTATAGGTTTCTCATTATGTTTGTTAATACTATGTTGTTTGTATGCTAAACTACGTTCTTATACTAATTTGGATAATGTGTCATACTCTTTTAAATGATCTCTAAGGTATTCCTGCTCAGTTTTTGAATTTATGTTAGATGGAAAAGGTATATTTTTATAGTAATGGCCAGATATTGGTTCAAACGGAGTCAATTTTGTTGTAGAATGAATTGAGTTGTTATATGTAATAACGGCCTCATCAACTATTTCACCAATAGGCTTATTTTTATTTTGGCTGCGAAGAATTCTAGCTATTTCGGTAAGAGTTGAATGAAACCTTTCTATGGGTGAGTTTCCAGTTGAGCTCTTTGCACATGTTGTGTGAAATGTAATGCCGTAAAGGTCTAGAAACTCCCTAAAGATTGTGGATATGAATTCACTCCCATTGTCTGCTACAATTTTCCTTGGGACACCATGATGTGAGGAGAAATGTTTCAAAGACTGAATGATATTTATACTATTTCTTGTGGTCAGTAAGTAGACACTCGAGAATTTACTGAATTTGCCAATAATAGTTAGGAAATTCTCTTTTTGAACTGAATATATGTCTATGTGTAGTATTTCTAGGGGCCTGGAAGGTGTTTCAGTAATTTCATATTTTAAGAGAACTGTATCACGACCATACTTATTTTTTCGACATATCTCACAGTTGTTAATAAAACGTGTTATACTGGTTTTCATATTTGGGAAGTAATATTCCCACCTCAGATGCTCAAAAGTTTCCGTAATCCCTCAATGGTTTGACTTGTGATGGTATTCCCTGGACAGTTTTAAATACATAGTCCTCCACTAATATTGCTGTTAGACCTATTGGATTAATGTAGTCCTTAAATATGTTTGTAATAATATTTTCATTATTTATGGCACTGTGTTTTATAATATGTCTTTTCTTGTTTTTAAAAAGAATTTGAAACTTAACGTGGGGTTTTAATTTACTATCATTTCTTCGAAGAATTAATTGACTTGAGAAATCATTTATTGGACGTTCTGATATCGGAATGACATCACCAAGATTTTCTTGTGCAGAGTGGACTGTAGTCATATCATTCTGGTCATCTACATTATTTTGCATAGACATATTATCTAAAATTTCCGCTGGTTGCATGGCATCAGTTGCATTAGTAGCACTGCGCCGACTGCAACTTACTTGCATCCGTAGTAACGTTAAATAGCTTAGAAAAGTCTGGGTACTGCAGAATGGGGTCATTGCACAAAAGTGTTTTACACATATTAATACAGCCTACATACCTCGAATCCAGTTGAATGTTTTTACCTTTGCGAAGGCACTCTCTCATAGGCTTTGTTAGATTCGCGAAGTCTTTGATAAACTTCCGATAATATCCCAGAAGTCCGAGGAAAGATTTTACTTGTGTCTAAGATCAATACCACCCCTGGATACCAACATCCCTGGATACCATTATCCCTGGACACAACCAACTGTAGCACTAATAGTTGGCTGCCCTGCACATCAAATACTTTTTCTTCTATTATGCTTTTCCCTTTTTCGTATTTTCTTTTCACTTGTCTTTGTAATCTCATCGAAGACTAATTTGTAACGTTTTAAATAAAGTAACTGAATTCACAATAAGTCGTGTTTTCTCCGAATTCATTCCCCAATATTTTGGTGCCCCCTGTGAGGATTGATTGTTAAATACATATACATTCAGAAGTACTACGACAGCGCTCGGCTTAAACCAACAAATTAATTAATTACGTCGATCCAACGGGATGGTGTGACACATGGCGGAACTTAACCTACGCTTGTCAACTACAAATGCACGACACATGACCGTCTGGACGGCACCAACCTCGACGGTGCTGATGTGGCACAATTGGAACAAGAACTTATGTCCAATAATAAATCCCTTTGTGAGAAATCCAAAGGTAACTCGGTCTCCACCATCAAGACCGAATGTCTCCGGAAAAAGAAGTCCGCCGGAAGCGCAAGCGCAAGGAAAACGGGACTCAGTGATATGTAAAAGCTTTGAGGAGGAGAACAATAAACTCCGTATTAAGCTTAATAAAATGGATCTACTCTACCAAGAGCTCAAGAGAGAGGTAGATTCACCAAAAGAAGAAAACCAGGCTCTAAAGTATTCACTCTCGCACAAAGAACGCGAAGTTACTCTGTCTCATGCAGCTAGTCCCAATTACCACACGGACGAAGAAGAACTAGCACGTGAAACAAATTGGGTAGAAAAGAAAAGACCTAGTAAAAAGCGAAGAGCCGGTTCTTCACCTGAAATCGAGCCACGGAAACAAGGCAAGGAAAATGAGCCAAAGAAGAAACTAGTTGAAAATAAAGTACGTCATCCGCCTGCAATAAACGTAGTCGGCATTACAGAGTACAATAAACTGCATCACCTCCTCAAAGGAACTGTGACGTCGGAGTTTAAGGTAACGTCATTCCGAAACAATGCTTGGAAAATTAAAGTAGTTGACTCCGAAGGCTACCGAGCAATATCCAAGAAATTAAACGCGGAAAATATCCAATGGTACACTTATGAAAATAAGTCAGAAAGACCACTACGTGTTGTAGCAAGGGGTCTCCACCCTTCGTGCACTAAAGATGACATTATAACTGATCTTAACGCGAAAGGTTTGAAAATTATTGACGCAGTTAATATACTAAAAAAAAAACAAAGCAGAAAACGGAACAAGGCCAGGAAATCTTGGCCAAGCATGGACTTCCGCTCTTTATGCTCACTTTTGATAGGAGTGAAAATGTAGACGATATTTACAATATTAAAACAATTTTAAATATCGTAGTTAAAATTTAACCAATGCGTACGAGCACACGATCGATACCGCAGTGCAAACGCTGTCAAGCTTTCAATCACACCCAAACATATTGCCAAAAAGAGCCAAAATGTGTAAAATGTGCTGGTAACCTATCAGAAAGGTGTGACCTTAATAGGCAGGCATAAACTGCAAAGGCAACCACCCAGTAAACTATAGGGGTTGTGAAGTTGCTAAGGAGCTCCAAAAAGACGCGATACACTTAAGAATACCTTAGTCAAAAACGCTCAATTGATTAAGGAAAGACGTGTAACCATTAAGGGAAAGGTTACGAACGAAATTAAACCCGCTAAGGTTAAGACGAAAGGGGACCAAACCAAAGTTCCTCTAACAAAAAATAATGAAAAGTCGAAATTTTCAGGAGCGCAATCATATGCTGAAACCGCATCACAAGCAAACAAACAGCCTAGTGTTACGGCAGACCCAATTTCGCAAGTCTTCTCTATTATTCTCGCGAAACTTGAGGAGCAAACCAAGATTAACAACATCATATTTGACAAATTGAGCAAGCTCGAGTTTAAACCTTGTACAAAAAGAACTCCTACATGAACATGAAACGGTTGCTAAAAATTTTAACGTGGAAAGCAAATGGCCAACATAAAATCACCGAACTAGAGGTAATCCTACGAAACGACAATATTGACATATGTATACTTGATATCTGAAACTCATTTGACAAAAGAATCTGAAGTAAAAATAAGAGGATTTCGTGCGTATCACGCTTACCATCCTTCCGGGAGAGCCAGAGGCGGATCCTCCCTATTAATCAAAGACTGCATCAAGCACTCCACGAATTCAACGGTTGAACTTGACATTATGCAAACAACTTCAGTTCGTGTCAAAACAAGAACTCGTACTTCATCATCGCGTCCATTAATTGTCCTCCACGAAGCACGTGTAAAAGTAACGACTTTGTAGATCTCTTCAACTCGTCTGGAAAGAATTTCATTATTGGTGGTGACTTTAATGCAAAACACACCTTTTGGGGTTCAAGATATAATTCGCCAAAAGGCAGACTTCTATACGAAGTCGGTATGCAATTCGGGGTTGACTTCTATTCGACAGGGAAACCGACATATTGGCCCTCCGATGCAGGAAAAATACCTGACTTGACAGACTTTTTTATAACAAAAGGAGTATCTCCAAGTTTTGTGAAAGTAGAGGAAAGTTTTGATCTTTCCTCAGATAACTCATCGGTAATTTTAACAATAAGTGACCAACTCATGAAAGTAGAAGGCGTGCCTAGATTAAATAACAACAAAACTAACTGGGACGGCTTTAAAAATGATTGCGAAGAAAATATTATTTTAAACGTGTCGCTAAAAACACCTCTCGATATAGAAGAAAAACTCGGTAAATTTATTGAATCTATTCAGTATGCCGCATGGAAAAATACTCCCTTAAGGAGTAAAGCAGTCAAACGCAGCGAAGTTAATTATGCGCCCGATATAAAAGAACTCATTCGCGAAAAGAGAAGAGCACGTAAAGTATGGCAACAAACCCGTGCCCCCAACATAAGACATACGCAAATTATTTAAGTAATAAACTTAGAAATGAGATTCAGGATTTAAAAAATAGAGAGGCCACTGCTTATCTTGAAGGCTTAACAGCCGAAAAGAGCACAAATTATTCGCTCCGCTATGAAAAGCGTAAAAAAAACAAAAATGCAATCACCACCAATCAGAAAAGTGAATGGCGAGTGGGCAAAAGATGACAAAGAAAAGGCCGACCTTTTTGCCAAACATCTGGAGGAAACGTTTAAACCATTTGATAATAGATGCTCATAGAAGTGTGACAGCGACATCTGACAACTTTAGAATAAAAAGTGTGTCGCTAACCGAACTTTACAACGTAATAAAAAAACTGAAAAATAACAAAGCTCCTGGTTTTGATTTAATAACCGGACAAATCCTTAAGCAATTGCCACGAAAAGCACTAATTAAACTCCTACATTTAATAAACGCTTCGCTTAGATTGCTACACGTCCCAGATGCGTGGAAGGTAGCAGAAGTGATAATGGTTCCGAAACCGGGTAAATCTCCTAACGACAAAAAATCGTACAGACCAATATCTCTCCTTCCAATAATATCAAAGGTATTTGAAAGGCTCCTATTGAAACGCATCCAACCGGTTATTGTAGAAAGACGACTAATACCTGATCATCAATTCGGGTTTAGAATCAAGCATTCCACAATTGACCAGGTTTACAGAATAACCAATGAAAATGAAAAAGGCTTAGAAGAAAAAATGGTTTGTTCTAGCGCTTTTCTTGACGTCTCCCAGGCCTTCGACAAGGTTTGGCACGATGGCTTGAAATACAAGCTAAGACAGGCCCTGCTGGAACACTTAAATAAGACCTTAAAATCCTACCTTCAAAATAGATTATTTCGTGTTAAACACGGAACTGAATACTCCGACTTCAAGGAAATCGCCGCCGGAGTTCGGTAAGGAAGTGTCCTTGGTCCAATTTTATTTTTGTTGTACACTCTGGACATACCCCAAACTGAAGGTACCGTAGTAGCTATACGTTCGCGGGCGATACGGCTATTTTAGCAACGGATAGTTCAATTGAGTCAGCAACTGAAAAACTCCAACAAGCTTTGGATAAAATCTGTGACTGGACAAAACATTGGCGCATTGTCCTCAACGAGACCAAATCGACGCATGTTAACTTCACATACAAGAAAATAAACAATCTATATACCTGTTTTTATTAATTCGGTACAAATACCACATGCAAATGAAGCTAAATATCTAGGGATGACACTAGACGCAAAGCTCAAGTGGAAAACGCACGTTAAAAAGAAACGCGATGAGCTTGAAAACCGCTTTAGAGAAATGTATTGGCTTCTTGGAACATATTCCAAGCTAAGTATACATAACCAACTGCTTATATATAAGCAAGTGCTTAGGCCTATATGGACATATGGCATACAACTATGGGGTTGTACTAAAGCAAGTAATAGAGAATTTATTCAATCTTTTCAAAATAAAGTGTTAAGAGCAATCGTGAATGCTCCCTGATATATTAGAAACAATGATATACAAAGAGACTTAGGGATCATAACTGTGAATGACGAAATAACAAACTTCGCTAGGAAGCTTCATATTCGCCTTCATAGTCACTGCAACCATGCCATACTCCAAACATTGGACGTGAGGAATCTTGTGCGCCGACTTCAAAGAACAAAACCGTTCGATCTAGCGCAATAAGAAGCAACCGAATTTAATAACGGTATTAGCAGGTGATTTTGCTGAAAATCTACCTGACTCACGCGAATATTATTGAAGCTTAAACCACTTGTAAAGGAAACTTAGTTGTAGTAAACAAAACAAAAAAAGGGAAGGGTGTGTTAAGTCAGTAAAAATCTGACACTACTATGAGTACACGGTGTCTCATAGTGTCTTTTAAAGATTCTCACCAACCCACGAAAAAAAAAAAAAATCTTTGGGAGACAACTTGTGTCATCCTTAACCGTAGATTGTCACAACTTAGAAGCACCAAAGCGTCGCCGTCAATTGTGCTTCCCAATCAATACTCTAATGAGGAATCATCATCTGGGAAGGTTAATGCAGGGGCGAACAAGTTGGATATGCGGCTGGATCCAGTGACGATCCCGCCCTTTGACGGTGCGCTACACAACTGGCTGGCTTTCAGAGATACCTTCGAAACTCTGGTGCACATTATAGAGTTTCCGGAAGCATACAAACTAGGTAAGCTGCGACAGGCCATTGATCCGGTAAAGGTACCTCTCATAGGCGGCATGTACTCTGGTAGCTATCAAGAGGAGTGGCAGGCACTAAAGAGTCGCTACGATAACCCCAAGCTCCTGGCGGAAATTCACGTTTCTCGTCTACTCAAGTTGAAGGCAACTGTAGATGAGACAACACAGGCGCAGTTAACGATTGTCGACACGGTGCAGGAATCACTACGCGCCTTGCGGGTCATGAAACTACCAGTTGATCAATGGGATGCCCTGGTAGTCTCTACGCACCGAGAGTGGTGCATGGAATGCTCGTCTAATGAAATTTCGTGGTTGTCTAGTTTGTTGGAATTTGTTGAAAAGCGCGCCCAAAGTCTTAGGTTAGGTTAGGTAGGTGGGTGCCTTGTGACAGTGTCACTGCTCACTTAGACCACAGTTCGGGTCCATTGTGCCCAATCATTTAACCCCGGAAACCTATAAAGTCCGCTATTGGAACCACCCAGATAATGATATGAATCTCAGGAGGTCCGTCTGCTTTACGTTATCCAAGTCCTCCAAATCCGAGAAGAAGTAACTACCAAGAGTCCTCATTCTTCTGACGGATAGGGCAGGACAGTCACACAGCAGGTGACGAACTGATTCAATTTCTTCTTCGTCCCTGCAACTTCTACAAAAGTCATTATGTCGTACACCGAGTCGCTCCGCGTGGACACCAATGGCACAATGACCAGTAATTATCCCTGAAACGACCCGTGTTTTATAACGACTCAGTTTCACCAGAGAAGTTGATCTCTTCTTGCTGATACCCGGCCATAGGGCCCTGGCTGTTGCGCATGTTTCCAGATGAACCCAGCGACTATTTGCTCGACCGATGGCTTCATCCTCCATTTTCTTCTGTAAGGAACTGATTATGGTTACTGCAAAAGGGAGAACCCGCGATAGGTGCAGCGCCGACCCTTTGCTAGCAAGTTCGTTAGCCCTTTCGTTTCCTAAGATATCCGTATGCCCTGGCACCGAACAGATGGTCACCGCATTAGCTCTAGATATCTCATTCAACTGATTTGCAGATCTTCACAAGCCTTGATCTGATTATAGCGGAGTCCAGAGCCTTAACGGCTGCCTGGCTGTCTTTGACGAAAGCGCCCAAAGTTTTGCTACCGAGCTTATACGAACACCAAATCGTGGCGAATCTTCAACCACACGTCATGTTCGCTCTCAGCCATCGATGAAATCACATTTGACAACAACAACTGTGACTAAGGGTCCTTATTGTCAAGGACCACATCGAATCACATGTTGCCAACGACTGTTGAGTAAGACACCCGGTCAACGCTTCGCCGATCTAAAGGATTTAGGCTTATGTTTTAATTGCCTGAGGAGTGGGAATACGTCAAGGCAGTGTTCTTAGGGTGGCTATCGACATTGCCAGAAAAAGCACCACACCGTGTTTTGCCGAGATCCGCATCTTCCAGCGGGGGAGAACTCAATACCTCCACTTCAGCCAAGAATTACCTCAACTACGGGACAATCGTTGTGACTAGGTGATCGGACAGTTTTATTGGCGACAGCGCGAGCATTCGCCGGAGGAGAACCCAGTTATTCTGCCGAAGAATGGTGCTTTGGTATGGCTACTCATCGACCAAGCACATAATAGCACTTTGCATGGTGGCACCCAGCTCATGCTTCAAACTCTTCGCAGCTATCTCCACCGTTGTGTTACCCCGACGTCACCGCAGGGAACTATTGGTTCAACAAATGGCGTCGTTGCCGAGGCAGAGAGTGAATGCATCCCGACCTTTCTCATCCACAGAGGTTGACTACTGCGGACCATTTACACTACGCGTTGGAACTAAAAGGTCTCGCACGACGATTAAAACATATCTAGCTATTTTCGTATGCATGGGAACGAAAGCTGTCCACATCGAGGTGGTCGACGATCTCTCAGCGCAGGCTTTTTTGGATGCTTTCACGAGGTTCGTCAGCAGGAGGGGACCCTGCGCCGACTTATACAGTGATAACGGCACGGCGTTTGTGGGAGCCAACCGTTTACTTAAAGAAGATCTAGCCGCTTGGCACAGTGAGCACAACCAGCAGGCTTTGGCCAATACTGGAACGAAATGGCACTTCATCACACCCAACGCTCCACACCAGGGTGGACTCTGGGAGGCAGCGGTGAAGTCTGCCAAGCACGATCTAGTACGCTTACTGGGTACACAGGTACTCTTTCATAATCAGCTTCAAACATTAGCCGCACGCGTTGAAGCTTGGCCTTGACACCAGGTGATTTCCTCATCGGAGCCCCTCTCATCGCTGTACCGGAGCCGAAGGTCGACGACATTCCGGGCAGTCACATCAGGAGCTGGCAGTGGTTGCGACAGATGCATCAGCAATTTTGGCGACGATGGAGTGATGAATATTTGGCAACGTTGCAGGCGAGTGGTAAATGGCAGCGGCAACAACGCAATATCAAGTTGGGTGACATCGTAGTCGTACGTCAAGAGAACTTCCCACCGATTTACTGGCGATTGGGTCGAGTAGTCGCAGTCCACCCGGGCAGTGATGGCTTAGTAAGAAATGTCAACCTCAAGACGGTGAATGGGATATGTACCCGAGCGGTGCAGAAGTTATGTGTCCTACTGGAGGCGGAGCATTTCGAACCTAGTGGTTCGACCGGGCAGGATGTCTAAGATCAATACCACCCCTGAATACCAACATCCCTGGACACAACCAACTGTCGCACTAATAGTTGGCTGCCCTGAACATCAAATACTTTTTCTACTAATATGCTTTTCCCTTTTTCGTATTTTCTCTTCACTTCTCTTTGTAATCTCATCGAAAACAGACTAATTTGTAACGTCTTAAATAAAGTAACTGAATTTACAATAAGTCGTGTTTACTCCGAATTCATTCCCCAACAACTTGCTTTGTTGTTTTAGGTATAGGGACATTTTTTATTGCAATAAAATTGCAATCTTATCAGGGTTAGGTTTTACACCATCGGCTGTCACTAAATGTCATAAAAAGGACACTTCTTTACGAAGAAATTCAGACTTATCCATCTGAACTTTAAGATTTGTCTGATGTAATCTTTGAAAAACCGCCTCTAGATTCTCTATGTGCTCTTTTAGGGATGTCGAATAGACAATTATGTCGTCCATGTAGACGAGGCACATTTTCCCTTGAAGTTCCCTTAACACATTATCCATAACTCGTTGGAAAGTTGATAGGGCGTTTTTCAGACCAAAAAGCATACGAACGAATTCATAATGCCCATTGTCAACGGAAAATGCTGTGTTCGGGGTATCTTGTGAATTAACTTCAATCTGGTGAAAACCAGAAGCGAGATCTAAAGTGGTGAAATAAAGACATTTTCCCAGTTTATCTAAAATTTCAGTATTGTTTGGTATTGGGTACTTATCGTCTATGGTTTTCTCATTCAACTTACGGTATTCTATGACTAACCCCATTTTTCCTTTCCACTAGCATCCTTCTTTTTAGGTACAATCCAAATTGGAGAAGACCATGGTGAATAAATATTTTATTGGTGTGTAAACACTATTTCAGTGTTTAAGAAGACCAAAAGCATGAATCTTCGATTAATTTTGCAGTCATATGAGAGGTACTGCTCAATCCTGTTTCTTAAATAACACCCCTATCGTAAAATACGCCGGGGGGAACGTTTCACTTCATTTCACATGTTTTGATCGTTAAATACGTTCGAAGTAAATGTTTCACTTGTCGGTAAGTTGAATGCGTTCTTATCTGTCGTAGAAAACGTTCGAATGGAAATTCTCCATACAAACTTTTACGTTTCTTATACGCAACTAGTTCTTTTGGGTGTCTGTTATAAGGTCGTGCTAAAATTATCTAATTTTTTTATATGAATTTTTTTTGTAAATGTATTTTATTGCAGCAAAAAAACAGCAAGCAAATGAAGCTGAACCGAGATATAGCAAGGAACGATTGCAAACGACCAGATGTATTTTTGGGAGACAGTGAAAATGATTTTGCGTTTGGATTAATCTCCGTTTTTAAAACATCGAAAACATATAAAAATGCTGCCTTATTCAAACGGAATGCTTTAATAAATCTGAAAGATTAATTAATTCTTTCATTAGAATGCATAAAACTTTGTGTTTCAAAATATTCACGCCGAATCTGGAAGTTCCAAAATATCTTCTGCAGTGCCTTTTAAAAATGCATGCATTTTTCTATTCCAGGATATTTCATCGTTATTATTAAATGCATTTAAGTAGAAAGCTATGCTATCTACTTCCGATTTCACTATTAAACAGTTGCTTAGTTCAAATATGAAATTGTTTTCGTACATTAATTGCCGTCATCTTTCACAAAACAGCTGTTTTGCAGTGCCAACTTCGAATGCGAAATACTTATACGTAGGTAATGTAGTTTACCCGACGTATTCTACGATGCATATGGAAAGTAAAAGTGAAACGAGCGAGTGAAGTGAATCTCAGATACGGCGTATCACAGATTAATACAGATAGTCGTCTTGTCATCCCCTGCCCGCTAAAACCCTCAAATGGGCGGAGCCTAAAACCTCTCCCATGATTCTCTACCCGTGAATGCATGTGAATAATATATTACAGTCATCAGCTGATTAAATTTCGTTTAGTGTGAACTAAGTTTTGCATGTGTTGGAAAATTGAGAAATAAATTTCCTTTTTGTTTTGTTCCGAGAAATTCACCCGAATAGCTATAAATTAATTCAACTTTACAGTATTGTTATACCCTATCCTAAGGGTATATTAAGTTTGACACATAGTTTGTAACATAGAGAAATAAAGAGATAGACCCTATAAAGTATATATATTCGTGATCAGCATCAATAGCGAAATCGATTGAGCGATGACCGTCCGTCCGTCCGTCCGTCCGTCCGTATGTCACCGCTTTTTGGGCCTTAAATTTTGAGCTAGGACGATGAAATTTCATATCTGGGCTTCTGAGAAAAAGATACAGTACAAGTGTAAAAATTTTTAAAATCCGCCCACTGCCACGCCCACTTTTTCATAACTTCACTAAATTATATGAAATCGAAAAATTTTGTTAAGACCAAATATTTAGGCATTCAGATTCCCTACAATCCACCCATACAAAATTTTTGGCCACGCCCACTTTTTGGGGGCGTTTTCATCATAAAACCAATTTTTGGCCCTTACATTTTTAACTAGGACGCTGAAATTTCATATCTGGGCTTCTGACGAAAAGATACAGTAGAAGTGTAAATTTTTTTACATCCGCCCACTGCCACGCCTACTTTTTTATAACTTCACTAAATTATATGAAACCGAAAAATTTTGTTAAGACCAAATATTTGGGTATTTAGATTCCCTACAATTCACCCATAGAACAGTTTTGGCCACGCCCACTTTTTGGGGGCGTTATCATCAAAAAACCTATTTTGATAAAATTTTACATGTAACATCCTAAAACGTTCGACATTATAGCTATATTTGTGTACAAAATGCAATTTGGCCACGCCCACTTTATAGAGAGGAGGATAGGGTATCATACGATCCGTTCCAGACGGATTGTAGCTTTTTTGTATGTTTGTTTATGTCATTGATTCATCTTATTGCACTGAATTCAATGCTGCAATTAGATATTGTCATACTACTTTCGTTTAATAGTTATAGCATTTTAAAATTGCAATTCCGAATAATAGAATGGGAACAAAAAATATTCCACCTTGGTAAATTTTTGACACCAAGATGACTGCGCCCATGGGTTCCCCATCGCTCAAAGAATGTATGCGTGAGGTCCCATTTGATTTGCATTGAAACACCTATCCACCTAAAGAGCGATGGGGAAAAACAGCGCGTTTCAGCTTGAGGGTCGAAAGAGAGTGCCTCTCTGAGATGACTATATGTATAAGTATATAATCGGAGCGGCGTATTCTACCATAGGGGTGCAAATCAGAGCGTTCAGAGCGCGCTCCGTCCAGAGCGCACTCAACATGTTCAGGCTCTGTTTAGAGCGCTGTTCGGAACTAAAAAAGAAAAACGCCTTTTGTAGTAGGTAACCCAAAAATTCGAGACTCGTATGCGTAGCGATGTATACGACTGCTGTCGAAAATTACATACGAGTGTGTTCGTAAGGTACGACTTTGAAATAATTTAGTTTAGCGGTTATGGTCGGATTCGGTTACCGTGTACGAGTTGAAGTAATGAGGTGATTGTTTTCGTAAGCCAAACTATGTAAAATGTATGTTCAATAAATACAGCTTTTTTTTAACACTCGTGAGGTAGCAGCGTCAGTCTAGTAGCGCCAGATTAGAACGGCATAAACACGGCCATATTCTCTCAGTATTAGCTGAACCATCGAAGAGTGCACGTTATTAAAAGTGCCGTTTCTGAGTTCTCTCTGATTTTTGTTTATTCCACATATTCCACCCCTAAACTTTAGGAAAGCAGTACAGGGGTGAGCAAGTTAGCAGTATTTACGACGTATTGGACACTAATCATCTTTTAAGGGTTGTCGTGGCCGAATCGTGGACGCATCGAAGCTGCCTACTGCCTGCCGATGGGTGCGAGAAACCCTGTTATTTTGCCGCAAAAACACCACCTCACGCAATTAATAGTATATCACTACCACCATTCTTTCCACGACCAGAACGCCGCCCTCTTCATTAAAGAGATTCGTCAGCGTTATTGGATTCCTCATCTACGACTGCCAGAAGTGTAAGGCTAACCGAGCTAGGCCTGTCGTTCCACTCATGGGCCAATTACCACCAGACAGATTGACGCCGCTTGTTCGCCCATTCACCTACACTGGTTTGGATTTCTTCGGACCTTTGATGGTTACAATTGGCCGCAGAAGGGAGAAGCGATGGGTGGCGTTATTCACCTGTTTGACGATAACAGCGATTCATCTGGAGCTGGCCACTGACCTTTCTACTGATGCCTGCATATTATGTTTGAGAAATTTTGTCAACCGCGGGGAACTCCTGTACAAATAAGAAGTAATAGCGCAACGAATTTCATCGGGACTCGAAGAGAGCTGTACAACTGTTTGACGTCGATCGCATTCAGAACGAGATGTCAACAAGAGGAATAGACTGGAAATTCATTTGCCCACTAAATCCTAGTGAAGGTGGCGTGTGGGAACGTATGGTGCAGTCAGTGAAAAGGGTGCTGATGGTAACATTGCGGGAAGAAGCACCACGAGTAGAGACTTTGCGAAGCCTGCTGATTGAAGCCGAGAACATATTCAACTCGAGATCGTTGACGGAATTGCCAGTGTCCTCAGAAGAAGAAGAGCCGCTAACGCCCAACCACTTCCTGCTGGGATGCCCGAATTCTACCCAAACGCCCAATGTGGATGACTCGCCAGTATGTTGCCGAAAACGGTGGAGGATAGCTCAACAACTCAAGGACAGATTCTGTAAACGATGGATATTGGAATATCTCCCAATGTTAACTAAGCGAAGTAAGTAGCACGAAGTCGCACCACCACTCAAAGTTGATCTGTGATGCCGGCCAACACAGAAGCAGATGGCAGCGAGGGACGATCACCAAAGTGTATGCAGCTAGAGATGAACAAGTAAGGAGCGGTGATGTGAGGACTTCCCAAGGAACTTAACGTCGACTCGCCTCAAAACTTGCCGTTCTACATATTAGTGGTGAATCTCTTTGAGGATTCACGGAGGGTGGGATGCAGTGGCCGAAAATATACAAGTGTTCTGAATGCAACCACTGAGAAACACTCAGAAATGTCACCGGCGCTGTCACTGCCAAATAATTACCACTTCGCAGAAACAACGCCAGAGGGAGAAATAAAGAAAATAATTAAAGACTCGCTGTGATTAGTCGAATCTGGATACACGCTCCACCGCATTATAGTCAGACATATTAGCCGATCAAGGCGAGCAGTTCGAGGAGCCGGAACCACACAATTTTAAAACACGCGACATTTTCAAATAAAATACATATGTACATATTAAACCAAAATTGAAGTTGTAATAATAACCTTATCGTGTTTCATCTTGGGAATCAGGGTCAATCGTGGTTTCCTGGGCGACTAATATGAAACCTCCTAAGCAGCATACAATTACACCGTGGGAACCGTCATTACCAACGGTTCTCCAGGTGTATCATATTGTACATGTTGCTGCATGCGCGAGTGAGTGCTGACCTAGCATTTTTGGTCACAAGTTGATTATGCTTGATCAACGCCGGACAGTTCTGCTTGAACCTGAACAGAGAACGTTTCATTACTACGTTTATTACTATACGTTTTATACATGACGACCGTGACAGTGGTGAAAAATATATCAATTGTTTTTAAATGTTTGATATATAGTGTCGAAGAATCGAATTGATCGAAAGTTAAATATGGGAAAAACACAATCAAAAGACATCAAAACGGATAATACCGGTACTATAATAAATGATGTTATTGTGCAACGCGCATCAATAGAAAACGAGGACGTATTTTTTTTTTCATATATTTGATCGGAGTTCTTAATTTCGCGATAACAGTGTATAAGATGTGGCATAAAAGCCTAAAAAAGAAATATATACATAACTCACGCCCGATCTCGTGAACAAATTTAAAAAAAAAGCAAAACTGCAGTCATTGTGGATAAAAGTGTGCCAATTAAGTGTAAACAAAACTGATATAGTAAATACATTAAATACAAATTAACAGATTACATATGTATGTAAATGCATATTCGTGTATTATACTCTTGCTACTAAATATTATTGAAATACATACATACATATGATACATCTATTCTAAATAATGCAAACTAGTGCAATAATGATAATCTAGTAGTGCAATTATTAATCGAACAAAAGAAAGGAACGAAAAACAACATCAGCTCCAGTAGCAGACGCACATACAGTTAATGAAACAGATCCAACTGATAGCAGAACACTCAGAAGAGGAAACCAAAAAAAAATCAACCCCAGCCCAGTAACCAGGTAACCACCTGATTTTCATTTATGAAAGCGTGGAAACTACTCCTATATTAAGTAAAATAGAACATGTGTAGGTTTTGATTTCAATAAGATATACATACATATGTACATATATGCATATATGCATATATGCATATATGCAAAAAAAATAATTCATTCATACATAAGTAGCTTAATACATTTGCAAAATGAAGTTGTCCACTGTTTTTGACTGTGTATTTCCAATCATAATTTATTGCTTTTAAATTCTATTGATAAATAATTAGTGTATGAATAAAAGAAAATTATTTTTGCATTTTTGAGTAACTTCAAGTGTTTCTGACAATATGACCATAAATGGACAAGTGGTCCCAAATACTAGAGAATATTTTGCCCTACAAAGTAGAGTTCAGTAAATCATATAAGTGCATTAATAAAAATGCACCAATTACTGATAAAATAGTTCACTTACACATTAACCAACTCATTGAAAATTACAATAAAATAAGAACCCTACTTAATGTACACTTTAGTAAACTAACAACTGAGCGTAAAAAAGAAGCTTCAGAAATCTTCCATAGCTTTAGAGACAAATTACTTAAAGTCTCTAGTAAACACGGGATTGAACTAGATATTCCCTTGAGCATACATGAAGAATTTACTTACGAACAACAATTAAACTTTACTGACAATACAATTTGCAGAGACAAACAAACTTAGAAAGACGAACAAAAATTCACAATGGTTGTCACACCAATTGAGTTTCTGAATTCAGCCACAAAGATCTTGCCGGAATTCGTCGGCACATACAAAAAAAGTATCGTTTTACTGAAATTTGGTGAAAACTGTCAGCATAGATTCACTCCACTCTAATACAAAATTATATGAGCTATTGTTTTGGACCTGTAGATGAGCTGATTAAACTTCAAATCTCTCAATACACGTATTCACCGATGGGAACGAAAGAGTATTAGGCCCCGCCCATTTGCGGGTTTTCGCGGGTTGGGGATGGAATGTTGACTATCTAGGTATGGTTAATTTATAGCACAAATGCACAGATAAAGGTATGTATACTGCGAGATGAAAGTAAATTTGAAATTATAACAAATTATCCCACACCCAAAAATGGTGACGAGGCAAAGAGGTTCGTAGCATTTACCAATTAGTATAGGCGTTTCATACCGAATTTTGCAGAACATGCACGTCATCTAACAAGATTAAGTAGAAAGAATGTACCATTTTCATGGACCAAAGATTGTGAGATTGCTTTCCAATATTTAAAAAATCATTTATTAAGTCCATCCGTACTGCAATGCCCTAATTTTGAAAAATAATTTTGTATAATAACAGAAGCAAGCAAGTACACCTGTGGAGCGGTACTTACTCAGCAATACGGCGAAAAGTACATGCCCATATCTTATGCATCTAGAGCTTTCACAAAAGGTGAAATTAACAAATCCACCATTGAGCAAGAACTTACGGCTATACATTGGGCCATAACACACTTTAAACCATACATTTATGGGAAAAAATGTTTAGTAAAGTCCGACCATAGGCCATTATCCTATTTATTTTCAATGAAAACCCCATCTTCCAAACTGTTGCGAATAAGGTTGGACCTTGAGGAATACGATTTTGCGATAGAATATCTTCGGGGAAAGGAAAATTATGTAGCTGATGCTCTATCACGAATAGACTTTAATGACATTAAGGCTATTAGAGCAGAAAATACAATTATGAAAGTAACAACTCGTCAAGAAAAAAACAATTCAATAAATCAGACTCCAATAATACAAACGTGACTCATTACACAAATGAACCAAGAGTTTATGAAATACTCAACTCTAAGGATGTTAAGAAATACACTAAATTAAAATTTGGTTCACAACATTGTTATTTTAAACATGAAAAAAAGATTATTGGTCCATTAAAGTTAGAAAACATTGATGTTAATGGAAAACTTTGTTTGGACAAATTCTTTCCAGCGTTTCAAAAGGAAGCCAGCATTAAAAATCTAACTAAATTACAGTTATCATTGAACGAAAAAATATTTGAGAAGACCATGAGGAAAAAGAATTGATTATGAAAAAATACCACGATAACCCAATCTGGGGAGGCCACCCAGGTATTACAAGGTTATTAAATAAAATTAGACGTGACTATCGTTGGCGGAATATGACAAAAGATATCAAAACGTACGTAAAGTCATGTGAACTTTGCCAACTCAATAAAAACCTGACCAAAACTAAAGAGCCAATGGTAATAACACCCACGGCAGAAAAAGCCTTCGATATTGTTTTGATACCATTGGCCCACTACCCTTAATAGAGAAAAATAATGAATACGCGATAACTATGGCATGCGATCTAACTAAGTATTTTGTAGCAATACCCATCCCAGACAAAAGTGCAAAAACAGTAGCAAAAACTATTATTGAAGGTTTTGTATTGAAATACGGTCCTATGAAGAAAATTATAACAGACATGGGAACCGAATATAAAAATCAAATTTTAACTGATCTTTGCTCCTTACTGAAGATAGACAAAGAAACTTCAACAGCGTACCATCATCAGACCTTGGGCACAATAGAACGTAGCCATAGAACGTTTAATGAATATTTGCGGTACTACATATCGGTCCAAAGAAACGATTGGGATGAGTGGTTACAATTCTTTGCATATTGTTATAACACCACTCCATCGGCTGTACACGTCCATTTGAATTAGTATTTGGGAAAAATCGAAACTGCTTTCAGTGGTTGAATGAAAACTCTATAGACCCAGTGTACAACATCGACTCATATGACAAAGAAATTAAGTTTAGGTTACAATCTGCCAATTTACGGGCCCAAACGTTAATCAAAAATGCAAAAATAAAACAAAAACTACAGTATGACCATTGTATATAAATCTAATAGTATTATCACTTGACGAAATTTTTTCTTAGTTACCTTGCTAGACAGAGGGCGCAAAGCAAAGTGGTTTCTCTTACACACTGAAAGAGAGTTTTGAGCGAACAAATGGATTAACGAGAGAACAAAAGGAAAAACGGCAAGGAATATAAAAACAAAACTGACTCTCTTCTTGATCATGTACACACATCCAAATATGTACATGTCGTGTGGTTTAATACCATCGTGATGGACGAGACGGAAGGATTATGTTTTCCTTTCGTGTTTTGTTTTTTGTATTTTTTTGTGTTTACCTTAATTATGAATGAAGGTATTTTTCTGCAATAGGGAATTAGCGACGTTGCAATATTGTAGATTTCAATGTTAATTCAAATGCAAATGCTTTTTTTCTTGTTAATGCATATATACATATGTGTATGTATTAATACATGTAAATATTTAATACGTATTCTAATGTATTAACAACAACCGATTTATTTTATTTAATTACAAACATTGGATTGAAATGAAAAATTGATGAAAACAACCTTTTTTTTCCTTTTTGGAGTAAATTACGGTTACCAATACGGATTATGCTGAATATTTTTTTATTGTCCCTAACTATATGTATATGTATGTATGTACGTACATATATTCTTGTATTCTTTCCACATCACCCAGTGGGGTAAAATACTAGATGCGTTGTTTTTTTAAGTGTCCCAAGTAGGCCTATTCCTCTATCACAACTTCATAAATTCTATTATTGCACATGCATTCAAAGGGATATAATATACATTTAATACATATGTACGTATGTATGCATGTATGTATGCATGTACATAGATATAACAATTTCATAAACTATACTTTTATTTACTGTTAATGGAGGCGAATCATTTTGAACCTCTTTTACTGTAGTTGAAACTTCAAAAATAGTTCTTTTCTTTCCAACTGTGCTTGCCCCCGAATTCATAATTCTAAAGCACGTATCGTCAATTACAACGTCACTGCATTTACACACCGTTATGCATGATTTGGGAACTGCATTTTTAGTGAGGCATTTTCGAGTTACCTTTATTATTATATCTTTCAAGTAAAAATGTTCTTCGCAAGAAAGGGCATTTTTTTTCAAAGTTGTTTTCTGAGAATGCTTTAACCAAATTTCTCTTCGCTGGTCATTCGGAATGTGAAAAAATGACAAAGAAAACGATTTTTTAATGTTATTGCAATCTGTGGATGAACATCGGGTAGCCACACTTACAAAACCTTTGCTTATTTATTGACATATAAAATTTAAAAGGAACATATATGTATATAATGTACCTTCATATGTATGTATATATTCACTGCTCTGAATATTAAATTAAAAATTACCTTTCTTACAACGTACAATTTGGTAATTGCCAGTCAAGCAATTCTATATGTTTTTTGTTTCTCTTTTGGCAAATAATTTTTTGATTTTATGTTAGGCAATGCTGTGACCAATGCTTAACCGCCAAAACCAAGAAAAGGAAAATTATAAATATACATCCATACATACATATACACATGTACATATCTATATACATACATACATATGTCCAGAGTAAGTCAAAGCTGCGCACAGTACGTATACACATCATATGGCAGAAAACTTCAGGACACACATTACGCAACAACTCTATACATATGGAAGAAGTGGTACATTACCCCTGGGTATTCCTTCACACAAACAAATATTGAAGGCGCACCTGTTTGCATAAGGAGTTTAAATCCACCCAAAGTCTGACATGGAAACAGATTACAGGTTAAAGTTGCACATACATACATATGTAAGAATGGGAAAGAAGAAATGATCTTTCTTACACCTATTTGCTAGTCAAACAAATTTATCTGTCTGATTTGTTATGCAATGGTGGTGACCAACCCTTAACCGCCAGAATCATGATAATGAAAAGCATACCTATATAAGTATATATGTATGTGTATCTATAAACAAAGTTGAACGCGTCCACCTCGGCAGAAACTTCACAGGACACATAACGATCATCTATTTTTTTTTCTGTATTTTCGCTTTCCACCTTTTTTGTGTATTTGTTTGTTCTCTTTTTTTTCTCTTTGTTCTCTTTCTTCTCTTCTTACTTGATATCTGCGACTGTAAGAGCAAATGGATAGTTGGGAGCGAATGAGAAAAAAGTTGCCTTGCTTGTTAGAGGCGCTAGTGTCGATATCCTCAAGTGATACTACTATTAGATTTATATACACAAAAATAAAAGAGATAGATATTAATGTAGGGGACTGGGTGTTGTTAGAAAACACGGCAGGCCACAAGTTAAGTAGTGCTTTCACAGGTCCATATAAAGTATTAGGGACTTATGAAAATAAAAACTGCGTCATAGAAGACAAACGCAGTAAACAGTTGATAGTTCATAAAAACAGGCTTAAAAAATGTACACAAAAATAAGTACATACATATGATATTGAAAAAAAAAAAAAGTTACATGAACTACTTTTCAATTAATTTAAATAATGTGACAAATAGACTTACTATTTTTTACTCATTTTATTTGTTTAATTATTCTCTAAGTAGTTTTAAAAAAAGAATTGTATTAATTAGTTTTCAATCTAGAGAATAAAGAGCAATAAAGAAAAAATAATAATTCAAAAACTTAATTGTATTTAGAAATAAAATTTTAGGTTGTGAGAGAAATATTGATAAGTAGTATTCTTCTAAGATAGACTTAAAGATGTTGAGATAAAGATATTTTTCTTAATTAGGTGATAAACCATAATAAATAAATCATAATTATTAATCATAATAAATATTCTTATTTTGTTTAATATATAACATACTAAATTGTTAAGTTTAATGTAAGCATATTTTAAGTTTTTTTTTTCATTTTTAAATAAAACAATGACTTAAGGCATTGGTAAAGCATAATTATACTTCTAGAGGAGGAAGGTGTAATAATAACCTTATCATGTTTCGTCTTGGGAATCAGGGTCAATCGTGGTTTCCTGGGCGACTAATATGAAACCTCCTAAGCAGCATACAATTACGCCGTGGGAACCGTCATTACCAACGGTTCTCCAGGTGTATCATATTGTACATGATGCTGCATGCGCGAGTGAGTGCTGACCTAGCATTTTTGGTCACAAGTTGATTATGCTTGATCAACGCCGGACAGTTCTGCTTGAACCTGAACAGAGAACGTTTCATTACTACGTTTACAACGGTCTATGTTTGTACCAAAACAATGAGGGAACAAATTATTGTATTCATAAAAACAACTAGTTTATTTACAATAACGAAAGCAGACACTGAAAAATGTACATATATTAAAGTGATGAAAAGTTCGAAGAACTGGCGGTTATCCAAACGACGGACATTAATTTATCACATTTGACAGCATAGAATGCGACGGAATATCAATAAACTCTGAACATCTGTTTCGTCTGCAGATATGCGCCATCTGCAGGTTATCTGCACGTTCGTTTGTAGCATTGCTTAATAGAGCACATAAGCTATACACACTTGTTTGCGCAAACGTGTTTAGTTTACAGTGTGAAACCGAACGAAAACTAAAAGTTTAAACTCTCGTTCAGGTTTAGTTAAACTTTAGTTTAAGCTCGCACTGTGAAATCGGGTATAAGAATATAACGAAAAATAAATAATATTCCATAATTAAAACCTCCCATATTCATTTCAATTGGAGTGGAACTAAGAGAAATATGTATTATGGAACTTAAAGAGCGAAAGAACTATGAGCATGTACGAGAACGATTACGTTCCAAACCTGATAGTTCCCGGAACTATGTCCTCTGCCGGAAACATTTTCCTTTGCACCTAAACATGTCCATGGATCTGTAGTTCCAACATAACAGGAGAAGGAATGAGCGAAAGAAAGAAAGAAACATGTTCTGAATTTCCAACAAAATCTATACACATGCGTACATACACATGGTTAAATTCTAATCTTAAATTCATAGTCTCTCGCTCTTTTAGTTCCATAAATTTTTTTTTATTCGCCTTCGCAGTTTCACTCGCATTGGGTATGCATGTATATAGTTTTTGTTGGAAAAATCAGAAGACATTTCTCTCTCTTTCGTTAATGTGGGAGACAGACTGCTGGTATTGATACCGTGGTATGAATACCATGGTATAGTGAATACCACAACCCCTGACAGACTTTGTAGTATACTTTGACGTTTATACACGAATTTTTGAATTCAATGTAACGTCATTGATTTGGTTACTTTTGAAACTTCCTATGAACTTTTGAAACTTCTATGAAATGTTTCCAGTTTGAAGGCCCAATTTGTTTTTCCTCTGATCTAGTATATTATTGAAACAGTTTAAATAAAATGGTGTCCTCTTTAAATTCATTTTCCAAACTTAAGTTTATACTTCTTCGTGGAAAGTGGCACTGCAGTCAATAAGAACGTGGTATACAAAAAAAAAATTACGAGTTTCAATACCAGGTTTGTTTCGTGGCATACTATCTTTTAACGTGGTATTGGGGTGACAGACACGTGGTATAGAACATGGTATTGCTATACCATGGTATCAATACTAGCAGTCTGTCTCCCACATTAGTCATTCCTCTGTGAAGTCGGAGCTATAGGCGTTTTTCTTTTTTAGTTCAGAACAGAGCTCTGAACAGAGCCTGAACATATCGAGCGCGCTCTGAACGGAACGCTCTGATTGATTTAAGAAACACGATTGAGCAGTACCTGTCATATAACTACAAAATTAATCTAACATTCATGCTTTTTGTCTTCTTAAACACTGAAATAGTGTTTATACGCAAATAAAATATTTTTTTTATTATTAACTGCTAGTAGTTAATTAAAAACAAAGCCTCGAACTCAATTTCAATTGTTTTCGATTTTGTTTTTTTCATTTCTTTACCCGTTAAACGTCAAATTTACCATGCTCGGGTTTTGCTCAGGATGCTCAATCAATTCATGCTGAGCTGATAGAGCGCGCTCAAAGCACGCTCTGAACGAAAAAAGAAACACGAATTGAGTGCTCTGAGCGCTCTGAACTAAAAAAGAAACACTAACATTTTTTTGACAACTCAGGCTCTGCTCTGAACTAAAAAAGAAAAACGACTTATATGGACATGTTTAGGTGCGGTTTACGGAAAGTAATGACATAGTTCAGACAGAGGACATACTCCCCTATCGTAGAATACGCCGGAAGGAACGTTTCACTTCATTTCACATGTTTTGATCGTTGAATACGTTCTAAGTGAATGTTTCACTTGTCGGTAACAGAAATCATTGAGTAAAGAGATATTAAACCTTCCTTTCAAAACCCATTTGTTTACATTGCTTTTGTTGTAATTCGCTCCTCGTCTGTGAATACGTGTGAGCATTGGCAGAAACCTTTGGTGCATGTCTAAACTAGAATCAATAGGTGTCAGCACTGAAAAATAGTTTTGGCTGAATGTATCCCATCATAAGCTATGATGAAACAATCAATTTTAATGACTTTCTGCCAAAAAGTCTTATTGTCGTCATTGGCAACGACAATCCCTAGTGGTGGAGTAAGTACGCCAGCGGATATGTTCGCATAAAACGGAAGCATTCAACTAAAATTTACTAGAAATATTGTGCATTGGAAAGAATACTGGAAAATCAATGCGAAACGAGAAAATTAAATTCAAAAATTCAATTTAAAATAATTATTAATTGTTTTTCGAATTGAATAACATCAAAACGACTGTTTTTCTTAAACAAAAAATTATTTTCTAGTTAAACTGATTTTATTTTTCAGTGAATTTTGATTTAATGGAAATATATCTGTATTACGAAATAGATAAATGTGTATTAACAGAATCGTTAAATGTCGGTCATTTCATTCTCGTTTAATGAAAATATGTATAAGTTTAATCTCGAGTTAGAAACTTTAGGAAAACATATGTACGTATGTATGTATATAAAATGTTGGTAGCTCCGCTAAAGGGAAAAGGTAGATGATTTTAATAAATAAACATTAGTATTTGACAAAAGTAGGACAATTGCAAAACGCTCGAATTTAGCTCGTTGATGTAAGTGATGGTAATGTTTTTGTTAAGGTTTACGCTTACAAATATTTTTGATAAGTAAATCATAACTTGCTTTTGATTTTATTTAAACTATTTTAACCCCAGTACATGTATATGCACATGTGCTGACAAATGTTGTCTAAAAAAGTTAAATAAAGTCTGCGAACAATAATATGATTACGCTTTTGATATTAGAAAATACATTATATAAAGGAAAATTAAGTAGTTACAAATGGAAAATATGTTTCTAATTGTCTAACACAGTACAGCCATGCTAGTCCGGATACAGCCGAAACTTTATGCAGCGAGGCTGCACTGTAATTTATTGGTTGAAGATCCATCGGTAACTCGCTCAATTTCTACTTTTTTTTAATATCTTAACAATTGTTTCAATCGGTTCCCAATTTGCTAAATGGCATTTTTCTTCTTTTCAAGATGTTAAGAAGATTTAATCAAGAATGAATCTTAAAACATAGTTTTTGGTTTTTACATTCTCGGTCAATCGATGAAATTTGAATTCTTTTTGTCTTTTAACAGAGAATTCAAATTTAAATATTTTTCAAATCTAACGAACAGCCCCAAAATACTTTCCCGCTTCTTCCATGAATTCATAATTCGGTTGTCATCGCCCGTCAAATTCACTCGTTTTAATTGTGAAATTGACCCATTGTTGTTGTGTTTATGGGTGAATAGACGGATTCAGGGGTGAATAGACGGATTTCTAACAAATGTGCGTGAAAATGTAACAATATGCGTGAAATAGCTTGTAGGCACCTGGAAAGTGCCGGGAAAGTTTAATATATCCTTGTTCAATGATTTCTGGTCGGTAAGACGAATGCGTTTCTATCTGTCGTAGAAAACGTTCGAATGGAAATTCTACATACAAACTTTTATGTTTCTTATACGCAGCTAGTTCATTGCGTGTTTGGTTGCCTGTTCTAAAATCGTACTGAAATTACCTGATTTTTTTATATGTATTTTTTTGTAAATGTATTTTATTTCAGCAAAAAAACAACAAACTTCGACCAATTTAGAGAATTGATATGCACAACGAATCTGAACCGAGATATAGCAAAGGAACGATTGCAAACGACGCCCAGACGTACTTTTTGGAGACAGTGAAAATAATTTTGAGTTTGGATTAATCTCCGTTTTTAAAACATCCAAAAGATTTAAAAATGCTGCCTTATTCAAACGGAATGCTTTAATAAATCTACGATTAATTAATTATTTAATTAGCTTTGTGTTTCACAATACATATTCACAACCAATCTGGAAGTTCCAAAATATCTTCTGTAGTCCCTATCAAAAATGAAGGCATTTTTCTATTGCAGGATATTTCATCGTTATTATTAAATCCTTTTAAATAAAAAGCTATGCTATCCATTTCCGATTTAACTATTAATCACTTGCTTAGTTCAAATATGAAATTGTTTTTCTACATTAATTGTCGTCACTTTTCGCAAAACAGCCGTTTTGAACTTCGAATTCGAAATACTTCTAGGTAATGTAGTTCACCCGGCGTATTCTACGATGCATATGGAAAGTGAAAGTGAAACGAGCGAGTGAAGGGAATCTCAGATACGGCTACGATAGGGGTGATAGTTTCAGGAAGTATACAGGTCCGGAACTACCCAACTCTATGGCAGATGACACTGCTATTTAGCAGTAGATGACTGTGTGGTTAAAGCAACAGAAAAGTTACAAAATACAATTAACAAGATATAGGAGTTTGGACGCAATTATGGCGAATCAAACTAAACGAGTGGAAATCAACGCATATCAATTTTACAAATAGAAGAATTTTCGTATACTGTACCCTATTCTAACTCAGCTAAATACCTGGGTATGAATTTAAACGCCAAATTAAAATGGAAAGAACATGTTAAAAAGAAAGGTGAGGAGGTAAATACTAGATACAGAAAACTATTGGTAATTAGCACGTAGCTCAGAAATGTCTACTGAGAATAAAATCTTATTATACAATCAGGTATTAAAACCAATCTGGACGTATGGTATCCAGCTATAGGGTTGTACAAAAAAACGAATACACAAACATTGCAAACATTTCAAAACAAAGATCTCCGTGGAATTGTTAAAGCACTTTGGCTTATTAAAAACAAGGACTTGATCCGTGATTTGCAGATTGACCTCGTTAAATAGGTCATAAAGAAGAACGCCATTTGTCACAACCAGCGTATGAACCCTGCAATAGAAACCATTTTAAATATACAATCTAACACCTCTATCGTAGAATACGACGTAACTGAGATTCACTTCACTCGCTCGTTTCACTTTCACTTTCCATATGCATCCTAGAATACGCTGGGTAAACTACATTACCTATGTTTAAGTATTTCGCATTCGAAGTTGGCACTGCAAACCAGCTGTTTTGTGAAAGTTGACGGCAATTAATGTACGAAAACAATTTCATATTTGAACTAAGCAACTGTTTAATAGTGAAATCGGAAGTAGATAGCATAGATTTCTACTTAAATGCATGTAATAATAACGATGAAATATCCTGCAATAGAAAAATGCGTGTATTTTTAAGAGGCACTGCAGAAGATATTTTGGAACTTCCAGATTCGGCGTGAATATTTTGAAACACAGTTTTATGCATTCTAATGAAAGAATTAATTAATCTTTCAGATTTATTAAAGCATTCCGTTTGAAGGTTTGGTCGCTTTAAAAACGGAGATTAATCTAAACGCAAAATCATTTTCACTGTCTCCAAAAAGTACCTATGGTGGTCGTTTGCAATCGTTCCTTGCTATATCTCGATTCAGCTTCATTTGTTTGTTGTTTTTTGCTGCAATAAAATACATTTACAAAAAATTCATACAAAAAAATCTGATAATTTCAGCACCACCTTAGAACAAACACCCAAATACGCAATGAACTAGTTGCGTATAAGAAATGTAAAAGTTTGTATGGAGAATTTCCATTCGAACGTTTGCTACGTTAGATAAAAACGCATTCACCCTACCGACAAATGAAACATTCAGTTCGAACATATTCAACGATCAAAACATGTGAAATTAAGTGAAACGTTCCCCCTGGCGTATTCTACGATAGGGGTACAATACTCGTAGATTTAGAAGAACAAACCTTCACGAACTCCTGTGAAAATTATGAGAATATGTTTTTAAATCTTAATACCTTTTCCAAAGCGATTTTTTCAACCTTTCATTTATGGGTCATGATTCAGGATGTGTTTTTAGTGCGTTTAGAATCCCACACTCCTTTGCGTTGCAAATCCCTGAGTGTCTTTCGAGATTTTCACCCTCATTTACAAAAAAAAAAATAAATATATATCGACCGCCTATTCGTCTTTTCTCCTCCAATCTATGTTGAACTATATAGTTTTAGAGATCCAAAACTTCAGACATAGGCAAGTCCCAAAAGTGCTTGTACATCGGTTTATTTATCCAATCAAAATTAGTTGATGATGGTCATACTTCTTCGCATCCGCTAAGGATTACTCCTTCGCCGTAACGCTAAACCGGAATTTACAGAGTACCTACTCCACAAACGTTTCAAAATATACGCAATCGAAATGCGAACAATGTATCGAGCTACAAGGGTAGAAATTACACCGATTGTTATTTCAGCTACTGGATTGGTACCGAAACATTTAATGACCAATCTAAAAAAAACACAAGCTGGAAAAGCTGATGACTGGAATCCAAAGGGCGGTGCTGTTGGATACGTGTAACATCGTCAGAAAGTTTCTGCAATTATAAAGATCGCAATAGAATCACGAGAGCGTAGAACCTGGACTACGCTCCATCAGAGCAGAATCCCTTTGATATAAGATACCCGGGATATGTAATCTCCATCGTTGAGAAGCCAAGATGTAATAAACTCAATAATAATAATATATTTGTTTTCTTATAGGGAGGGCGAAAAATGCATCATGCACCATCAAGAGGTTTCAAACTCTCTGTGTGTTAGACTCATACTGTGTTATCGTACAGTACACTCCCCCCTCCCTTTGGGCTTCGGCAGGCAAAAATACACTCCGGAACTACTTCTGGCATTAATTCAGGGTGGTGCCACTTTCTTTGCCTTTTATTGGTCTATGTTTCTCTGTTCCTCCCTTTTCTTGATTCTCAGTACTGTCTCGATAAATGAAGATATTTTATTCCATTAGTAGGGCGTCTTGAGCTCTACAAGGAGATGGCCAAATTCAGGATCCCGGCTAAACTGATCCAGCTGTGCCGCGTGACGCTGGATAACACGCGGTGCAACGTGCAATTCGGAAACAGTTCCTCTGAACTATTCCAAACATGCACCGGATGCGCTATCATGTGACTTCTTCAATCTTGTGCTGGAACAGATAGTGCGCAGGGCAGGTGTGAACACGGAAGGTACCATCTTCAACAAATCTGTCCAGTTGCTGAGATACGCAGACGACATCGACATCATCGGTCGCTCCCAGCGCGCCGTGTTAGAGGCTTTTACGGCAATTGAAGAAGAGGCGAAACGAGTTGGCCTTGAAGTGAATGAGGACAAAACCAAGTACATGTTGTCAACAAACAAAGAAGCATCTGTCCACCGCCTAGGACAAAACGTCACTGTTGGCAACCTCGGAGTAAATATCAACTCCACGAATGACAACTTAGTGGGGATTCGACGAAGACTTACCCTAGGAAACCGCTTCTATTTCGGTTTGGCGAAACAAATGGGGTCAAAATTCCTAACTCGGAAGACGAAATGTATGCTCTACAAAACTTTGATCCTGCCAGTTCTGCTGTATGGAGCCGAGTGCTGGACGATAAGCAGGAAAGCAGAGCCAATACTGAACACTTTCGAAAGAAAAATTCTTCGTCGGATATTCGGTCCCGTATGCGAGGAGGGCGAATGGAGGAGAAGATATAACCGCGAACTCTATGAGCTGTACCAAGATGTGGATGTAGTCCAAAAAGCCAAATCACGTCGACTACACTGGCTCGGCCACATCGAGCGAATGGACAATAATGCTCCAGCAAAGCGGATCTTCGAATCACAGCCCCAGGTTCGAGACGACAAGGAAGACCGAACCTCCGTTTTAAGGATCAAGCTATCGCGGATGCCAGAGTGCTTGGTCTAGATAACTGGAAGCAGCGTGCCCGGGATCGAAGAGAGTGGAAGGCTGCCGTGTCCCAGGCAGAGACTCTTCACGGGTCGGGAGCCCGTTAAGTAAGTAAGTAGGGCGTCGAGATCATCTTGCTTACGGAGTTTTGTGGAGAAAAATTACCTATTTCTGACTCCAGTCTGTTCCCCTCTACTGTCCATCTACTGCAGGTGAAGAAGGTGCGGTAAGCGTCGTCTTCCGAGGAGTCGCCGTATTGACAGTCTCCGCTCTCTACTTTTCCCATTTTGCAGAGGTATCGGTTAAATTAACCGTGTCCACCTAAGAACTGGGTGATGAAGAAGTCCACATCACCGTGTTCTCGATCGGTCCATGTAGTCACGACAATTATGAGCCTTGCGGTCCATCTACCTTTCGTTTCAACGTCGCATCTGCTTTGCCACTTTTGTTTGGTAAGCTCCTTCGCTTCTGCAATTGCCGTTTCTGCTCGCTGGTTCCGACACTCTGCGGTAGGAGCTTCGGCCCAGATCTCACAGCCATACAGGAGGATTGCGTGCGTGATTGACATGAGGAGTCTTCGTTTACTCATAGTCATGCTCCTATTAAGAGACGCTGTGATCTTCGTTGCTCGATTGGATGCTGACTGAATCTGCTGCTAGAAGGTAAGTTTGTAGTCCAGGATCATTTCCACTGCATCCTTATTGGTGATCACATCGGGCCCAACATCAAACTCTAATTGTGTTGGAATTCACTTTCAGGTGAGGAGCATGATTTCCGTCTTCTCCGTTGCTAGACTCAGTCCGTGGTATGTCATCCAGGTAAGTACCCGTCTCATGACTTATGTAAGTCTTCTCTCTGCGTACTGCATGGTTCTTGCAGTTATCACCACGCCGATGTCGTCAGGTCCCAAAATTGAACCCTGCGCTGCCCCTGCTGTGACGTCTTTTCTTAGAGATCTTCCTGTGGTGTTATACATCAGCGTCCGATCTCGGAGGTAGTCGTTTACTATTTGTAGGAGATATTGCGGGATCTTGAAGGTATTTTCCAAAGAGCCTAGCATATCTTCAGTTGAAGTTGAAGGCGTTCCTCACGTCTAGAGCTGCCAATAGTATGTACTATCTTTCTTGAGTAGTTAATGCCCTATTGAGCGGTTTTCGCCACCTATTGGTGGTCGCTGCCGGTGAAATCTTCGATGGCCCTCCAATTTTGGATATTCGGATATCCGGGATGACCTTTGAAAGATTGTGCCTCCGGTGTTGGCTTGTGAGTTTCGCAAAATCATTTCAAGTATGATAGCGCGTCTAAATTCTTTTTTGACATCAAAGGTCTCGGTGAGATAGTTACCCACCTTGATGAAGCAGCGAGAATTCTCCATCGTCATTCTGCACAATCTGACGAGTTAGGCAGGGATGCCAAAACTAGACATAGCTCTATACAGCTCCTCTTTATAAATACTGTCATATGCGGCCTTGAAATCGATAAAAATATGATAAGTATCGATTTGGACTTCTTGGGTTTTTTCCAGGATCGGCCTAAGTGTGAAACCACACTGATGGGGCTAATAAGGTTGTTGACGAAGGGTTTTAAATGTCTACGTAGTATGGCAAATAAGATCTTGCGCGCGATGTTGACTTACACCTCTGCAATTGGCGCAATTCAGGTGATTTCCTTTCTTGTGGATCGGGCGAACGATGCTGAGTTACCACTCATCAGTGTCTGACTAAATTTTGGAGATGAGTTGGTCCATGCTCCCTATTAAGTCATCTCCAGCTGCTTTGAACAACTTTGATTTAAGCTTGGATGTTGCTATCCTAACTTCGTTTTGATCAGGTAAACGGAAATTTTGACTATCATCGTCTATGTTTAATGATTTATTCGGCCTGACAGCGCGATGTTTGTCTTCGTCGCCGTTATACAATTTGCAGAAGAAATCTTTCCATATTCTCAGCACCGACTGTGATTCTACTACGGGGATTCCTTATCCTTCTCTAAAGGCTTCTGTACTGATCTTGTTGGCCTGATACGTTCTTTTTACCTATTGGTAAAGCCTCCGTACATTATTGCTGGAGTATAAATTCTCAATATTTTCCTGCTATTTTTTTATTTCGCAGAAGCCGATGTTCTTCCCGGTTTTTTTTTTCTTGCAGAGCTCGCGAGCTTCTCTCGTCTTTCTGATTATATCTATTAGTATTAATATGGTTAAAACCAAACCTGTAATTGTTCCCATGATTTTCTAATGAAATGGTTGTGTTGCCTAATCCGTGCACTATTTTCGAAACCCAGGTCTTTGAGATTTTTCCTGAAATTATGGTTTTGGCTGTTGTTTTTGCAATCATAGTTAAATTGTGTTTGTGTATTTGTCTTAAAGGATAGTGGTGGCAAAGGGTTTCACTCTGGGATGAAGGACAGCATTATTTGAGATTTTAAACCCGAATGATACTAAATTTGATTGGTTGAGGAATTGATATGCCACACTGACGCTTTGTATATTTCTAGCATGGATGATACTAGATATATGTACATATGTGGATCCAAGCAGTTTGTAAATTTATTAAATTCTGGATAGAATATGTGGTTCAAAGCTACATTTCTTACTTAATAAATTTAACAAATTGCCTAACTCTTTATATACGCCCTATACATTACATACATTTTTATTATTTTTATGCCCAGTTTTGCAGTGAGAGTTTAACCTTTCGTATTGGTTTAAACTTCCGCTTAAATTTTTTTCGGTTTCACAGTGTTCGTTTAAACCTAAAGTGGAGTTTAACTCGACGTTTAATTTAAATGACTGTATTGTCCCGTTTAAACTTTCGTTTAATAATGAGAGAATTATTTTGAGATCTATTTCTACAGTTGTCATTTTATACGATGAAAGTAATTAGGTCTGTTCTCGTACGCTCTCAAAACAACGAATTTTTACGAAAATCTACGAAAAGTCACGAAACCCTGTTCGAGTACGCAAAAGTTTCATAGTTTCTCCTAGAAGAAAGCGCTCACATGACAGTAAAAAATTTCCCCACTCTACGAATTTTAGTGCAAGAAATTTCAGTAAATGTTTACACTCCTCCGATTTTGATATAATTTTAGTATGTGGTAGAGGTAATTTTTGTGAGCATTGTGATATACATGTGTAGTTTACGAGATATAGCAATATATATGGGGAGAGACATGCTGCCCCCTGCAACCCACCTGCTTGGAGTCACTGTTGGATTTGGAGTACGAGGTTGGATGTATGCAAAGTTCCTTTATATCCATGTTTAGCATGTTTCGCATGGATTTAACGAAGCTTTGCACATGCCCAACCTCGCACCTACTTCAAATCCAACAGTTATCCCAAGCAAGTGGGATCTCGTAAACTATTTGTTTATTGATTACGAGATTGATATGTAGATTTCGTAAAGAATACGAGTTTTTAAATAAATTTTTATGTAAGCAACATGTCTTTTCCGTGGAATCATCAATAAAGCGTAACAGCAAATCGTTTTGGAATTACATTAATTGAGAAAGAAATACCTCAGGCTTGTCTAAGGTCATAGAGTTTGATAATGTAAGTTCAACAGATTCGAAAAGCATACATAACAAATCTCAATTGTGGTTGTCAAGAAATCTAGCGTAGTGATTTCTGTTCCGGAACTTTTAGACATAGGTGAATTACAGTTCAGATGAGGATGTGATTATTGCATTGGAAAAACTTAATTTAAATAACAACCCAGGACCTGATGAGGTACCAGCGGTAGTATTAAACAAATATGTTTCTTCCGTTTTTCTTCCACTTAAAATTATTTTTAACGAATCGCTTAGAACTGGTTTTTTTCTTATTGAATGGAAATACTCTTTTATAACTCTAATTTTTAAAAGTGATTCTACACAAAAAGTTCAAAACTATCGCCCTATATCAAAGCCTTCTTCGATTCCTAAATTGTTTGAAAGCATTGTAAGGGATAACATTTTTTCGCAATAAAAGAGATTCAAATAATCAGCATGGCTTTGTTCGCGGCAGGTCATGTACTTCTAATTTATCTTTATTTACTAATTATATTTTGAATAGCTTTGAGAATCGGTTGCAGGTTGATGTACTCTACACAGATTTTACAAAAGCCTTTGACAGAGTGCATCACACCTTACTTTTAGCGAAACTTAATTGCCTAGGTTTTCTCTCCTCAATGCTTAAGTGGTTTCTATATTATTTAAAAGACAGAAGGCAAATGGTAAAGGTCGATAGTTTGACATTCTGCGTTATAGAAGTAACTTTTGGTGTCCCTCAAGGTAGTAACCTGGGCCCGTTGCTATTTATATTATTTGTGAATGATGTCCATAATATCTTTCAATTTTGCAATGTAGGTATATTCTCGTATAAATATTACAGGAGACTGTATTCATTTTCAGTCTGACATTGATTGGTTGTCGGAATGGTGTAATTATAATACTTTGGAGCTTAACGTAGCCAGATGCAAATTTTTTTCAGCATACCGCATTACAACGCCGCCTTTTACGATTATTTAATTAATGGTCATGGACTTCAGTGTTTTGATGAATTTGAAGATCTCGGGGTCATATTTGACAGTAAATTAAGTTTTTCCTTTCATTATGAATACGCCATTGCTAAGTCTAACTCTATGTTAGGCTTTCCTAAACGTAATTGTAAAGACTTTTGTTGTATATCACGAAAAGGAAAACACAAACACAATGTTTTACAAGAAAGGATTTATTGGGGTAGGCAACTTGCCTCCTTTAGTGCTCGAACTAGACTGACCAAGACGCCGTTCCTCATGCTCCCTCAATGTCTTTCTCTTCGTCACTACACATTGTGCGATTTATGGGTCAACAGAGTAATTCAATCCATCACTCGTTTGTTTACAAGTGGTCGCAAGAATACGTATCATTTGGTATTGATAATTTGTGACCTTTTTCGTTCGTTTCTTCCGGGAAACGCCGCAGTGGATCAGTGACGATACTTGAGTCGATCGCTGCAGTGGGTCAGTGACGACACTTGACTCGATCGCTGCAGTGGGTCAGCGTTGCATGTGCATATGTGCTGTAATAGAAATTGGAACACATGGCAATGTCACTCAGCAGTGTGTGTGGGTACAACACTTTCGAGATGTATATAGCCTTTTTTTTATATATATAAGAAGGTGGAAAGCATCGAAAGCCTGAGTGTGGGACTTTAATCCACTAAAACCACCTCTGCATCCAACCCCGGACCCCTACGGTACCACCGCTAGGCATTTCATCATAGGGGGGTTTTCAGCCGTAGCTGCTTCTCTTTTGTCTGCATGTCCGGAGATGTAGGTGCGAGTGCACGAAAGTCTGTCTGTGGATACGTGGTGTGTGTCTGTATGTTTGTACGTAAATATGTTCATATGTAAGTTTGTATGTGTATGTGACTGCGTAATTATAATAATTGTAATACACTGGTATGTGAAATCGTTGCGTATGTAGTAGGTGTACGTACGTTAAGAATTGTGTATGTGTTCGTGCATTTAGGCGTGTTCATGTGTATGTGGTTTCGTTGCGTGTGTAGTAAGTGGGTTTAAATTTGTGTATGTCGTATTTGGTTGTATTTGTGCGTGTATCCGTTCGTTGTATTCGTTTATTAGTCCTAGGTTTGGTGGTGTACGTAGTGGTTGTTTGCATGTGTAGGTGGTTGTACGTATAGGGTATCGGTTGTAGGTTTTGTTGGTTTATAGTTGCCGGAGTTTGCAGATCCTTAGGTGCTGGCTGCCCGTTCTTCCAGGCGTAGCTGCTGCATTATAGTTGTGATAACTTCATTTACCGTCTCCCAGGCTTCATTTGCTGTTAGCATGAAAGTTATCAGCCCTCTTGGTGTTACCTGCCCACCTATTGCCATTTCTGGCACGTTTCTGGCCATCCAGTATCCTCGGCATTCCATCAGGATATGCTCTGCATTCTGAATTTCGCCATCACAGTGCGGGCAGTATAGGTTTTCTACGTGCTTATATTTATAGAGATAGTCCCGGAAGCAACCATGCCCGGACAGGAATTGCGTTAGGTAGTAGTTTACCTCTCCGTGTTCTCTACTGCTTCACTCTTCTATGTTGGGGATCAGAGCGTATGTCCATCTTCCTTTAGTGCTAGTGTCCCATCTGCGTTGCCACTCTGCCTGTATGGCAATGTTGGTGCTTCTCCTCTCTTCCGGCTCGGTCCCGCGTTGAACTGCTGCCTTTTTAACTTCTAGGTCAATATGTATTCTGCCCCCAATCACGCCTACGGCTTCCGCTGACACCGTTCTATAAGCGCAGCATACCTGTGTGCTTCAGGTGGTCTTTGAAATTGAGCCTGTGGTCTAACAGCATTCCCAGGTATCTAATGTATGGGCTCGACTGGATGGTATGCTCACCGACCTGTACAGTGAGGTGTTCTACTCTTGTCCTGCTGATTATTAACACTGCTTCTGTCTTGTGGTCTGCCAGTTCCAGGTCTGATGTCTGTAGCCAGTATCTGACATCTCTGATGACGTGGCTACATTTCAGGGACATTTCTCCCAGCGTTTTTGCCACAACAACAACTGCAATATCATCAGCATAGCCGATTATTTGTACTCCACTCGGCTTCGGTATTCTCAGGACCCCATCGTACATTATGTTCCATATCACTGGGCCAAGCACTGACCCTTGAGGAACTCCTCCCGTAATGTTATACTTCTTTGGCCCTTCTTCTGTATCGTAGTGAAGGGTCCTGCCTTTGAAGTTGTCAATTATCTTCATTAGGTAGTTAGGTATTTGCAGCCTACTTACCGCTCTGTTTACACAGTTCCAGCTAACTGAATTGAAAGCATTTTTAATGTCGAGTGTTATGACGGCACAGTACTGCTTTCTCCCACCTATTGCTTCCCACGCAATATCGCACACTGCCTCTATTGCCTGTATGGTGCTTCGCTTCTTTCTGAAGCCACACTGTTGGTTGGAGAGCCCATAGTCTCCTTCAGTGTATCGCTCTAGTCTCAATCGTATTATTCTTTCCAGGACTTTACCCATTGTGTCGAGCATGCACAACGGCCTGTACGACGACGATTGTTCAGGTGGCTTATTGCCCTTCGGGATAAGGACTAGCCGATGCCTTTTCCACTGTAGTGGGAATTTCCCTTCCACTAAACATGCAGTATACAGATGTGTGAAGATCTCAGACCTTGTTTGAATCGCTTTTTTCAGAGCCAGGTTCGGGATTCCTTCCATTCCTGGAGTCTTCTTATTCTTGATCGCTGCTGCAACTTCAGGAATTTTCCCCTTACGTGGCATGGCAGCATCACATCCTCGGGATAAGGACTTCGTCACTTCTCTGGCTTGTTCTTCTGCTGTGCCTGTTGGTGTGTCCATAGTGTCCACCATATAGTCAAGCATTTCAATGTCTACGTTATTTGTTTTCCAGCCCAACTTTTGTACTTTCCTCGGGGGATTGCGATGCTGGCGTCGATCTATAACCTCTGGTTCGAAGATGATGGCCTGGTGTATATAGCCTTAAAGGTATATACTGGCCATTAGTCAGATCTTATTTAGAATTTTCATCTATCTTTTGGGATTCACCATATGTTATTCACGAGCTTCGTTTAGAAAGAGTTCAAAAAAACTTCACGAAATATGCTATTCGTAAATTAAATAGGTTTGATGAACTTCCTGGTTATGATAGAAGGTGTAATTTGATAGGCTTGCAAACCGTTTCAGGCGTAAGGCATCATAGGTCATGTTTTTCGCGATACATTTTATCAAAATCGGGGGGAAAGTCCCTTTTGTAAATATTTCCCGAAATTTCTTTGCACTGATTTATGAAATCTGTCAAATCTGGCTGTAGGTAATTTTTTTAGCTTGTGTATTTCTATACATTTGGAATTTGACGTTTAAAAGTGGGCAAATTTCGTTGATTCGTGTTCGTTTATTTTTTCGTAATTTTGTATAGTAATTTTTATTGGAAATAAAGAAATATAATTCAGTTGGGTAAATTACAAAACGATTAATACTAAAAAAAAGAGTTAGACACCAAGAAACCTTCTTTAACGACCGTCGCGTAACAACTCGCCCTTGTCATTCTCTCTTCTCTTGTGATAGGTGTCAACTTTGCATAGGGTGTTCCCACAAATTCGGTCATCCTGGAACGTTCCTCGGCCTCGGGGAACGGTCAACAAGCTTAACGTCTACTTAGTTGTTCTCCGTTTTGTTGCATCTCTTCATCTTCAACTTTATAGTCGTCTTCCTCATCTTTATCGTCGTTGTCGCCATCTTCATCATAGTTTTTTTTTTCATCTTCATCATATTTCATCATCTTATGTTTACTAGAACATTAGGGAAATTTGCCACATTTGGTGTTTAAGTAGATTAACATGGGGTGTATGGTATATCAGGTAGTCTTCATGAATGTCACGTTCGGTTATATGTAGATCCATCAGTTATTTTGTACTACAGGTCACTGTTGTTGTTAGTACATAAGCTCAATTCATCCGCAGGCGTCTCTTCTTCAGAGGTGTCGTCATCTTCGCAACTCCACGGCTTCATATGATCTGCTGATGTCGTCGTCGTCCTTGGTCCCTCCTGGTTTTCTATCTTACGAACCTTGTAGCGTTCATTCGGTGAAACATATGTAACACTGTAGGGCCCCATATACTTTGGATAAAGTTGTTGAGACCGTTTCAATTGTGTTCGAACATTTCCACACATTTCTGTTATTATACTTCACCGTTTTTTGCTGTAAAAAATGTTCCGAATGATCTTTTATTTTATTCTCGTTCTTATATACTTTATATATCATACATAAAAAATGACATTATAATTAATTGTCAAAAAAAAACTGCGAACATGACGTTTCGCTTGCAATTGATCCATTCACAATAGTCAATTTAAATTATTATATGCACTTCAGATTTTTAAACATTATCAAAAATAATTAATATAAAACAAATATAAATTTATGAAGAAGTTAACATCGCCAACATTCTCCCCCGCCGTGAACGAAGTTCGCAAGACCTGCTGGAACACCCTCTATTTGAGCTCGGTTGCTACTCTAGTACAATTATTAAGTTCAAGTTCATCCATAATTAAATTAGAAGACAAAAACACGATGATTGATAGATGATCATTTTGCTTCTGGTATGTGCATCCTTCTCCTACTTTCGCTGTCATAGGTAATCGTCGTCGTCTAACTTCCCCGGTTCTCACTGGCGTTGTTTATCCTTTTTTTTTACGAATGAATGGTAGTACGAGATTTGGTGGTGGATTCTGTATGTGCAGTTTTTTGTTTTTGATTTTAATTACGTGTGTTTTTGTTTTTTTTTGTTTTTTTTACGTTTCAGGTTTGTTATTATTATTATTATTATGTTTCATGTGCTATAGTGGTTCAAGTGTGAGTTTTGTTTCTTTTTGTTGTGGAGATCGACGTTGGACATTTTGCCATTCAAAGGTAAATTTCTAATTATCAAAACAAATGATTAATAAAGTGCGAAATGGTGAGTTTATTTTATTTGTTCTGTATTGTAGATATTCACAGTTTATATATATTTTCGGGTTTCATTGGGTGTGAAATATGTTGTATGAATTTTATTTGTTTTCGGTATTGTTTTGGTGATGGACTGGAAAACAAGGTCGCGAGGAAATTGAATGTGTTGTGATGATCGTTTGTTGGCTGGAAGTCGCGGTCGCGGGGAACTGAGTGCGTAAGTGCGTGGAGTATATGATTTCGGAAGTTTGTGGAGAACTTGTGCAGGTAAGTGTTGTTATGAATATTGTTATTTTTAAACAACGTAATGTTGTATTATTTTGTGTAGTGTAGAGTTATTTTATTAATTCATACATATGTATGTTAAATTATTATATAGTTATGTATGTGTGCATAGTTTTTTAAATAATTGGTTGGTCGTTGCTTATTTTATTTACCGGTAGTGGACATATTTTTGTTATGGACGTTTGAAATTCTCGGTTCGGTGTTTTTACAGTCGCGATCCGTATTAAGTTGTCGGTACCAGGGTGTAGATTTTTAATTCGGGCTAAGTTCCATTTAGCTGGGGTTGTCGATCATCCTTCAACAAAATGAGATCGCCTTCCTGTAGCACGTTCTGTTCAGTTTTGGTCCATTTTGGTCGTTGTTGCAAGCGTGATAAGTACTCCGTACTCCATTTCCTCAAAAACGTTTGCAGTTGCGATTGGACTCTTTTCCATCTGTCTAGGTAAGTTAATTTGTCTAACTCATATGAGGGTTGTGGTGGCGTAACTATGGGTTCTCCTATAAGGAAGTGACCAGGTCTAATTGGAATGAAGTCTTCCATGTCCTTTGTCATTGGGCGTAGAGGTCTTGAATTAAGACAGGCCTCTATCTGTGTTAAAAGTATACTCAGTTCTTCATACGTGAGTGTCTGTGCCCCTGCAACTCTCTTCAAGTGGTACTTAACTGACTTGACGCCAGCCTCCCATAGTCCTCCAAAATGGGGAGTAGCTGGGGGGTTGAAATGCCAACTTGTTCCTTCGTTAGCTACTGTCTCGGCGCAAGACTTCCAGTCGAATTGAGCAGATTGTAAAAGTCTTTTTAGTTCGGCATCGGCTCCTACAAAATTAGTACCCCGATCACTATACATGGCAGTGAATAAACCTCGTCGGGCAGTAAATCTGCGGAACGCAGCGATAAAAGCCTTAGTGGTGAGTTCGGTCACAACTTCAATGTGCATTGCTTTTGTTGCCATGCATACGAAAATGCCGATATATCCTTTTAAGGTTTTCGCGTTTCTGCCCTTCCAAGTCTTTACCTCAATTGGACCGGCGTAGTCCACCCCTGAATGCTGAAACGGTCTTGCTATAGTCACTCGAGAAGCTGGGAGATTTCCCATTAATTGACACATTGGCTTTGTTCTGAAGCGAAAGCATATTACACAACTGTGTATGAATTTTTTTATAGCGTTTTTTAGGCCGAATATCCAGTATGATTGTCGTAAGTATGCTAGCATTCTTTGCACACCCCCGTGCAAAGTTTTTTCATGCGCATCCGCGATGGCCATTGCTGTGAACCGATGTGTTGACCTTAAAAGAATTGGATGCCTCTGATTGTAACTTAGTGTTGATTTTTCAAGGCGGCCCCCGACCCTTAGAATTTTGTTTTCGTCGAAAAATGGATTGAGACCCTTTAAACCCTTAATTTGCATTAATATTGGTGTTGGTTCCAGAGCAAATATCTCCGCCTGTGCTACACGAATTAAAAATGATAAAGATGATTGCAATTCTTTTGAATTGTTATTTTTGAGTTTGAAAGAAATCTTTGACAGTACGCTACTACGCGTACGAGTCTTGATAATTTCGAAGAATTCTCTATTAATACACTGAAATAGTTTCTCTCAGTTACGTAGGTAGAATGCACCGTTATAGCTCGTTCTCCTTCCTGAGTATCCAAGTGCGTTGGTTGGGAAATACACCACGAGTGGCGATGTCTGCTGGATTCTGTTCCCTGGGGACATGTTTCCAGTTTCTGCTATCCGTTAATGTTTGGATCTCGGCCACTCTATTGCGGACAAAAGTCTCCCATCTCAAGGGGATTGCCTTGATCCAGCATAATGTTATTTGAGAATCCGTATAGGCAAAAGCCTTAGATTTTGGTATGCCTAAAACCTTAGCTGTTTCGTTTAAGAGTTTTGCTACTAAGATTGCCCCACAAAGTTCAAGTCGCGGTAGCGTTATTACCTTTAATGGTTCAACCTTTGTTTTAGCTAAAATTAAATTGGTATATGTATTGCCTTGTTGACTCATGATTCGCAGGTAAATGGTGGCTGCATAAGCCTTCTCAGACGCGTCGCAAAATCCATGGAGTTCCGAATCTTTGTCTTCTGTGCTGGTATGTATCCATCTTGGAATTTGGAGTTGTTGGATCGCAGGAAGTTCTTGGGTCTTCTAAAGGGTCAAAAACCTGTTTGTTTTTATTATTATTATTATTATTATTATTACAAAATTGTTCGTTTTGTAATATTTGTGGTAGAATCATAAGAGGACGGATTAAGATTGAAGGTAAAGCAGTCAGACAAGGGTAGCCATTTAATACCTAATGTCTTCACCTGGCTTGTTTCATCAAACGACAATGAAAAACCTCCCTCACGATCTTCTGTTGGAATACCCGTTAAGATGTCTTCATGATTGCTGCTCCATTTTCGTAAGTGAAATCCTGCAGTCCCTAACATTTTTATGAGTTCATTCCTTTTTTTAGAGCTTCTTTCACGGTGTTTGCACCTGAGATAACATCGTCAACATAGGTCTCATCCTTTAGAATGGCTGATGCCATTGGAAAATTGTTGGCTTCATCCTCAGCTAACTTATGTAGAACGCGAATTGCCAGATTGGAGCAGATGCCGTACCAAAAGTTACGGTTTCTAGCCTAAAAACTCTAATCTGGTCATCTGGGTGCTCTCTCCATAGAATGAGTTGATAGTCAGAGTCCTTCTCAGACGTCAGAATGCCGGTACATTTTCGCCATGTCTGAGGTAGAAGCATACTGATATCTTCTCCATCTTAATATTATATTAATAGTATTGTTTTGTATTTTAGGTCCGACCAGCAGACAATCGTTTAGGGATAAGCCATTTGAGGATTTAAAAGCAGCATCATAAACCACTCTTAACTTGGTCGTTGAACTGGATTCCTTTAGTACAGCGTGGTGAGGAATAAAATAATGGTATGGTGTAGATATAAGTTCGTTGAAATTACTAACTTCAGACATGTGGTTTAGATGCAAGTATTCTGACATACATTGCTTATACTCCTCAAACAGTTTTGTGTTGTTTTTTAATTTTCGTTCGAGCTGCAAAAAACGTTTTAAAGCTCCTTGGTGTGAGTCTCCCATTTTCGGATGAATCTTACCCTTAAATGGTAGACACACACAATACCTGCCATTCGACAACCGGATTGTGTTTTGAACAAAATGCTCCTCGCACTCCTTATCTTCGATTGTTTCATATTTACCGAAGGGATCTTCTTCGATTTCCCAAAAGCGTCGAAGTTGAGAATCGAGATCGCACGTTTGAATGAAAGTGCGTATTGTTCTTGGAATTTTCATAGGAATCTTCCCCATGAGTATCCAACCTAATTGGGTTTTTTGGGCTACAGGACCTGTTCCTTCCTTACCCTTGATAACGTCTCCACGAATGAATTCACTGTAGACATCGCTTCCCAATAATACATCGACCTTAGCAGGTGTGTGGTATAATGGATCCCCCAATTTTAAATTCAATATGTGGGGCCATTTGTTGATCGATATATTTTGGGCTGGAAGAAGGCCGGTTAGAGTTTTGAAAACAAAGGCTCGGGTGTATCCTTCATAAGACGAGTGTAGTGAACCGAAACTAATATCAACAAAACTGTGACAGGAACCACTTCTGACATTCGCGAGTCCAGATACCTCAATGGAAGTCCGTTTGGTATGAAGGTTTAATAACTGGACTGCAGCTTCCGTTATAAAAGATGTTTGAGATCCTGGATCAACCAATGCTCTTAGTTGGAGAAGATTTCCGGAATCAGTCTTCACATTTATCATGGCCTCTGCCAACAATACTTGTGAATTTTTTGAATATTGTGTATGAAAGCTGTTTAAAGTATTGGTTGAGACTTGTTGTTGATTGATGGTTGGGTTTGACGGTGGCTGGTTATGATTTACTATTGCTTCGGTGGGGTTTAGTAGTGTGGAATATGATTGAGTATGTGTGTTCTAGTGTGGTGTGAGGTGGTTTTGTGTTGCGAATTATATTGTGTGTTGTTATTTGAAATGTGTGCATTTTGAAACCTTGAGTTTGGTTTGTGTAATAAGGAATGATGTCTTCGATTGCAGAAATAGCAGCTGACCTTGCTTGGACATTTTGCCGTTTGATGACTATAGGCTAAACAATTATTGCAAACGCCTATTTGCTTAACAGCGTTGCCGCGACTGGTTGCATCCATCGCTAAGAATGGATTGCAATTCCTTAGTGTGTGCTAGCCATTATTGCACACCTTGCAACTATATTGCGGTTTTGGGTTAGTTGTTGCATGAAACGAAGTTTTTGCCATTCATCTGCCTTGGGTTTCCGATTTCAGATTAGGTGTCTGTCTTTGCTGGTCGACAGCTTCTAGTGTTCGGAACCTAGTTTCGAAAAAATTCCTTGAACTCTTCAAAGGTTGGTATGTCCTTAGGTGCTCCAAGCTTTTCTTCCCACAATTGTTGGGTGATAACGGGAAGCTTTTGCACTAGCACGTAGGTGATCATGACATCCTGTCCAACCTGAACTCCAAGATTTTTAAGAGCATGGAGGCATTCAGTGGAGGTGTCTAGAAGCCTTTTGAGATTAGAGGAATTTTAAACGCTAATACTGGGCTGATTAAAAAATATTTTTAATTGGGTATTAACCAACACGCGTTTGTGGTCATAGCGATTCTTTAAGATGTTCCAAGCTTGTTCATAATTCCCAATATCAATTTGCAAATGTTGAAGCAGGCGGTCAGCCTCACCTGTCAAGACCGATTTCAAGTAATGCAATTTTTCGATTTCAGATAAATTAGCATTAGTGTGTATAAGAGACACAAATAAGTCATGGAAGGATCTCCATTGTTCATAGCTACCAGAAAAGGTGGGCAGGTGTATTTTAGGGAGTCGCATCTCATGCTTATCGCTGGATCCAGTATGAGCTTGCTTCTCTTTTGGAGAAAAAACTAATGAGCTTTTAGCCGAGACCTTGTCTAATGCATCACACAGATCGGCACGATATTCTACATAAATTTCCCTAATTCTATCAAAAACGTCCTCGATTTTTGAGATATCCTCATCACTAGCCGCAGCTGTGATGGCTTCTTGATTCGCTACTGAACTCTCGTTAAAATTTTTTTCTAGAACAGAAAGTCGACCTTCCAGATAATTTTTAGTGCGCCTTTCTTCACTTTTGGTTTTTTTGAAATTTAGCTGATCTTTAGTTATCTGACCCAGCAAATTTCTCAAATTTTTTAAAGACATTACGATTTTTCTGGATTTTATTAAAATTAAACGAAGATGAAAAATCACTCTCAGGAAACAACACTCACCTGCATCTTTTTTGATACAGATCTGGAACTGATGTTTGGAGCTGGAGTTCACCACTGGAGAGCTGGAGCGTGAGATAGTGTGACTTCCTCGCTGATTTCTTCTGGCAGGAACTGGAAAAAATGATTGATGACTTCTGGCTCTGGATTTGTCCACGCTTGAGTAGTTTGGATTACACGGCGCGGGAATTAAATTAATTAATACCACTTAAAGAATCAAACCCGAATGTCTTTAATTTGATTAAAGAAATTTTTTTTATTTAGTTTAGTTTTAAGTTTTAAGCACCAAAGTTTTAATTTTAATAGTTTTAATACTTAATCACCAAATTAATTATCCGGCTCGAAGGACCAAATGTTGAGACCGTTTCAATTGTGTTCGAACGTTTCCACACACTTCTGTTATTATACTTCACCGTTTTTTGCTGTAAAAAATGTTCCGCAAAAATAGATGGAAAAACGACTGATTTTTACCACGTTATAAAATCGAATGATCTTTTATTTTATTCTCGTTCTTATATACTTTATATATCATACATAAAAAATGACATTATAATTAATTGTCAAAAAGAAACTGCGAACATCACATTTCGCTTGCAATTGATCTATTCACAATAGTCAATTTAAATTATTATATGCACTTCAGATTTTTAAACATTATCAAAAATAATTAATATAAAACAAATATAAATTTATGAAGAAGTTAACATCGCCAACAAAGTTTAAGCCCAGGGCCCAACTGAGTGCGCTTCACTGCTACCATTCACAGCGTATTGATGAGCAGCTTTTCGTTTCTTATCGCAGCCACGAGCATTTTCCGCCTGCACCAAACTTATACTCTGGCGGGCCTCTTCTCTAATATAGTCACAATCCTTATCAAAGGCCCCTCTAATCTCCTCGTCCACATACTCCTTCAGATTAGCGTCGATCTTCGTCTTCATCTTGATTCCAGTTAGTATCTTGAACGAACTTCTTTTGACAGATCGTTGGTAGCTTGACTTTAGCAACATCTGAAGCCTAGCGTTGTGGCGATACCATTTGGATTTAAATAGAAAGCTTGGTCAATACTCCCATAATGATCCTGTTAATTCGTTCGACTTGGCCATTTGCACGTGGCACACCAGTCGTCACAAGAACATGTCGAATGCCTTCCGTCTCCCAATACTCCTTAAAGCTGCTCGAAGTGAAGGCTGTACCGCGATCCGATATGATCCTGGATGGGTTTCCAAAAACGGCTTTCTGCTGCTCCAACTTGCTGATTACCTCCGCCGTGGATGTTAACTTGCAGGGGTAAATCCACACAAATTTGGAGAAAGAATCCACCACGCAGAAGATGTGGTAGTAATTCTTGTTAGTATAACTCAAAGGACCGAGGTGATCCACGTGATAGGTGTGAAAGGGGTACTCATGCGTAGGTATCGAATGTAGGTAACCCTCCTGTTTACTAGCCTTTCGATCACTCAAGATGCAGCGAAGACAGTTCCTCCTCACAGCGTCGATGCGGCCACGTAAGTTATGGATGTAGTACTCCTTGCACACAATTTCCTCTGTCTTTTTGGTACCAAAATGGCCTTCCTCGTGCACCGACCTGATGACATCTTTGGCCATACCCTTAGGGATACAAAGCAACTTGTTGCCTTTGCCGTCATCTTTATAAAGAAAGTCGTGTTCAACGAAGAACCCATCGTAGGGTCCACTCTCGAGACTTCTTTTAATGGCTTTGAAGCACTCATCCCCTTCTTGCACCCTTTGAATGCGGGAAAGGAACTCACTTGAAATTATCATGCTGGTGAAATTCCTGCTGAGGGCATCTACATGTTTCAGCCTACAGCCCGGGCGATGTTCTAGAGTATACTCATAATCTTGAGGGAGTAGAGCCCAACCAGCGACCCGGGGGAGGACGTCCCATTGTCGCTTTGAAAGCCGCGCAGTCGGTGACTATCTTAAATTTGATCACAAGTAGATAGGTGCGAAGTTTCTTCAGAGCACTTACGATTGCTAGCACCTCCAATTCATAGCTACAATATCGTTCCTGCGCCGGACTGGACTTCTTGCTGAAGAAATAAATTGGATGAAATTTACCATCGTGGGATTTTTGCATCAAGATCGCTCCAAAGCCCCATTTAGATGCGTCTGTGTGCAGTTCCGTTTCGGCATGTTGATTGTATAGCTTCAAAGCAGGTTTGGACACCAAAATCTTTTTAAGTGCTTCAAAGGCCATCTTTTCTGGAACTCCTGGCAATGATGGAGTAGTCCTTCACAAATTTCCGGAAATATCTGGTAAGACCTAGGAAGCTCTGAACCTTTTTGATTGAATTTGGTTCAGAAAAACTCTTAACAGCTGATATTTTCAATTCGGATGGCTGGATCGTACCCTCAGAAATTTTGTATCCAAGATATTCTATAGTGCGGTAGAGGAACTGGCATTTCGGCCATTTTATTTTCAATCCGAACTTCTCGGCATGGGCCATCGTCTTTCTAAGTCGTTCCATACACTCATCGTCGTTTTCCCCCAAAATAATCAGGTCGTCTATATATATGAGCAGATACCCATTCTTAACTAGCGGCTGGAAAACGCTTATCATGAATTTCTGGAACACTATCGGTGATGTGCATAAGCCAAATGGCATTCGCAGAAACTCCCACTGCCCTGATGGTGTCACAAACGATGTAAAACGGATACTTTCCTCGGACACACGGACATGAAAAAATCCGTTTTCCAGATCCAATGTGCTGAACACTCTCGCCCCACTCAGTGAATCAATCTGGTCCTCAATTAATGGCAGAGGATAATGGTCTCGACTTGTTTGTTGAGTTGCCTGTAGTCAATGCACAGACGTTTCTAGCCATCCTTCTTATTCGCCAGTGCGACAGGGCTGGAGTACTCCGATGAACTGGGTCGAATGATGCCTTCATCTAACCATTTTAATATTTGTTCGTCCACTATACGCTTTTCCAATGGAACGAGACGTCTAGGTGGCTGTGATATGGGGACGGCAGATCGGAGCACTAAAGTCATCTTCACATTGGTTGTATCTTCCTCCTTCGGCTGATAATTAGACACTAAAGCTTCGATGTCATTCATTCGGCTTCCACCCGAACTTGAAAAAACGTGATGCGAAGTGCCTGGATTTTTAGTTACAAAAATGCCGCCTTCTGTAAGCTGGATATCCTTCGGATAGGGGTTAGAATATACCCGAGGTAGGTATGCCTGTCGTAAGAGGCGACTAAAATCCACGTCTTTGACTATGACGTAAAACTTGTCAAAAGTATGTCGGACAAACCTAAGGATAAGATTACTCTAGGTGGTACACGCGAAAGCCAAAATCCACCCGTGGTCTTTTCGACTGCGGTCGGGGCAAGGATTCTGGATGCCCCAACCAACATACATAATAGTTTCGTTTATTTAGGCGATGGTATAGGTCCGGGCACAGTGCCCGCTTCTGAGATTCCTGCAGTTCACTCTCCGACTCGTTCGTGAAAATGAACTGGAACGAGGGAGAAAGTGGCGGAAAGGTTTTACCCGGTACGCTTAATCTCTCTCAGCATAGCCAGGCAGCTGATCGTAGCGCTGTCGTTGATGGTTTGACTCGGGAAGCCTTTGCTGAAAGAACACCGGAAGCGGCGCACTTAGATGGGCTTCTGACTAAGAGCCAAAGGAAGAGGAGAAGGAAGAAGGCTTCGTTAGTGCGGCGCAAAGATGCTCAACCAGCTGAAGGCGCTAGTGCTAAACGTAGTCCGCTTCCGGTTGCGAAGGGAAGAGAATGAGATCGGCAGAAGGTACTTCAACTGGAACCGCACAACTTCTTGGACGCAACACTGCCTCCTGTTCCGTAACCTCGAACAGGGTAAAGCGGACCCTGTGTCATGCACCCAATGTGGGAAGCGTGTGCGCAACTAATGCGCGCCCTTCTGCTGATGGCTCTTCTGTGGGCGGAATTATATGCGCATAAAATCTGGACGAAGCCGGTGCGGGGACTTCTAAAGTTTCTGGCACCAGTGGACAGATATTGTCTGAAGCAGACAAAGCTGTTGGCAGCTGCGCTCCTGGCGGAAGCGTGTGTGCTTCCTATTGCGCGCCCTTCTAACAAACAAACTATCCTGACGATATGCATAGGGAAAGCTGGCGATGATCACAAGATGACCGATGCAGAGTGTGAACAATGCAAAAGTCATCTCTGGGAGCTAGCGGTGGCAGCAGATGCTTGCATTCAAGTGGAAGGCTGTGAGCTGAAGCACGAAATCCTTGTGATGAAGTGCGTCTCGCAGCAAACCATTGAATGGCTGGGCAATTGGTGCCAAAAATTCCACCCATAGGGGCCACTTCCTTTGAGGTCTTTATGCCTCCAAAGAGGACGCGTGCCTTCTGCTGGATTCCGGGGGAACTGAGGAAAACAAAAGAAGTGTTGGCGCGCCTCCATACGCAGAATCCTGGCCTCGACACGAGCGAATGGGTAGTCTATTCCCACAAAAACAGTAAGAATAGGGAAAATAAGGAAGGTTCTTCTCTTATTGTGGGTATGGATAAAGGCCCTGTCGATGTCATGAAATCTGTTTGTGACATGCGTCCTTTCCTGCACCTTGGAAGGATTAATTTCCGCTTCATTTCCAAATGAGTGCAGAAAACGGACGAAACCTTGAGCCAAAACTTTCCAAACCAAACTTTCTCTCAGTGACCAAGCTTGGACAATTCTCTGGATAGGATTTGGTTGCTACAGTTATAAGCTACGAAACAAATAGCGAGTGGTCGCTTCGTCGTTGCGTCAGCTTATTTTCCCTATGATTCGGTAGGCTGTTATCGAACTCATAGAGTATTGTGATTCTCGGGAAAGGGATTACTCATCTGTGTGGATGCTAATGCTCAGAATACAGCCAAGGGCAGCAGCAAATGCAGGTAGGTGATTGACTTCACACTATCTAACCGATACTTCAAGTAGATTACAAATTGGTGAGTCCTGCCGGTAGTGTCCCTGTCGGATCATAGGTACATAGCCTTCCAAATCAAATGCGAAGCTATTACTTTGCAAGAGAGGAGGAATCCGCGAAAAACTAACTGGATACGCTTTAGAGAAGAGCTAGACAAGTCTGTCAAAACTCTCCCTAAGCTCAGAATGAGACGGAAGGTCGAGGATGCTGCTCAAAACCTGACTAGTATCATCACCAGATGATTCGAACTGACGTGCCCGGTTATGAAAACCTCCTGTAGATCGCCAGTTCCCTGGTGGAACCCAGAGCTGCAGAGACTAAGAAAGGAAACCAGAAAACTTCTGAATCGGTCACTTAAGACAAATTTAGATGGAGGTTGGGACCGTTTCCGATCCAAACAAAAAGAATATAAGAAGTTAATTCGCTTGTCGAAAAGTGCTTCCTATAAAGCTTTTTGTGAAAATATCGAGACTCTAGGTGAAACCAGTAGGTTGGTTAAAGTTCTCAAAAGAGGCAAACCAATCAAACCGGAGTCACTTAGAAAATCTGACGGTACCTACACTGAGACGAAAGCGGAGACTTTTACTCTTCTGCTGGAGACTCACTTTCCAGGTAAGCAGATAACGATTGGGTCACAGCTTAGCCCGCTGGTGCAGGTTGAGCTCGATCTAAGTCGCAAAACTCGGCGTGGCTGGTATACTGCATCGATCGTGGTGACAGATGAAACTATCAAATATGCTGTAGCATCTTTTGATAGCTTCAAATCGCCAGGCACCGATGGTGTGTATCCAGCCTTGCTGCAATAGGGTATAAACCAGTTGCTGCCAACTTTGAAGAGAATCTTCACTACGTGTCTGGCACTGGCATATATTCCTGCACCTTGGCGTACGGTTCGAGTGGCTTTTATACCAAAACTTGGTAAAGATGACTACTCCATCGCTAAGAGTTTCAGACCTATAAGTCTGTCTTCCGTCTTGCTGAAAAGCTTGGAGAGACTAGTCGAGATTCAAGTGCACAAGTCTGCACTGAAGATGCACCCTCTATCGGAGATGCAACATGCATACCAGCGCGGAAGATCCTGTGAGACTGCGCTTCAAAATCTAGTTGCTATATAAAATTCATAACGGTTTTTTGTAGAGGGGTCAAAAACAAGCAGTTTTTACTATGGGAGTGGGTGGTCTATCTCGCCCTGTTTAGGAAGTAGGGGGAATTTTAGAAAAAAATGACTTAAAATGAAAAAAAATTATTAAAAAACAACGGTAACACTTACAATGAAGTACTATACCGGTTTTGAAAGCCAGAAACCTGTTCTTTAATCCAAAATTTAAAGTAAATTATTTATGTCAATAGTTTTTGAAAAATTCGCATGCAAACTCAAAATTTTGATAAAAAAAATAAAAAAAAAAGTTTAGACCAATTTTTTTCAAAATTGTGAAATGAAGTGCTGGCTTTTTGTGGTCAATGCCTATATTCTGAATCGAACATAAAAAACCGAATGGTTTTATGTCTTCTAATTTTTGAGAAAATTGAAAATTACTAAAACTACCTTCTTATGAGATTTTTGTTTTTGGGTATTTACGGTGATATCACTTTGAGGATTAATGATGTAAAGTACAGCAAATCATTTAGTGTTACACAGAATGTACCATGAGGTGGTAGACTTGCATTGTAAGTGTTACCGTTGTTTTTTAATAATTTTTTTTTCATTTTAAGTCATTTTTTTCTAAAATTCCCCCTACCTCCTAAACGGGGCGAGATAGACCCCCCACTCCCGTAGTAAAAAATGCTTGTTTTTGACCCCTCTACAAAATACCGTTATCAATTTTTGGCGCCAAAGTTATCGTACTCTTGCCCTAGAATTGAATGCGCGCTCGATAGGAAAGAATACGCATTTTCATCGACATAGAGGGCGCCTTCGACACTGCGACTATTGACTGCATGTGTGACTCTGCTAGACAACACGGGGTAGATGAGACATTGGTATTGTGGAATAGAACTTTGGTTGTAGATGCGGACTGTGGCCGCCATGTTATGGCAGGTGTTAACAGAGGCTGCCCTCAAGGTGGCGTTTTGTCTCCACTGCTTTGGTGCATGGTAGTTGACTCTCTGTTGCATACTCTGAATAGTTCAAACGTCTACGCTCAGGCATACGCGGATGATGTTGCCATACTTTCTGTCGGGTCATGCCTACAGACTGTATGTGCTAACGCGCAGATAGCCTTAGACTTGGTCGATGAATGGTGCACTAGGAATGGGCTTTCGGTCAATCCTTTGAAAACTGAGGTTGTTCTCTTTACGACAAGGAGGATTGTGACCGGTCTGACTCAGCCAGTGCTAAAAGGCGTCACCATCCAGATCTCCGATGAAGGGAAATATCTGGGAGTGATCCTGGATAAGAAACTTCTTTGGTCAAAGCATGTCAAGTCGAAGACATCCAAGGCGCTCTCAGTTTTTTGGCAGTGTAAGGGTGCTTTTGGCAAGACATGGGGCTTATCACCGAAAAAGGTCCTCTGGATCTATACGGCTATGGTAAGACCTTTTCTAGCTTATGCGTCGGTTGTTTGGTGGAGAGGGCTTTCGCGTAAGTATGTGACTGCCGTCTGCACCAAACTCCAAAGAACGGCCTGTCTCGGCTGCACTGGAGCTTTCGCGAGTACGCCTGGCTCTGCTCTAGATGCTCTGCTTGATTTACCTCCCCTTGATACTTTTACCATGGGCTGTACTATCAAAGCAATCTATCGTTTTTGGTATCATCCGCACTGGAGTTTCGATGACCTTGCGCGACACTTAACCTACGAACCTAGTTCCATGGATACGCCGTCTGATGCAATGACACCGGAACTTCGGCTGCTGTGTAAATTTCGAGTCGACTTTCCTTGCGTTCAAGATTGGCTTCGGCCAGAGTCTGAGCCTGGACTGAGCTGTAGTCGAATCTTCACGGATGGCTCTAAAACTAGTCAAAGGGCCGGTGCTGGTGTCTTCGTGGAGACCGACAACACTAGACTTCACTATTCGTTAGGCAAGCATAGTTCTGTTTTCCAAGCGGAGATCTATGCTATCCTAATGGCTGCCGACTATATTGTTAAGAATAGGTGGCGGGGTCGGAGTATCTGCGTCTGTAGTGACAGTCAGGCTGCGCTTAAGGCCTTGCTCAACCCTGTAACCCGTTCCAAAATAGTTCGAGAATGCAAGAATTCTTTGAATTTGGTCGCAAGGCTGAGCTCATTGACTCTTTTCTGGGTCTCAGGTCTCACACTGGGATTGCGGGAAATGAGATCTCCGATGAGATTGCTAAGCTAGGCTCAAAGGATGATTTCTCAGGACCTGAACCTGCGTTGGGTCTTCCCGCGTCCTCGGTCAGGGTTCCATTGACGATTGGGTCTCTTACGAGCACAATTGGGTGTAACGTATGCTTCCGAACGTCTGTAAGAAATCAGCGGCATTCTTGCTGTATCTCAGCAGAAAAGACTGCAGACAACTTATTAGCGTTCTTACGGGACACTATCCTTTTGCTAAACATCTTAGTGTGCTAGGCTTAAGAGATACCTCTGTCTGCGACGCTTGTGGATAAGGCGACGATACTTCGGATCATTTCCTTTGTTATTGCCCTGCCTTTGCTCGGATCAGGTGGCAGATCTTCGGCGCTGATGTGGTGAGTACTGATACTGTAAGCTCCTCATCACTAAAGTGCATTCTCCAGTAAATGGGTAATACTGGATATTGCTTCCTGGTAGTACAATGAACCAGTTGTGTCTGAGTGCTCCAGTGGAGTGTTTCCTAAAACGGCAAAAAAAAAAAAAGCTGGATGGTTTTTCCCCTCAGCACGTCCTTACCGACGATAAAAGGTGCCTGCGTTATCGAGTACGTCATTATGTGCACATTCGCCTTGCATAAGCAGTTGTTGATTTTGAGATCAGCCTGAAAAAACCAAGTGTTTCAACACAATGCTTCGAGAGCCCCCTTCCCGCAAAAATTTCTGGACTACGGCAGGTGCTCCCAATCTTATGTAGAGGTCACTCCTGATTAAAGTTAGGTCGCTACCGGTGTCCACCAGTCCCTTAACGCAAACTCCATTCACGGAAACCTCCTTCATTGCGTCTGGCACAGAAAGGTTAACAACATTCGTTTTTCTCACAGCATCCCTTGACTTAGCAATCGATTGACTTATGCCCAAACTGGTTGCAACTAAAGCATTTTGGTCTTCCTTCACTGCAAGAGTTACTTTTCTGACCTCTGCGACCACAATATAACAGTGGCCTTGTCTGCTGTCTGAGGACTGTTGATGGCTTATATTTGGTTTCGGCATGCTCTGTTTATATTTGAGGTAGAGTGTCAGCTTTTCACGGAACTGTTTCATGTCATTGGCACCATATAACATGACCTTGTTCATCGGTGAATCGTCGATCCCGTCGACGACGTATGAAATGATAGATGAATCTTCTATCCGGCCCTTAGCTCTTATCTCTTATCTCGCCGTCTCCCAAAGAGCACTGTCTCAACATCCGTCCATCCCATCGTTTGCGCAGCTTGTTCCACATCTTGTATCCAGCTACACACATTATGCTCCTCGTTGCCGGTGAATTCGGGTACAATCGCTGCCACATCTTCGAAAGTTAGGTTTGACCTTGCTCGTAGCTTCAAAATTTCAGCTTCCATGGACGTTTTTAGAAGGGACATCTCCAGTCTCAAGTTTTCTCCACCGGAGCCTTCGTTACCTGCACCGCCGTACACCCTGACTGCGATTTCCTGCTCCCTCATTGATATTTCCTTTTCTTTTTCTAATAAGACTCGTTCCTTCTCCTTAAGCAAATTTGCTTTTCGTTCAATGTCCTCCTGTCTTCTCTCGAAGTCTTGAAACAAAAATGAAAAATCGCGATCCGTTTCGGTAATTGCAGTACTGTTCTTTGGCTCTTCCTCTTTTTTTTTTCTTTTCCAACCGCAAGCCAATGTATGTACCTATGCAAGTATGTATGTATGCCTTTTTTTTTACTCATTGCACCGGATTTATTTTTCTTTTTTCCTTTGCCAACTTTGTTCGTAATTGTGTGTCTAAAGGGGCCCATACACCACACATGCATGCATGTACAATCACAAGCATGTGCAATCATATTTCCTCCATACACTACACATGCAAACTGCACAGTATTCATAATTTCATTAGTCGTCATATCGTTAGGAGGTGTACAACGCAATGTCAGATTCTGCTGCACTCCTCAATTCCTTTTACGCAACTGTGCAAATTTCACCACACACCACCCAATCTTGCAGGCACAAACAAGAAAATATCAACATTTTTGAAATCACACATGCCGCATGCACAACCACACGGTCTACACCATACACCTTCAGTTTGTATGCACAACCACTAGATTGTGCATGCGTGCATGTCTGGTGTATGGGCCCCATAACTCCTTCTTTGAAATTAACTTTTGTAATAACGTATTATCTATATTTTTTTTTTTTAGAACCGAATCCCTAATCCAATTGATTCAACCAATTGATCCTGGGAAAAGTACGCTCATACGCACTTTTGGGCAAAAAATTTGATGCACTAACTTATAGCATTTGTATTATTATCTAATCTAATGTGAAAACTTAAATAAAATCGTTGAAGCGGTTTTCAAGCAAGTCGGCTTTAGCCAAATTGACCGTAAGTACAGTCTTATTGCACGTCTCCGTACTAGACCAAACGTGAAATTTAAATGAAATCGTTATATCCGATTTTTCGCATATGAAAATTAATCAAAATCGTTAGACCCGTTTTTGAGAAAATCGTCTTTTTGTAAAATTGGCCTTAACCCCTAGTCTCCACTAGCTATAAATCCATAGCAGATAGCAATAGCCAAAGCAGACAGCAGAGCATCTGTCCAAATTTCTGTGGTGGGCATTTCATAGTATACTTTTTTAATTCAGATGGCGACGCCCAACAATGAACATGGTGTGTTGAGTGCATTAATACACTGAAGGGCAGTGTTACCAGATATTTTCCTTTTTTCCAGGAAATAGAAGAAAAAAATGTAATAATGTGGAAGTAAAATAAAACATTTTATTTTTGCTAAGTAATTAGCAAAAAAAGGGAAACAGAGTTAAAAAAAAAAGAGATAAACGATTTATGTATCAAATTTGAAAAATGCTTGTGATGCTCATAGCTTGATTTTTAATTGAGATGGCGAAACCGTATAAAAACACGTAGTGTAGAGTGCATTAAAGTAATGAAATTATTGAACCAGCTAAATCGGCAGAGAAAACAAAAAAAAATAAAACATAAATTTTGGGTTAATCCGTTTTTAGCAAGAAGAACACTATATGATATTGAGACTCATTTGTTGAAAGATATATTGTGGGGAAATGAAAGCGACTTCTCCGGAAAACCCGGAAATATATAACACACCATAAACAAATATTTATTATGGCAACACTGCCACTGCAATTGACAACAAAATGACAGCTTGGGCTGCTTTCAAAGCATGCTTTACCATAAATTAACCATACCTAGATAGTCAACTTTCCATCGCCAAACCGCGAAAACCCGCAAATGGGCGGGGTTTAATCCTCACTGAATACGTGAATACGTGTAATGAGAGATCTGAAGTTTAATCAGCTCATCTACAGGTCTGAAACAATAGCTCATGTAATTTTGCATTAGAATGGAGTGAATCTATGATGACAGTTTTCACCAAATTTCAGTAAATCAATACTTTTGTATCGGCTAAACACGTGGTTGTCAAAAATTGAGGTGATTTTCCTTTTTCCCCATTTGTTTACTTTTTAGCTCAAAAAAGAGTAAATATATTTTTGATTTTAGACAACTTTTTATAACTTCTACAAAACTTAGTTAGCAGATTTGTAAAACAATAAACCAATCCAGTATGAAAAATAAAACAATTTCACACAAAAGTAGTATAATAACACAACAGAATAATAATTACTTAAATAAAATAATTAAAAATCTAAATATCCATTTCCAACAATTTCGTAGTTACATTATACCAATTAGTTTATTTGTGTAAGACACATTTCATTTATTTATAAAAAAAGATATTGTTTCAACATCCTAAACTCCCCACTGCACTTACAAACAAACCCGCGGCGACCCACTGCCTTGTTTACATTATTTTACGATAATTCCAGAGTACTATATTTCTTAAACGGAAAAATTACGACAACATCTGAGTACAGATTTGAATTCAGTGCAATAAATCGAATCGAGTGACATAAAAAAACATATAAAAAGTTGTCTAAAATCAAATATATATTTGCTCTTTTTTGAGCTGAAAAGTAGACAAATGTGGAAAAAAGAAAATCACCTCTATTTTTGACAGCCACGTGTTTAGCCGTACAAAAAAAGTATCGATTTACTGAAATTTGGGGAAAACTGTCAGCATAGATTCACTCCATTCTAATGCAAAATTACATGAGCTATCGTTTTGGACCTGTAGATGAGCTGATTAAACTTCAAATCTCTCATTACACGTATTCACCGATGGGAACGAAAGAGAGGGTTAGACACCGCCCATTTGCGGGTTTTCGCGGGTTAGGGATGGAAAGTTGACTATCTAGGTATTGTTAATTTATGATCTAGTATAGTTAATTTATGATGCTTTACATAGCATTTTTCTTACACAGGGATTTTCTCTTATTTACCCGAAAAAATACGAAAAAATTGAGCATACCCCCCCGTCGTTGTTAACTGCTCCGAGTACGGGCAGTTACTGACAGTACTGCGAGATCGTGGTAAATTTACCATTTCGTGGTAAATTTCAACTTCAATTTTCAAGTTATGGTAAAAAGGTAATATTTTCCAATTTCCATACAATAAAGTGGAAATTCTATTGACAAATTTGTTTTCTTGTGTACTCTCACTGCAATAGTCAGTAATGAATTCATCCCATAACTTTAAAGTGGTAATTTAACCGATCTGACATATTTGGTGATTGTATGCGTAGCGATCTACTATTGTTTTGTGGCAATTACTAAAGCATATAAGTGAACGCCGAACTAAAAGTTTTATGCACACAAGGTACACAATACCGTATGATCTTATTTTGAGAGTTTACTGTCATGCTTCTAACAATACCGAACGAGTAGTTAACATATTTGTGTATGTAGATAAACTTTTCTGGTTGGTCAAGAGGTACAGATTTGACAGAAAAGGAAGGCAATTTTTGAAGAAGTGAACTAGATTTGTAGGTAAGAAAATTCTTCCTACAATTTAAGTCAGTTTGCCGTTCTATATGTTAAGTAATACACGATACAACCGTCGTACCAACTTGTGCAACCGATGTAGTAGCAAACACACGATACAATCAGCATGCGATTTGTATACAACCAACAATAATAAAATCGATCCAAGTCTTTTTCTTTAATTGAAACCATGCTTTTTTTTTCCTTTTGCATCATTCCACCACAAAAGTCAAAACACAATTAAAATCTGTATGAACGATTGTATGCGCGGAAACACATTATACGATTTCCATGCAATCTGTCGCATACAACACAGGTTGTTGTTGCTCAAGAGCTTGCGACCATACAATATCGGTAAAGCCGTTGGTTGGGTGGATACACACGGTACAATTGACGCATACAACACCAAATCTGGCCAACCGTTGCTTGGTACAACGGTTGTATCGTGTATTTCCTACTTTAGATCTTCCCTCAAAAAGTAGGTCTAGACTACAAAACACGCTCATTATACATAGTATATTTGATACACAATAAATTTAACCCGTTTTTTTTTTGTGAAATCAACAATGTCAAGAGGAACTGAAGACAATAAGAGGAAACGATTCCAATCGAGCTGGTTAGAAATTACAGGGTTTAAGTGTTTAATGATGTGCTGTGGTTTGCTTCGTTAGTTTTGTGGTTTTAATTTCATTCCGTTTCGTGCTTTTTGTGGTACTTTATTGCCTTTGAAAGTGACTTCTACTTGTGTGAAAAATTTTTGGTGGGAATGGTAAATTTTCATGCATTATTTGGTATTTTTCTTGTAAAATGTCTGGCAGCACTGGTTACACAGGATCGGGATCATAATACAGGATCAGGATCGTGAATGCGATTGATGCACGTGGTGTGTGCTGATAAGAAAACAAGTTTAAATTTATGTTGCCAAATGAAAAAAACAGAGTGTAGAGTGGTGCAAAGAGAATGTGTGGAGTATGTATTTGTATTTTTTTTCAGTAAATTAGGTAATGCCACAATATGTTGAAGATGATTACTTCTCGGTTATTCTGTTGAAGAGATGAAATATTGTTTTGTTGATATGAGTTGGATCTGAAAATATGAATATGTTAAAACAAATACATCCTGTTTGTTTTGGAAAATCCCCATTCATTAAAGAAAATTATCCACACACAAGTTTTTGACTTTTAACCCAAACAGGTTTATTCCTTGCAATAAGTACCCACGCGAAAAACCTACCCTTGCGGGTGGTGTGATCATCAGAATTTAAACGAATTAGAGAAAGTTCATACGATTCCTATAGACTTTGCCCATAATTTAAGAGAACAGAGAACATTAAGAGAAAATGACAACTGATTTGGAACGGACTATATATCGCTTGCTATCAGTTTATAGCTCGCTTTAATGGGCTCCACGAGCTATAATGATAGCATACTATATAGCAAGCTATCGGTTGATAGCTAGTGGAGACAGAGGGTAAGTAAAGTACATATGGACATGTTGTTAATATTATAAGGGTAAAACAAACATTTCACTTTCCACCCGTTCAGACTGTAGCCTCGTGCACAGACAGTCAGACGGCATTGCCAGACCCACTTTTGCGACTTCTCTATAATGGCAATGTTTCATCAAAATTTCGAGATCGAAAATCTGCACGAATTCAATAAGCTGGCCCTATTGTGAGTGTTCAAGTAAAAATTTAATAAAAATGTTTTTCTTAATTTTTCATTATAATATACATAATATGTATGCATACATTTTTATTTCATACCAACTTTAGTCTTCTGTGATTGTAAATTGTAAGTACATACTTACCATTCAGATTTTTTACAAATATCGTAGTGGCGGTATTTGATAAGAAATTTTAGCCATACAGAAGGCTGATTAGTTACGCTGAATTATCGAACTCTGTTACTATACTACTATGTATATTGAAGAACAATCCCGTCAAATTGTGGATAATCAACTTTAAAAAAAAATTAGTTCATTAAATTAAAAAAGTAGAGGTTTATTTAATATTTTGCTAAGGTTATTTAATAAAGCCGAATATGCAAGTAAAATAATTTAAAAAAAAATTATATGATTTCCATAACTTTATACGTAATTGTATTTTTTTTTGACATACAGTAATATAATAAAATATTTTTGTTTTTATAAATAAGGTAATAACACATTAAGATACCGAACATAAAAAAATCAATCATTTGAACATTTTAATTTATAAATAAAACCTTTACTTCTCGACGCAGTGTGGAAAATATATATATACGTAAGTATATATATGTATATAAATGTGTGGAAATATGTTCTATTGCAACATTATAGTAAGATCCGATTATATCCTCCGGTAGCAACTTGGGCCGGTATTAAAGCCGTGCAATATTAAGCTTTGGGAAAACGTTTCTAAAAAAATGTTTATTAAAAATATGAATCAAGTATAATAATAATTATTTACCTCATCCTTTTCGGCAGGTTCTGTATCATCCTTTAAATGGCGAGATCGCCGTTTATCCCCACTGTTTAATAATTGTGCAACTTTTGTTTGTTTAGCGAGATCAAGCGCTTCTTTTTTGCTTCGGAGTGCACAATCTTCAAGGGTTTCTGCTGCTTCAAACATGCCCTGACGGCGATAAAGAGCACCTAGATTTTTAAGAGTTGTTGTTACAGTGGGAGAATCAACTTTTGCAGCTTTATGCCAACCGCCATATTCGCCATACGGAGTATTTTCTCTATTGTCATATTTGTGTTCTTCTCGTTCTTCAGCAACCTGAAAATTTGTGTGAATCGTTTCTTTGCTTATTTTTATAATAATAAATGTAATTGTGTAAGAAAATAAATTAAATATAATGTAGCGAACTGTAGTGCAAACTAAATTTAAATATTGAACAAATGTTGATAACTATTTTATTTTTTTCCTTGCCGTATAATAAATGTACATATTATAAACTATAGGGCGTTCATCTACACAAATTACCTATCCGTAATTAAGTAACAGCAGTAATATAACAGTGCGCACCGTGGCTCAAGTGGTTAGTGCGTTGGACTACGAAGCGAGGGGTTCCAATTTCAATCCCCAAACAACACCTAAAATTTCTTTCACGGCCCCACCTCTCGCGAGCGTCAGTAGACCCCTTCCATTCGTGTGAAGAATATAACACGCACAGCACGAGTGGTAGTGAGAAGCTAGGCCCTGGGTCCCATGGACTTGTTGCGTCAAAAATTTGTATTTGTAGTAATATAAATTACATTTCAGGGATTTTATAGCCACAATTCTGGTTTAAAAAATAAAACATTGATCTAGCAGAAGATATAAAAATACACGAATGACATAAATTGTCGAGCAATCGATTACTTACATACAAGACAACCGTTTGGTTCCATCTTGACTTTGTTTTTGGTTTATTTCCCCAATATGTTTTTATTGGAAGCGGTAGGGATTTGTTACATGCCTGCGGAATTTTAGCAAATTCCCTAGATTATTTTTTATTTTTTAAGAATTATTTTAGTCTATTTGTAATCAAAAAAAAAATACAAATTTTTGGTGCAATTGGTCCATAGGACCCAGGGTCTAGGTTCTCACAACCATTCGTGTTGTATATAAAGGGTTTTCCAATAAAGACTTGACAACTTTTTTTTTTAAATAAAACGCAAACCATTTGGGATATTTCAAAAACTTTATTATCGGCTTGAAGTACAATCAAAACATTTATGAATGGAACTCGACTTCGTTCATATGGGCACCGCGGGCACGTTTGCAGCGGTTGATTCGTTGGACCCAATTTTCAACGACTCGGCCACACATTTCGGCCGAAACGGCCGCTATTTCGCATTCAATGTTGGCTCTGAGCTCTTCCAACGTCGTCGGCTTGTTGGCATAAACCAATGACTTAACGTAACCCCACAGATGGATGTAAACCAAGATTCTTACGCAAAATACGCCATTATGTGGTCTGAGCGATGCCCAATTCTTGAGAACGCCGTAGAATTGACTGATTTGGATCGTTTGGTACGGACGCCTAAACGGCAGCGATATTTTCGACACTTCGACCAACCCGTTGTCTCACTGACACGGCAACATCACACAACGAATATGTAGACTCAAATTTTTGCACTAAACTTGTTATTGCCTGTCTACTAGGGCGAGAATTACTACCGAAAATTGGAGATAACGCTCTTAAAGTTGCAGTCACCGACTCCGAATTTTTATAATTTGCAGACGTTGCTCGTTTGTGTACTTTACCATGATGTTGAGTTTACTCAATAAATTGACAGTGACAGTTTGATGATTAGTGAAAGAGTGCGTTCACAAATTAAATTCAAAGTTGTCAAGTCCCTATTGGAAAATCCTTTACACACATATGTATTAGAGTAACGGGCAAAAAAAATGCAAACAAAGTACTATGCTTTTGTCTTAAAGCTTTCATTTGACATGAAATTTTGCACAATTTTTAAAACTGATTTTCTTTTATGCAGAGTAGATTTTTATCTAATTTAAGTGCAAGAGAATTATTATATTAAAAATGTTCTAAAAGTGTATTTGAAGGGGAAAAAAATGCGAATACTTAAAAAAACTGGAAAATTTACGGATGTATTTACTTTTTTTTTAAGTTATATTAAATACAATAAGTAAAATAGCTTAATATACGCTTTGTTGCGTACCCTTTATTAGCAAAAACGGCACGCAGTCTTTTAGGCATTGAGTCAACTAGCAACACCAATAAGCCCGGATATTTGGTTCCATTCTGACTGTATTCGTGCCATTAGCTCAGTGCAATTCGATGGCTTTCGCTTCCTTTTCTCGCGATCTATAAGATCCTATAAGATCTATGGGATTAAGGTCGGGAGATTGCGCTGGCCACTCCAAAACACCAACATTTTCCTCTTCCAATAAGCTTTTCACTAACCGGCTGGTGTGTTTTGGGTCATTATCGTGTTGAAATAAGTTTTTCTTATAGCTTATGATTTTTTAGTATACATTTGGGCATTCATCCGACCGCTTACTTGACATAATTGATCCATTCCTTGACGATAGAATGAACCTTAAAAAAAAGCCTTTTTGGAAATTTTATTTGATGAATATTTTAGATTGCTTTCCCCGTATTTTATTGTCGAAACTTGATTTGTGTGGCTGTACCTTTGTCCCGGAGGCCTTCGCACATAGAGAATACCATCTGACGAGAACAACTTAAACTTGCTCTCATCGCTCCATAAAACTTTTATTCATTGTTCGCACGTCCAATGCATATAGCGCTTCGCAAAATCTAGCCGTTTCTTCCTATTGATGGAACTGATGTACGGTTTTTTAGCTGGTCGTCTTGCATAAAGTTCCTACTCTCTCAATCGTCGCCTAACTGTATGTATTCCTACGTTGACCTCCAAATGTGCATTAACGTAGTCAGTAACATCTACGACAGTCTTCAGGGATTGGACTTTCACTTGTTTTCTGATCTCACGATCTTGTCGGGGAGTTATTTTGCGAGGACGCCCACTCCAAACTTTGCGATTGATATCCCCTTGTTCCCGATATCGGGACACCATGCGCGAAATTGTTGATGTTTGCTGATGCAAACTCCAGAGCAATATCCTTCATGAATTTTTCGTTGTTAACAGCGACAATAATTGTGTCTTTGTATCCAGTCGATAGTTGTTTCTAATTATTGCATATTACAATTGATTCAAAGAAAAAAAAAATAGTTTGTATACCTATCTTCGCAGTTATATTTGTCATTTGCATTTTTATTTGCTCGCATTAGATTTCTTACTCAAGGATCTATGTAAATTTGCAAACACTAGCATAAGCGCAACTACATACTGCTGCTAGAAATCAAACGTGTACACAATGGAAACAAATAAAGCAAAAAGAAAAACAGGTTATTTACCGTTACAAGATATAAAACAACGATAATTGCCGTTGATGTGATCGTTTGCATTGCTCGGTACTGTACATATATTCTTTACACGAATGGAAGGGGTCTACGATTGACTTGACAGTATCCGAAGGGAAATTTTCGTTTTTGAGTACTCTTGGTGCTTTCGGATATTTGTCACACGCTAGCAAGAGGTGGGGCCGTGAAAGAAATTTGTAGGTGTTGTCTGAGGATTGAACCTGGAACCCCTCGCTCCGTAGTCCAACGCACTCACCTCTTAAGCCACGGCGCCTATTTGTAATCCAATGGAGCAATTTGTATTGCATTGCACAATATCACATTTCTATTGAATATATTTAATAGTGCGAAATCTGTTTGAATATAAATATTTGTATTTGATTAGTATTTGAATGGTTTGAGAAGCAAAAGGTTGCCCAATATAGTACAATTGTTTGCTTTTATTTTGCTTATGGGGAGTAGAAGAAAAATTAAAGCCTTTAAGATGGAAGGCCTCTCCAATAGGCAAATTGCTTTAAAAATTAGCAGAAGTCATAACGCTTTCAACAATTTTGTGAGAGATCCTGACAATTATGGAACCAGATATACTGCAGCCAGAAAAAAAATTACAACTAAAATTTGTAGACTATGTTTTTTTTTTTTCATTAAAAAAAAAAAAACGATTTTATGAAATTTCGAAGTTATCGTCGAAGTTCAATAAAAAAATGGCATACGGCCACGCCCACTTTATAAGGGTTGCATAGGAAGGATGATCGTAACTTTTCTATATGTTTTTAATTCAACTTAATAATTTTTTCATGTTGTTTATTACTTTTAAAAACATACAGAAAAGCTACAATCCTATCCTTCTTTCTATGCAGTCCCCATTTTCGATTGAATTACTATAATAACTTCGAACGTATAAAGAAGTTACATGCAAAATATCATCAAAATCGGTTTTTTAATTAAAACGCCCCAAAATGTGGGCGTGGCCAAAACAGATTTATATAGGTGAATTGTAGAGAACCTAAATATCTAAATATTTGTTCTTAATAAAATTTTTCGATTTTATGTAAAATATGTAATGAAGTTATGAAAAAGTGGGCGTGGAAATACTTGTACTGCTTCTACTTCTCAAAAGACCAGATATGAAATTTCATCCTCCTAGTCCAAAATTTAAGACCCGAAAAGTGTCTTACAGACGGACGGAATTCGTCTTCGCTATTGATACTGATCACGAATATACATATGTAGGTACATACATACATATATACTTTACACGGTATATTTCTATAAAATCTCTATGTGTCAAACTTATATACCCTTGGAAAGGTATACGACTTTTACTTCAGTGGACTTAAACGGATATCGGACTTAATAACCCAACAAGAGCATTTCGTGTTATTACGCAGGTAAGTGACAAAAATCACTTACCTCATCCAATAAAAAAATATTGGGACAATAAAACAAAAAGAAACAGACTTATTTCACAAAGTCAGGATGGAACCAAACGTCTGTCACACAGTGTATATAAATACATATAGTAGGGACATATCGTCGGTTAAGAGGTAAAAGTGTCTGAGTGACATTTTTTTTTTTGGAAATTTTGTAAGTGTTTCAATTTATTTAGACACATAATAATGTTCTATTCTGAAAGTTTATTTAGTATTTAACAAAAAATAGTAATTAACCATAGTTTCAATTAGTAAACCCAAAAAACTACTTTGAACAACTTGTATTTAACTTGGAGACTTTTAACCTACAGTGGTATGTAAAATGATAGGTCCCTGCCTGAAAATTCACTAAATCTTTCCTGCATGTCGAATTAATATTATTATATTCGTCTCATAAAAAAAATTAGAAAAACCTTTTATTTTGAAATGATTGCTATCAACTACTAATTTTATGTACTAAGACTTTTTTAGCTTCAATATTTGATCCCAAATTTGTTATTTTCATATAAGAGACTAAAATCTTATTGGCTTGGTTTGCAACGATCGTTGGCAAGTATCGGCTTTTAAGATGGTTGCACCAATGACGCATTTTTTTAAATATTTATGCGATCCCTATGCTCATTAACATAAGCACTTTTTCTATGGGGCCATACCATATTCTGCATATAATACATTACTCGGCTTCTGAAATGTCCTTAGTGTTTACGCAAAAAATTTAGTACTATCTGATTCAAATAAATTTGTCTTTGGCTATCACCGCTATCGTGGAACCTGTCTGATTCGAGATTCACTTCACGTTCACTTCTATAGCTATTGTAGAATCCATCGGATATGCTTTCTTACCTTCGAATATTAAGTATTAGGAACTCTCGTGACAGCTTGCTCGAAAGGTATTTGTGATTTGTGAAAATTTAAGGTAATAAATAAATATTAATTTACGAATGGATAACGCATGACTACTTTTTCCCGATTCGATAATAAAGACACATTTACCTTTTTTCACAATCCGCGTACGTGGAGCAAATCCAGACATGCCTGGATGATAGATGTTAGTCAGTGAAAAATAATGTCTGAGGAATTTTGAATTTCCAAAGGAATTATGATTGGAATGCGACTTTGTAAGTACCGGAAAAGAGAGTATCCAAAAGCAGTTCAAATTATTCCCCACAGAATGACTTCTTTTCGGCTTTCTTCAGTGCGAATTTATATGCTTTGAGGATCTACCTTTAATCCAAATTAGAGAGTTTGTTAAAATATAAAGTCTGG